>OY856414.1:123593700-124193700 GCA_963693085.1 Alisma plantago-aquatica | reverse complement strand
AATTGGAATGAATTATATAACATACTCAATCATTCAATCATAACTCTTTTGGAATTTTGATGAGTATACAAGTTTTTGGTGGTATTTGTAGTTATCCATTTTTCCCTTCTATTATATAATTGGTATTACTCTCCTCAAGCCCATTAAAATTATTTTAATTTATGTAATATTTTATCTCTGGTACATCATACCTTCAGAAAAAGCTACATATGTTGACTCTTTGTAACCTCGATTCCCATAATAATAATTTCTCTTAACATGGTGCTAAGAGTAGTCGTCTAGTTTTAAAAAAGGAGCCCCATTTTCTACCCAAGTGGTGTTCTTCCTCTTATTTCTTCTTGGAACACACCTTCAACTTCTCTAATGTTACAGCCATACCTTTCTTCAGAAGTTGAAGAACATACAACCCTCTTTATCTAATTTAAAAAGTCTTCCATGTAACTCGTGTGAGTTTGAAAATCATCAATTAGGAGTTCTTTTCCAAAACAAACTAGTCTTTGTTCTAAATCTACCTTTAATGTAATTCATAGTGACATGTGTGGTCCCTTTTGAACCATGAATTTTAATGTATTTGGTCATTTCAATACCCTTGTTGATAATTTCTCTCACATGACATGGAAGTATATGTTAAAATCGTGTGATGCAATGATTGGTGTTTTTTTAGAAATTTCACAAAATTATTTCAACACAATATAATAAATCCACTAAATTTGTTTGAATTAACAATGTTTTGAAATATATTTTAGCTCAGGTGTCATCATTTTTCTCTTGAACTAGAACCATCCATCAACGTTCCTATGTGCACACCCCACAACAAAATGGGACGGCATAGCGTAAAAGTCATAATTTACTTGATATCTCTTATGATCCTATATTTCAAGGTAAATTACCTAAAACTAAATTGACCTGCAATTCTTTTTACAATTTGCTACCTTACCATTCGACAACCATATTCTATTATTCAGAAAAAGAATCCCCTTTTCAATTTTTCCCATTAAAACATATTTCCATATTCCTTTACATGTTTTTGAATGTATTGCTTTTGTGCATAATTTGACTCAAAAGAAGATAAAATTGATCCACATTGTTTCAAAAAAGATTTCCTTTGTTATTTTACTTTTCAAAAAGATTATCATTGTTATAGTCTAAGAAATGGATGTATGTATGTGCCTTCCAATGCCATCTTTCACAAATTTGAGATGTTATTTGATTCTACATCAATATCCTCTCTGGCTCAACCTCATCCTCCAACCGAGTTTGTTGAGCTTGATATTTTTTACCTCCTCCTTCACCACATGTTCCAGATCATGAACCCATCCCACACCCACCTATCCTTCCTCCTCCTTCAACACAAGATCCAGAATCAATGTTTATGTTTGAGGATCTAGAATATGCCATGGCTCTCTGAAAAGGTATCTGCTCTAACCAGTCACCTATGCAAGATTTGATCCCATACTACTAGATCTATTGCCTAACAACTCAAATCTATTCAGATCCCCAAAATCTATCATGATGCCCTTAAACACCCTAGTTGGAAAGTTGTGATGATTGAGGAAAAAACAATGTTGCATGAGAATGGGACCTGGGATCTTGTCCCTTCTCCATATAAAAATATTGTTGAATGTTAGTGGGTCTTCTATATCAAATTTAATTCAGATGGATTGGTGGAGTGACTTAAAGCTTGTCTTATTGAAAAATGATTCATCCAAACATATGATGTGGATTTCTTTGAAACCTTCTCACCAGTCACCCTGTTTATTTCTTTCAAAGCTGTAACTTTCCACTCAAATGGACTGGCCTTTATTCCAACTTGAAATTAAAAATGCCTTCCTTCATGGTGATTTAGAGGAGGAAATGTATATGAAATGACCCTTGGGTTTTTGTACTCAGGGAGAGTTTTTCCAAAGAGTTTGTCATCTTAAACACTCTTTGCATGGTCTCAAGCAATCACCACAAGCTTGCCTTACAAAATGCAGTGGTAGTCTTTCTATCATGGGTTTCTCTAGATAATCTAATGATTATAGTCTATTCTATCATTCTTCTCAAGACAAAACCATCGTCCTAGTTGTCTATGTTGATGATATCAATTATTAATAATAGTCATACCCATGGGATTTCAGCACCAAAACAAGCAATCCAGTAACATTTTCATACCAACGATCTAGGACAACTTGAGTACTTGACGGGCATGTAGGTGTCGTTCTCATCACACTTATTTATCTTAGCAAAAGTATGTCCTTGACCTCATGAAGGACTCTAGTATGATGAATTCTAAGACTATTTATTTGTCCATGGACTACCACAACACCCTTCTTTCTTTGTCCAGGGACCATCACAACACCGATCTATTTGAGAGGCAGTTTGTTCTGATCCTAAACAATATTGACACACTGTTGGGAAACTCATTCATCTTACAATGAACCAACCAAACTTTGCTTTTGGTATTAGTGTTTCTAGTTGACACATGCCTAAGCCTATTTTCTTTCCAATGCAGTTAGGTGCAACACATTCTACACTATCTTAAAAGCGTGTTTCATAGAGGTTTCCTTTGCAAGAAACCACAATCTCGATATATCTATTTAGACCACTTTGTAGATATTGATTGGGTTGGAAATGTGAGTGACAAGTGATCTATTTCTAGTTTTTAATTATCTTGGGACTTGATGACGTCAATTGGTGGAGTAAAGCGGTATCTTGTGGAACATTCCAATACACATGTTGAATATCATGACATTGCACACATGCATTGTGAAATTCAATGGCTAACATCATTTTTTTTTAGAATTAGATATTCCTCTGTCTTCTCCATCAACTCTAAAGTATGATAATCAAGTAGTTATTAAAATAGCTAATAATCTAGTTTTTCATGAATGTACCAAGCACATTGACGTCAAATACCAATTTTTAAGAGACATAATTCATGACAAGAAGATCATTATGACATCTATAAAGATTGGAGAATAAACTGTTGATATCTTCCACAATACACTTTCACCTTCATCATTATCCTATATATGTGGTAAGATGGGAGCATACGATGTCTACTCTCCAACTTGAGTGGGAGTGTTTATGGTATTTTAGTTATTTATTTTACGTTGTATTATCTAATTGGGCTTACTCCCCTCATGCCCACTAGCATTAGTTTAGTTTGTGTTATGTTAAATCGCCAATGAAACATACCTTCAGATAAGGCTATATATATATGAATCTTTGTAATTGTGATTCTCATAATAAGAATTTCTCTTAACACAAGTTATATTAAGGATGAAGTGATAAAATTAGTTCCCAAATATATTTCAATATAATTTGTCTTACAATTGGTCTACGATAAAAGATGAGCATAAGGATGAGATAGAAATTCAACATTTTATGGTGAAATATTGATTGATGACCATATATAAAATCTAAGGTACACGTGAAAATTTGGATAAAAATGGTTGCACGATCAAATTAGTTCCTATGCTAAAATCTAGTCAAAGTAGAATATATTCTTAACAATGCAAGAGGGAAAATTTATGAGACCCTGATGTTTACAGTCCTAATATATTACTTAACACATAAGAATGTGATTTTTAGTAACTAGCTATTATTTATATTGTTTAATAAGTAGATTACATTCTCTCTTAGCCTAGGCTTGATTATCTATGGCTTTCTATAATTAAGTCTTTGCTTTTTTGTAAATTGTAGTTCAACAGGCATATTGGTTTTTAAACATGTAAAACATGATGAAAATCATCTAAGATAAAAACCCTTATGTTTCCTTTATTATATGGAGCACTTATGTAAAATTTTGTATTTTATTTATGGATTTGATAAGCATAGGGTTTCTATTGAGACCTCTTATGATTTCTAGAAGACCATATCAAGATGTTCTATAAGTATATTTTTTTTGGTTGATTGTCCCTTAGTCTATTGACTAATAATGTACCATAGCCTCTAGCAGGTGATACACCTCCATATCAATCTTTCTTCTATGTTGTCATCAATTTTTGGCTAATGAAATATTTTGGCCAACTAAACAACCCACTAATAGTAAAGACCAGGGTAAACAGTTGACTAATGAGCATTTCTACCATCCCTAGTCACCACAACCTAAGAGATTTAGTCTGATAACTAAGTCTTTCATCAATGGACTAATTCTCCTAGACACATAAAAGTAAACATTAAGTATTTACATGTAGTTTTTCCAATTCCTTAACCTTATATAATGATTAGTATTGACTCGAAACCCTATTGCACCACTACACACCCAAGCACAAATATCTTAAATAAAAAGGAATTTAAGGAGTACTTAGAGGTTTTTTTTATTTCATATAGGAATGAAGTTTCTAATCTTTGGATAGATTAATTTGGTAAGCTTTTGTTTATCTAAACCCTTGTTGTTGAAATCTCTAGAATCCATAATAGGAACCCTAGTTCTTGACTCAAATTTGTTTCTTCCTTTTTGATCTAGATTGAGTTCCTGCTTGTGCATCCGGTGGAAGAAATCTACGATACCTATCTTTTTGATCCATGGTTTGGATATGAATACATTCTTGATATACAAAACATATGTTACTCTTCATGACAATGATTATGTTCCTACATTATATGTTTTTTGATGCAATTTCTATCTCATTCAATTAAAATCAACAAAACTTCATGTGAATTGATATATAAATGGGAATTTACATGTATTAGGGATATGAACTATAAAATTTTGAATTGTTATTCTTCTTATATATCAACCTACTATTTTTTTTTTATATAATCATGAAACTCTTGGCCTTCATATAATTCAATATGGCGTGCATCAATTTTACCTTAAAAAGATAGTTTAGGGATAAATTCTTTCTTAATGAAATTGAGTTCAAATGATAGATTTTTATGGAACTTTTCAGACTATCTTCTTATTGTTTTTTCATGATATTTTGTAATCTAGATTGTGACTTTTCATCCTTCCATATGAATCTATTTAGGAACATGAAATATGGATGATTATGTTAATTCTGGCCAAATATAGTATGGTTATGATTCAAATTAGGGTTTTCTATGTGTGAGAAAACCCTTGGTGTGTTGTAAAGAGGTCCCAATATCACACCCTAAACACAAGATGAATGCAATGGTCACATTTGTAATGAAAAAAAACGTTTTTTCTTTTGCAAATGCTCTTACTATGTAAACACATGTAGGACATTATGAACATTGTATTCAAATTTAGAATTATGGGAAATTGGATTGAAAACATAAATAACTCTAATTCAGTTTAGATAGTACGTCACTACATCATAGAAATTCCCAACTTATATTAATTTAAGGAAGGAATGGGTATAATTGTATCTATCTGTGGATCATGAGAAGTTTCCATGAGTTGTACACTTTTTTTAAAAGTTTATATGGAAGAATAAAAATCTTCATAAGGTGAAATTCACTTAGCTCCCCACGATCACCTCTATATGATTATCATATGAGTATGTATCTCTAATTGATGTAGCAATCCTACTAATGTGGTGAATTATCGAAATCAGCTCTTACAGTCCCATTACCTGAATTTAACGAGTTTGGTTGATTTTGAAATTAAATAAACCACCCTATATTATGATTTCAATAATGTGATATGCTTTTAGTTTTTCCTGAGATGGACCTAAAGTTTATGTAAGTCATAGAACAATGAACCCATGTAATATTATACACTGAAATAGATTGAGGTTTGATGATATCATAGCTGGACCGAAAACCTAAAGATTTTATATTGTGGGATATGAATATTTTAATCCAAGCTTTATGTTGGATGATACATTGTTATCTAGTGTGTTTAATAAAATAATTATTAGTCGTATAGTTATGTGTTGTGCAATATATTCTCTTCATATTGATCATGCATGATTACAATATACGATCATATTCTTGAAATGATATTGCCATGTTACATACTTACCTAGTAAAACTATGTATCATTTCACTTCTATTTATTTATAGAAGCTAACCATATGCATGGATTATTGTTGCATGCTCTTTGTTTTATCATTTCTTAGGTGTCAACAACCTCACCCATTACCATAGTGAGAAGTCTCCAACCCTATAGTTAGACCTATTGTATTATTGTTTGAAAAAAAACCATCTCACACATTATTGATGTAAACCCCAAAAGATAAAAATGAATTTGATGAATAAGGAGTTCTTATTCACCACCTTATTTTCCAAAGAATATAAGAAAAAACAATCAACTAATATTTAAATTAGGGGAAGAATACATGATACCAAAACATGGATCCACCTAAGGGCAAATAAAGCAAAGAAAACATACCAAAAGATCAAGTAAGGTATTCCAATTATGGATAAAAATGTATTAGGCATCCTCCGGTTTCTTGATGAAATCAACATTTCACATGTTAAATTGCATTGTAAGACAAAAAGAGTTGGTGTTTAGGTGTCAATTTGAAAAGGAAACAAAGTAATAAAATAAAACACCATTTAGGTGTGTGAGTAATCGAGGCCTTAATATGACCATGATATTTTTTTGTCATAAGTCATATTCACTCTAGCAGTGTAATGTCCAGGCCCACTGCCTAAGTCTCTAGTAGAGTTTCATGAATGGCAACTGGACCCAAAGACCACCACTTGGCTTAAATGCACACTTTTTCCTCACTTGCGCACAATTTGGGATCACTTGAGGGCCAATCACCTCAGGATCTTCCATGGAAAAAATCCATCACAAACAAAAGGGATATAATGTGTTTTGTGGTATTAGATGGAAGCAACATGACAATATGAGTTTACTGAACCAACTAGGTTGTGTGACAAGAGCAATTGGGATGATTAAGGGAAATATCAAAATAATCAAATTCACTAGATAGTATAAAGATGCATTAGTGTGCAAAATTTTATGAAAATTTTGTTTGTCATTAACTAGGCATGCAAGGAATGTGTAAAGTACATGAAGTTTTTTATTGACATGATTAGTCTGAATAGACAAGCATGTAATTAATTATGAAAGTAAGATTTAGAAAATAATCCTTATTAATGTCGATTGAGAAACTATGCACTTAGTTAGGTTAACCTGATTACGACAACTGGACAAGCATATGATATAATAATGAAAGTGAGGTCGATCATTCCTAACAAGAAAATTTTGGTGATGGAATCATGAATAATGAGGATGACATATAAGGATAGTTCACGGTAAATAAAAAATTTAATTTCTAGTAGTGTGAACAATGATATCATAAATATTAACTATTTACATGAAATTAAAATACAACAACAATTGGAAAAAAATTAAATAGGTAGATAAAGACTATCTAGATATAGTAGTTAGATGGGTTTTCTATCATTAGTTCGGCCTAGAGTCCCCTTGTGCCTCTTTACCAGTTATAGTCTCTCGACATGTTGTAGTTTTTGTTCTAGAATAAGGATTTTATAGAGAGGAAGTGTTAGTGAGCATATAATATAAGATAGTCCAACAACTAGATTTAGGGGAGTCACAAGGGGCTAGCTATGATGTTGGGTATGAATGGTATACATACATATTTTGGAGTGTCAAGGGTTTATGAGTGAGTGGTAAATGTTTTCTAAAATAGAAAACCTTTTCAGATTGATACAAAAATATAATAGGAATCTTTAGGTCTGATGATTGATCTATTTCATAAAGTGAGACTAGTTTACAAGTTAAGATGAGTACATCAAAGCATCATGAGGCACTGAATCTTGCTTCCTTATATGAGTTTCATATTTTCTAGAAAGCTCCAAATGGTATCATTTCTAATACAATCTTGCTTTAATTACAAGATTGTATCTTTGAGAAACTAATTATGAGTTAAAAAAGTAAAGGTAGGATAGAAGTGAAAACTTAAGAACCAAGTATTCCCTTACCGCATTTTTATTCACTTTTGAAAGATAATAGGTCACTTAATACAAGTAATATTTTTTGGTGATTTAGACATTGATATTGGTTATCCTTTTAG
Organism: Alisma plantago-aquatica; assembly: GCA_963693085.1. Classification (NCBI taxonomy): domain Eukaryota; kingdom Viridiplantae; phylum Streptophyta; class Magnoliopsida; order Alismatales; family Alismataceae; genus Alisma; species Alisma plantago-aquatica. The sequence goes on along the minus strand of OY856414.1, from coordinate 124,185,757 downwards.
AATAATGGTGTTTAAATATAGTTTGAATGCACTTAAATTTCCAAATAGAATTAAGACCAAACATTTTATTTATGGAGAATTCAATTGGGAAATATATTGAAAAGGCATATAGAAAGCTCATGTAGAGTCTCAATCCACAAAAAATGGGTACCTAGATGAATTCGATGAATTAAAACATATGAAAAATGGGAATAATTTACATCATTACCAAAAAGATGAATTCTGGTCATATTTGATTTAATGGAAAATAGTCTGACTGTAACGACCCTGCCTCCTGGTAACCCCCAAGATAGGGAGACCAAGAGGTCAGAGATGCTATCTCAATATTTCAGGATCCATGGTATGACATTTAATAAAAAATAATTATCAAATTCTACTATTTCTAAACTGAGAAGTTGGAATAAAATAAATCTTTTTGCATACCTTGTAAAATTCGTATCTAGACTTCTATCCAAAGAAAAAGTCTATCTAACTAATCATCCTTGCATAGGTTAATTGTATCTTCACAATATTTCCATTTACTATTTGCCCATTTTTAGAATTGTACCTAAAACGCCGAAAAACAAAACATCGGTCAATATATTTCTATATTGATATGTGGGGAACAATCAAAATTTTCACAATTAGTTTCTAACAACCTAATTATCACAAATAGTTTATTAATAATCCAAATTATGCTTTCAATGTGATATTCTCAACCACTTTTTCCTAAACCCTAGATTACCCTCTCTTAGGGTTTTGTCCTTGAAAGGGACATAAGGCCACCTTCTCAATCCTGAGCTTGGTGCCTGGGGTCACCTCTCGAGGTGCCCAATGGTCTTCCCTCCTGGGCTTGACCGAATAGACCTTCCCTCTGGGGCTTGGTCATGCATCGTACATCAGGGTGGCACATAGGTTCGAGAAGACACATATATACTTAATTGTGATAATCATAGGGAATGTATAGGATTGCAGAATTAAACATTCAATAGTTTAGGTTACATCCAATTGATGAAACGTTCGAGAAACACCATGAAACTAAATCGATTATTCATAAATAACCACACACATGATCCAGAGTAACTTGATGTCCAAGCAAGAATATTCAAGAATAATTAATCAAGCAATCAATCAGTGATCCTGAAATTAATGCATAACACCCATGTGTCATTAAACATCCTCAAGATTGACTCAGGTCCCACATTAGGGTATCTAGGCCACCTTTTAGGGTTTTAGCTTCCACCATCCAATTATCACTTTTAATGCAGTTTTGGCCCACAAACCCTAATTTCAACATCATAAGCATGATGGAATTCCAATTAAGTCAAATATATCTCATTTACACGAAACTACCAGCCTTATCATTTTAGGTCATATCAAGATCATTAAGGCCAATTAGCATGTTCAGGCTCTTTTGAATTGACAACTCAGATTTCATTAATGATTATAGTCAAATTCACAAATGAACCCTAATTATCATTTTTCACATCTTCTAGGTTAGTAAACCCTAATTACACAAGTTATGAACAATTATCTCTAATTAGATCTCTTTCATCATATTTATGTAGTTAAGTTAGACTTTGATTACTAGCATCAACTAAGCCTATTAAATACATCCATAATCAAGATCTAGGGATTTGATATTTAAAGCATTAAAGTTATTAACTGTATGTACTTTTCAAATTAGAAGCATAAAAATACTTTAATTTTACTAGGTTCCTTGTGTTTTTATGAGAAAAAACCATATATTACTTGTACCCATTGGACAAACCTACGATTTCTTACAATTTTCACAAGATAAATCATTTTGGGCCTATCAGAACATGCCATGTAGGAAAAAGGGCCTTTTTATCTTTACCTCTTATTAGCAACTATTAGGGACAGGAGAGTCCTTTCACCGGCCCGCTTCTTCAACCTCGCGAGCCCGCCCTCACTCATGATGTACTGCCAGGCCACAGTCAACTCTAGGGTTGACTTCGAGATCCAACTTTCCGCAACAATCGACTAAGCTTCCATGACTTCCGCCGCACCTATACGAACTCGTTGGCGCTTCTAATTGCTCCATATGTGGTTGGAGTTGCTGAGATGACGAGAAGGGATCTATGGCAGAAAACCACAGAGGTCTGTGGAGCAAGAGAGGTTTGAGAGGGAAAATTGATGGCTGGTACTTGGTCTGTAGGTCATGTAGGATCTCATAGAGTAGTGTGTAGTCTCACAGGGGGTTACATCCCATTTTATAGCCCATGGCTATGGCACAAAGCCAGTGAGGATACTGGTTTCAAGGGATTCTTCTAGACACCCCCAAGATAGGCAAAACCTAGGGTAGGTATGACCGCAAATATCTCACAAATCCAGCTGGCTTGTTTCCAAGTTTTCTCGTGCACTCAATTGCAAGAGATCCGCTTTGGAAAACTCTGCTCCCTGTTCCCAACTTTCCTTATTTGTCCTGAGGTAGGTGATGATCTCCTGATAATCAGATCTTGATCCCATAGTCATAAGCTCGCGCGACAAAAACAAAGAGTCCGAGTATAGTTCTAGTCAAAATAAATTTTGTGACATTTAAAGATTATCCATTCACTTTAGGTATTTTCAAAAAATCAATATCTCTTAAACTGTACATCCAAATAATCCCAAATTTTAAAGGAAGGTGTATAAAGACTTAATCTACTTATATTCCAAGTTTGGATCCAAAACACAAAAGGAATAAGTCCTTTTCTTCATTTGCAATCCAATGACTTAAAAAGCATGTATTATGTATCAAACTACATATTTTCTCTCTCTTTCTTCCCTATCTTCCTTATTTCGACTTTTATAAACATTATAAGGCAAGTGGAGTTGAAAACACTGTATTGTGGCCACCAATATCTCATTCTAGAGAATTCTATATATATATATATCATTAATACATTGCTTAACATCCATTATCTCTTATCTTTCTCTATTATTTGGACTTTTCTTCTTTTCTTCTCTCTTATATTCATTATTGGATTAACAAAATAGTAGACATCAAGAAATTCATACCAATGGGGAAAATTGCAAAGAAACCCATTCTTTCAAACAAAGCACACAACCTTCTCAAATTCAAGTACATGTTCATATAATAATAAAATTTCAATTATGAAAACATATGTAAAATTGAGGTTGTAACATCCTTCCCCTCTTATAAGCATTTTTCCCTCAAAATTCCACCAAACATACAAACAATCAGGATAAGACTTTCTCATGTCCATCATCAGCACCCATGAGGCTACATCCTCTCCATGGTGCTTCCAAAGAACCTTTATCATCTTATATTATTACATATGAGTTCTCTCTGACCTTGGTATCTTGTACCCTCATAGGTGACTTAGGATATTTTAACCTCCCTAGAAGCTCAATAGGTTCATGGCTCAGCACATGGTTCAGGTACATCACATAGTGCTCTAGATTGGACTCATGGAACACATCATACATCAGGTTATCTTGAGGGGTAAGGCTAAACATAAGCAACTCCACCAATCCATCTCAAATGGACCCATGTATCAGGGACTCATCTTTAGCTATAGTTCAGAGGGGTCGGGTTTCCATAACACATATTCTTCCACAGTGAACTACATGTCAGTCTGATTCGCATAAGCTCATGACTCATGTCACCCCCGAGCTTTCTCAGCCATCGCACAATCAAAGTGACTTCATCTGCACACATTGTGGCCTCTCTGACCTACACGAGTTCCTTTCACCAACATCATCCTAATGAAGTGGTGACCAACACGGCCTCCCTTACAGAGCTTCTTACATTCTGATACTGGCTATGGTGGCTATCATCACAAACTCTCATAGGACATGAACTGTCCCCATATATCACCCTGAACGAGCACACATGCTCTCTTCAGACCCTCTAGTCTAAATCATACTCTCTTAACTAACTGTCAGTTAGGGGTGATAAGTTGTGCTAATCTTCAAACTGGCATTGAGTTCTTCATGTACCTACTTCCACTACATGTAAGTGAACTTGAGGTCATGCTCAAGGTATTGAACTCAGATCATAGTGTAGTTGAACTATCTCTGATATATAGTTCAACCATATCTATCACACTGACAGAGCTCTCTCTCTTAGGCAAGGGATTAGGTCATCTTGGTAAGGCGATCTACCATAACCCATATTGCATCCTGACCTCTCTTGGTCCAGGGGAGACTCACCTTAACGTCTATGGTGGGATACTCTTGTTCCCTCTTGGGGACTCTTCACTATCCATAGAAACTCAATGGGTTACTGGTGTCACCGCCCGACATGCATGGTGACAAGACACATGCAATTTGTATGCTTCTTCATCTTAGGTACTCAAAGCACACTTTTATTATCTTAGTAGTAATGGTATATGCCAAACTTATAATCATGATCTTCTGCATGTCATGATTCCTCAAGTTCAACTCCTTAGAAACCTTAAAACACTCCAGTCATGGGTTCCGTCCCCTTCCTTTCCGAAGAGGTGTATATGAGGTTCTTACAACCATCCTTCTATCTCATCAAGCTCTAGGCTAGCTAACTGAGCAACCACCTTGACCAACAGGTCTGATTGTATCTGGGTGTTAGCCATACATTGTCTCATCTTCTAATAAACTTAAGGTTCACCTAACAACCTCTCTTAAAAAAGATAGCTATACACCTGAGTTGTACCTAGATGAAGGGTACCAGTTACCACATAAGCTTCCTTATCGGTGATGACATAAAACTTCATATACTCCACTCATCATCCACATCTCAGATTTAGGTCTAACTGAGTCAAGAAACTTCGAGTTCATCATCTTGGTTATCAAACTCAAACTTATATAACTCGTACATTCCATACTGATCTTGATAGGAACGTCCTCATATGATGACTACCTTAGTTCTCTTCGTGTTTGCAAACCATCTATCAAAAGGTATGATACTTCTCCAATTCTCAAACATCATAACAATGTTTCAACCTACATCATCTTTATCCTTAGTGTATGGCATGCGTATTGCCTTATCTCTCACTTCCATAATGAGAGGAAATAAGCATTTGGTTGTAGTCTAAATACAAAGTTCATCCCGTTCCAAGAGTAGAGATGGTGCATCACACAACACCAGTACACTTTCCAAACTAAGTTGAAATGTACATCACATGTCTCCACATCATGAACATCTCGATTATGGGTCTACACCCATGGGAAGACTTTTCCCATCACCTTTTTGGATCCTAACATATCTCTTTTATGTACAAACCTTAGTCATTACCTCAAGGTCTCTAGGGTGCCGGCACTTTTGGGGTGATCCGACCCTTATGCATCTAAGCAGTGCCTCTCACTCTTACCCCTTAGGCCCCATGAACTCATGAAGGTGGGCAACCTCCTAACCCATGGTCCTTGGGCAAAGGTAGTTGTTACCTCCTGACCCTATGGTCTCATGCATCCAGGGAACATACAACTCCTACTTCCATCGGTCTAATCCCTTCATGACCTTAGTATTGACTTAGGATTCCATCATAGCACCTGTCATTCTTGAATCTTTACCCAAAACTCCATCATCTCTCTGGGCACTCATAGCCAAACTTACATCCTTTCATAGAGATCATGACAACCTACCTAACTTGGTCAGGCCCCATAAGGTTACCTCCATTGAAACATATCATGCCCCTTACAGATGGTCACACAAGGGTCTGTAGATTCATGTTCATACCATGTGCTCTCCACTTATCTCATCAATCTCCTATGAGAGACCTTTTTAAGTTACCTCAAACCTACAAAAGTTTCACTTGACAGAAAGGTGCCTCCCCAGGATGGAGAGAAAACTATCTCTTGATAGCAACAAAGGTCATAAACGTTCCGACGTCCAGGGTTTACATCATCATGTGTGGGCTTAACCCTATCATGCTACTTAGGCATGTAGCTAGCAAGAGGAAAACCCACTAAGCCACCCTAGGTTCCTTAGTATGTCATACTTGCTCCTATTCCTCAACATTGGACCAACTGCATACATGCATATGCCACCAACCTATGTGTGAGGGGTTCGTCAAACATATCCCCTAGCGAAGGGGTTTCCTTTTCCTCTAATCATGAGGGGTGACATGCTCCAATCTGTAGGAACTCAACCATCTTTGTGAGCATCAGGTGCACCAGGTACTACTACTTCCCCTCTTAGGTCTAGGAACCCTAGGTTCACTCCTTATGCATCAGCTGTCTAACCATGAATCAAATGTACACAAGTAGGGCATATACTTCCCACCATTCTTCCACGTGAACAACACCATAGAGTCCTACACAAGGTCAACCGACTCAGTGTGAGACCTCATAACTTATTGCTCTACTTCTTCAGGGTCTAAAGAACACTCCTTCCTATACCTATAAGGTAAGGTCAGCACCTACAACTCCTGTACATCCACTCAAGAAGCCTCTTCCCTTTTCTAGGGTTTGGTTCCTCTAATGGCAACCAAGGTACAACAAGTTTCCAAGGACCATGCATGAGGCCACCACAACTATCTACTCAGGAATGTCTAAAATAGGTCATATAATACCTAACTTCTCATGGTCCCTCTTGTCTCAGAGTCAAGGTCTCTAACCTTCTTCATCGATTCTTGCCCTCATTCTCTAGAGCAAACCCTAAAACTAGTCCTACAACTTGAGGTTCTCTCTTAGAAGATGGGTCAAACTCTTAAGGATACAGGTCTACACCTACCAGGGTTAAACGTACTATCAAGACCTATGTCTGACATAGATCATCCTAGGTTCTGCATGTTCATCTCCTAACCTACCAGGCATAACCCTTCTGACCTAAGCCTCAATGTTACACCCCAATCTCACAATTACCACTAGTCATGAGATTAAGTCATAAAATTGAGGATTTATCGTAATACAAAGATCACCCTTGACTTTTTCTTTTATTTCAAATTCTTTATTTTCTTGCATTGAATCACATAAACAAACTTTACAAGAGAATTAAACCTTGATTACTCTAATATGGTCTCAACATTAAAAATGCATGTATGAACATTCATTATGTTTCTCATACTCTTAAGCACATAAGACTTGCTGATTCGCATATATTGCTAAAAGAGGAATAAAGTTATACATCATCATTTACAACTCTCTCTTATTTCCTTACAAGGACCTAGAGTGACAAGGAGTGATTGAACTTAACTATACTCATACTTAACTTTTGTGGCAGATCTACTCTAACACAATGATATCTTCAAGTCCACATGGTTTCCCTAAAAAATTGTAAGTAGAGAGGTGAACCTACTCGCTCAGTGAATGAGTACTTCAAAGAAATAGTTTAAAACACTGATATAATTGCAGACATACTTTTGAGCAACTGATATCAATTATAGCAGCAATAAGCTTTAAAGAGATTGTTCATTTACAATCATAAATATGGCAAGATACTCTAGATATCAACAAGAGAAAATCAATATATGAGCATGCTTGATTAATTTCAAAGAGAACTAATAATTCAGAAAAATACAAGGAATAATTGTTGGGAAACTGTACTCAAATCTTTCTTAGCCTTTCTTACTTATAAGAAACTCTTTAAACCTATATGATCATATTTTATCTTATGCCCTGATCATATGTAGTGTACTCTATATATGAAGACTCGTAGCAAACTATGATCTCACCGTACAAGACTTAGCTTAAAAGCCGGGAAGCTAAGCCTAGAACTGAATCTGGGGCTTCTTGACTCAAACTATCACATCTAACTAAGGCGGCTAAACAACTAGCCTTTAACTGGACCTCTCCTTCTAGGATGAGTACACAGGCGGAGGGTCTGAGACACTCTGTGGGCCTCATCTTGGTATGCTCTATGGGTGCCTCTGGGTTACCACCGGGATCTCCGGTTCAAGTTGGGTAACCTATCTTCTCTTAGGAGAGTTCCTCAAGGGCTTCATCTCCCCACACGCTCTGTGGGTGCGATCTAATCCCCATATTCTGGTTGCTTCCAAGGTGGATCGTTTCCTCCCTATAGTGCAAACATCCGTAGGGAATCTATGGTGTTCAGGGCACCTATGTCTATTATTTTATTATTCTTGGAAAGCACTTTTTACATTGTACCTTTCTCTTACTAATACTTGACTCTAATATCTCTATGGTACCGCGTCTATTTAATTGAAGTTTATAATACAACATGTACATCATTATAAACTTGGTCGAGCAATATATTTAAAACATTGTAATTTACTGAGAAATCAACATACTGTAAATGTAGGCAGACTAAAGTTCTTAAATAAACTGAATACATGTCAACTTCACACATATATACTAAAATCATGCAATTGAACTTCTTAATACACTGATGAGAGTTAATTACTTGACATACGAGTAATCATCATTTGCACCTATAAATTATTTGTACTTTCTTGGAAAATGTGCACCTCAACCCAAATCTTGAGTTGTGCATCACATTACATATCTTAGTTTAGCTGTGTAAACCATTCGTTTCATAGAGCATCTGATAACATTTACCACAACTGAACTGTTAAACATCACCACATCTCATACTGAGAACATTGATATCAAAATACTTGATTCATTGAACATCCTATCCTTAGGGTTTCATTTACCCCATTCACTTATCACATGGCTCTCATGAGGATTTCATGTGACATAAACATTCACTGAATAAAGACTACTATCAACACATCATATAAAATCAATATATGTATGAAACCTTAGAACTGAGATGAATTTGGGTTTCCATGCCATTTACTGAGATAACATGCATCAATAATAAAATTGAATAAATAAAGTCTATCATGTCAAGAAAATCCATTCAAATTGATTTCACGATATCTATTTGCAAAAATCCAACTTTCCTCGCATCTAGGGTTTCAACCTCTTTACTGAGATATCAAACAAACACTAATCACCTTAAACAAAATCCAAGATAGTAAACATATATATACTATGCATTCAGATAAACAATCATTCATAACCAAGGGGATCCAGATAAACAAATTTCTTTATTTAATTATACAACAATTTCAGTCATAGACAAATTCCCTATATTTTAGTTTACTCTTATAACCTCTGCGAATACTTAGGGAATTCTCATTTGGATGTATTGTATATATTTCTAATATGAATTTATCATCTAAATTTCATCCAAATAGAGGAAGAATCCATTTCATATCATTTTGCAACAACTTAGATCAAACACACAATTCAGGGTTTGTAGTTGCATACTAAGCAATTAAAGATTATGGATGATTTAACCAATTTTCATGCAATATACTATTTAAAGGAAGTTCCCACTCACCCTAAGGTGTGAAAAAACCTTAAAAACGCAGCTCATCCCTGAAAATTTTGATCTCATATCAAATCCCTAGCAATTCACCCGATTCTTCTTCCTTTCAACTCGGAAACCCTAAAATGAGGGATTATGAAGAAAGAGTGAGAAAAGGGGAAGTTTTGACACCATTTTAGATCAAATCAGAGGACGTATGGAATCTTGACATGTGAGAGAAGATTCACCATAAAACTATATCCAAAGAGACTAAACTTACATGATTTCATCATTCTTCGGACCGCAAAACCCTAGGTCAGCATCTCCATCACTTTCTCCTCTCAAACCCTAACTCTCCCTCTCTCTCTAGGATTTCATTTCTCTAGATTGAATCAAGAATTATGAGATCTACTTGTGTGTTAGGTTGACCATATAGAGAAATTGAGTTGCTTGGGTCAATTGCACATTGACCCCTAACTATACTTTCTCTTATTTCAGTTGAATTTTCTGTCATAAAAATATTACTATAATTTGTCTACTGATAAGGACTAAACACATCCAAAAATTATGAAAATTTTACATGTTGGAGTTACCAATAAATAACTAAAAAGAAAACACTACACTACTAAAAAGCACTTTGTCAGCATTTTGGTCGAAGTATAGTTCGACCGAGGACCACATTCAAAGAACACTCAAATATTCTAATTTTTTTCTCTAATATGCATGATTGAGTTATCCATATCATATCCAAAATCCAATTAAATACAAAATTTGTAGAAAATATGAAAAATCAATTACCACACTACTATCCTGATCAAATTCCATATTCATGTACTATCAAAACCCTAATTTTTGCCGATTAGGGTTTACATTTCTCAATCCCTAATTCTTCAAACTAAAATCATAATTAGAGTTTCGTATTAGGTTTGAAACATCACAATTGATCTACTATCATTAATCAAGTCTAAATGATGTTCAATCTAATCAAGCATGTAATAATTTAGGTAAACCCTAGTTTACCAATTAAGCACAAATGTGGTCATTACAATTCTCACCCCCTTAAAAAGTTTCGTCCCTGAAACATAAATGCACAAACAAAGTATATTCAAAGTTTATTTTAAGCTTCTTAAATCTTACATGTCATTACATTCATGTATTTTATATTTGAATGTAGTTTTCAATGTTGAGTCCTTTATTTCTTTTCTAATCACAACATGTTAAAACAGTTCTCAATGATAACAAACAAATTATATATGCCACAATCAATCATAGAGTAGATAGAGAAGAAACCATTTCAATATTTTCATACTCTTGAGGTGTTACCTCAACATTGATAATCTGATCCAACCATCTCAATTCATACGACTGAATATGTACTATTGTTTTATATTACCTCTGAGTCACAAAAGAGAGTTCACTATGTTGTTTTGAATATTACTATTGTGCTACTCAAATAGAAAAGCAGTCATGAGTTGGAAGACTAGATTCAACAGCAATTGTACAATACTACTCACGACATCCCCATTGCATCATGGATGCATAAAGTGAAGCATTACCATCACATTCCATATTATTCTCAAGTATGAACCCACACATAATTCAAGGTGTAACCATCAGGTTATAGCATACTAGGGTTTCAACAACAGTAACAAAGTACTCCATGATTGTATTAGTCATTCAATGACTATTAATACCCAATTACCATCACTTAGTTATATTAAAGCTAGGTATAACAAGATATACCTCAAATACAATATGGTTATCATCCCTTCTATTCATATGAGTGAATAGGTAAGACTACCTTATTTTGGGTAACCCTTCATTTGTTCCATCATTATTCAACCCATATCACCATACCACAATTATACAATACTAAGATGGATTACTGGTATGAATGACTACAAATATCAGACACCTTTAATTAACAAATTTCCTGCACATGTACACTGAAATCATACGTAGAACCTATTTACATCCCTTAATATGCCTTCAACAAATTATACTTCTAAAAACAAATTCACATATTACTAAAAGCCATTGTTTTCTCTTATTTCTCTCCCCATTCACTACTACTTACTTTTTACTACTTATCCTTCTCATTTTAATCATGTAGATTAAACATTCCTAAAATTGAAACATACAAGGTACAAATAGATTATTCATTTTTTTTTAATTAACCTTCGTTTCATTCATAACTTTTTCAAGGTACAAAAAAGACGTCGTTCTCAGCAGTCAGCCGCCAACTAAAAGGTAAGGTATTCCTTCTAATGCACTGGCCACCCAAGGTTAAGGCGTGTTGAGCAACAAGATGAGCCAACTGGTTCCTAGACCTTTTAACATGGACACACATGAAAACAGAGAGACCGGATGCTAGAGTACATATATCTTCCGCTAGAAGCCCCAGATAGTCTGGACATTTTACTGCCTCGTTCAGAGCATTCACCAGATTTAGTGAGTCAGAGCATATGATCAACTTCTTGTCCATCGAACAGGTCGCCCGCGCCATCAGCAGTCCTTCTCTCATCGCGATGGCCTCTGCAATGGTCGAGTTCCATTCCACATTGACTTTCTGTTGGCTAAATGGACATCTATAAATCCCTTTTTTTGATAATGACAAACATTTCATTCTTGTTAATCTAACGTGCTACTTGAGTGTTGCAGGAATAAGGTGGATGACAAAGCAATTAGGGAAATCCATATGCTTACATATTTATATTTTCATGAAATGTAATCACTTTGTAAAAACTTGTACAAACATATAATGTACAAGTACTTAGATTTCATATAAATCAAGCGTTAGATTCTCCCTAGCTAAACATCACATTTAGATAGGTCATCCCCTTCAATAGTGTCACATATGCACACTCATACACATACTTAGTGCTTTAATTGAAAAATTGAAACAGGGTTAATCTCGGTCGACTAACTCCTCGACCGAGAAACTCTCGGTCGACAATCTTCTCGACCGAGAAAGACCCAAGTAGCCGTTAGACATAGCTGACAAGGTGGTTGGCAGTTGGAGATAAACGTTGCATACACTTGATCCAGAGAGCCTGTCGGTCGACAAAACGTCGACCGAGTAGGAGTCTCGGTCGACTATTTCTCGACCGAGATGGTCTCTGACAGCAACTGCAGAATTAATTATTTAGCCGTTACTAAAGCAACAAACTTGTACCTAACGGCTAGTTAAGCACTTAGAAACCCCTATAAGGTGTCTAGAACGTCCTTAAGCACTTGTAGGACATTCCTATAAATAGGACATAGCTTAGGACACCTAAAGACACTTGCTTTTTACACTTGAGCAATCTTTGAGCATACATTGACTTTGTGCAACCTGTTTGTGAGAAATTGAGCATTGTGACAATTGGCTACTTCCCTTCTTAGCTCAAATTTCGTGTCCTATAGGCTAGCATCTCCTATCCATTGCAATTACAATTCCATACACTTTGGTTAGGAGATCTACACGCTTGATCTAGGCAAATCAAGCCTTGTGCTACAAAAGGATAAGTTGTAATTTCCTTTTTCCTTCTTGTTCTCTATTGTTGTTTGTACTCTCCTTGCTACTCCTAGGTTGGAGGCTGCGGATTGGAGAGGTTGAAGATCTTCTTGGTGAAGAAGGGGACCTTGAGCTACTTCAAGAAGGTTGGTGCAACAGGAGGTTACTTCTAGAGAGGAAGGCTACTTCAAGGGGGAGCTTGGAGTTACTTCAAGAAGGCTACCTCGGGTTGGTGCATCTACTTCAAGTGAAGGTTGTTCAAGGGGTGTAAGAAAGTATTGTATTTTGTGTAAATCCTTGTGAAGGTAATAAAATTAATACTTTCAAAATCCCGGTTGGGTAAGCAACCGGGTAGTGGACTGACAACTTTAGTATTTGCTAAAGTTGGAACCACTCTAAACACCTGTCTCCTTCTTCCATTTACAATTGTGGTTTTTTGAGTTAAATAATTGTTAAAATATTTAAAAACTCTATTCACCCCCCCTCTAGTGTTTTTCAATTGGTATCAGAGCAGGCTTCAAGGAACCCTAACCAGGTCTTGAAGAATGGAGGGTGATGGTGATTACAACCACAACAAAAGGTGCAGTCTGAACAAATCTACAACATGCTGCAATTGGTGCTTAGGAACAAGCCACACAACATCTAGCTGCCCATGGAGATCAAAGAAGGAAGATGAGCACAAAGACTGTCTTATTGCTACAAATAGTGAAGAAGAAGAAGAGGTAAGTCTTTTTTATTTATCTAAATAAGAACTAGTTGCTAGTCTTGAAGAAACACATAATAAATATGTTGAGTGCAAGAAGAAATTAAAGAAATCTAATAAAGCAAATGATGATTTACATGCTAAACTTCTTGCTATTACATCTGAAAATGAAGATCTTAAAAAGATCATTGAAGATCATGATATTAAGATAAAATCTATAGAGGCAGATTGCAATCTTCTTTCTTTAGAAAAGATTAATTTGCAAACTCAAGTGAACGATCTTCAAAAACAACCCATCTTGTGCACTCATCTAGATTATGACACTACTGTCAAAGAGAGAAATTCGCTGTCATCTAATCTAGATCAAGAAAAACTTGATATTAAGAAAAGAATGGATGAGATTGCTAAATTACAACAAGAAGTAAGTAGTTTGAGTAATAATGGCATCCTTGATAAAATATTGGATAATCCCTATCATCAAATTGGGAGAAGAGGACTAGGTTACAAGCCTAAAGGGAAATCCTATCAACAACCTAGTTGGAGAAAGACACAAGCACATCAATCTATATATGTACCTAAAGGAAACACATCTTTACCCAAAAACAACATAGAACACAACCATAGAAAAAGATATGAGATTGACTCGATATGTTGTCATTACTATTTGCGTCTTGGTCACTATTCCTTTTCATGTCCTTATAAGAAAAAGGATGTCGAGTTAGTTTGGGTTCCAAAACTTCCAAACTAAATGAACTAAATTAAGTTGAGATATGACCAAAGACCTTAGTTGCATATTTCTATGTCTATCTCAACTCAACAGAATAGGATAACAAATTAAAATCAAATACCTAAACATCTAACTTGCATAATTGTGTTTTACCTGGAAACAATTAACAGTAAACATTTCTGAAATTTTGTTGGTCGAGAAACTGTCGACCGAGAGAACCTTCGGTCAAGAAATTGTCGACCGAGCATGTCACTGATTTTCAGTCTGAAATAAATCTGCTGAATATATTTTAGATTGGTCAAATTATTATCTATTTGTTGTAGACTGTTTTCACATGCAAAACAAAGTATACATTCTGAGAATCATCTTTTAAAACTTATATGAGATCAATTTGCTTTATTCCCTAAATGACTTAAAACTGAAAATTTATGAATCATATTAATTTAAGTTAAATTACAGCTCTTTGATTCATTGACATAGAAATCATATATTGAATCTCATGTTGTTACTGTTTTATCATTACATCATGGATATATTTTCATTATTCAATCTTCTCTAGATAACATTGATGCTTGATTGATGATACATAGGCAAGCAAAATGATTTGTTGGTAATATGTTGTTTTTAATGCTTGCAACACATAAGATAAATATCTCTCTGTTGGTATCCTTTAAGACCCGCAATATTAATCGTGCCTTCAGAATCTTATTAGGATACAAAAAGAAGTGGAATTTAATATTCATGAAAAATCAAGGACAAATGTTTTCATATTGAGTATTATTTAAAATATTTCAAATTGATATCAAATTAAATTACATGCAGACATTATACTTCATATATGAGTATTCAATTTGAAAATCTGCAAATTCGCCTCTTGGTTGAAATGAAATTTGACCAAGGGGCGCTATGGTCGTAGTCAAAGTCGACCTAAAATAAGTTTGACACAATATTTATTTGAATATCATTTTTTATATATAAAAAATTGTGATTAAAATAACAATTAATTTATGATCACAAAATTGTCCAAATATTGGCAATAATAATCACAATATTACTCCCTTAGAAAATATATATATGCTCTACAAATTTAATCTATCATTTGCATTAAAATCAGCTTAAAAATTCATACTCAGTAAGTTTGTTGGTCGACGAATTCTTCGACCGAAAACATCTCGGTCAGCCTATCTCTTTCGACCGACAGACCTCAGAAAAAAGTAACATCGGACACACTTCCGGTCGACAATTGCTCGATCGAGCCAGTGTCGGTCGACAATTGTTCGACCGAGAATCAACCGTTGGGATATGACCGTTGGAATCCGACCGTTACCGTTGGGCGGCCGACCGTTACAAGTTGAGCGTTGGACGGCCGAGTGGCGCGTATGGAATATGACCATTGCGGTCAATCGGTCGACAAATTGTCGACCGACCTGGTCACTGGATTGCTATAAAAAGGACAAAAAACGGGTCATTTCTTCACACTCTCATATTCTTGCTTCCATAGCTTCTCTCTAGTGCATTCTTGTGCAACTCTTTAGTCTCTTCATCCCCAAAACTTTCTTGCTTCTTCTCCA
Organism: Alisma plantago-aquatica; assembly: GCA_963693085.1. NCBI lineage: Eukaryota > Viridiplantae > Streptophyta > Magnoliopsida > Alismatales > Alismataceae > Alisma > Alisma plantago-aquatica. The sequence goes on along the minus strand of OY856414.1, from coordinate 124,170,061 downwards.
CCTTAAAACAAAGAAATGGCTTCATCCTCTACACGTGGAAAGAAGAAAGTTGTTAGCAAGAAAGGAAGGGAGGCTACTCCACCATTGACGATCATCAACGACATCCCCTTCGTCGACGGAGATGCTGGTGATCGCTATCTCAGGCTCTCCTCCAAGACTCCTCTTCCACGACGGCCGGTTGACGTCTTTGACTTCCTCAGCATCGTCGACCTGGAAGATCTTTTTGAGGTGCAAAATTTGAAAGAATTTCTTAACCCTTCCTTCCCTTCCTACTCTTCAAAAGTTATAAATGAATTATATGCAAACCTAATCTCCCATTCCAAAAATGACCATACCTTCTTATACTCTATGGTCAATGGGAATAGCTTTCGATTTACTGAAGAGGATATTCTTGACATGCTCAACATCGACTTAGATGAATATCAAGACAATCTTGACCTCACAACTGGAAATCCACTCAATACATTTTCCCAAGGTGATCATACCGTCAGTCTTAGTGACATTAAACGAGCCATTTTTCAATCTAATACTACGTGTCACAAAGATAGGGGTACCTACTATGCCATTAATCTCAAACCTGCTGCTAGGATTGTCAATCTTATTGTTTCCACAAACATACATCCTAGAGCAAACAAGTCTGAAGTTCCTATTTTTCGCATGTGTTTAATTTATGCCATTATCAAATGTATTCCCGTAAATTTTATCCGCATAATCCTTAAGAACATGCTTGAGTTTTCTGGCAATCCCCCATATGTTGATTTTGTATGCCAAATCACTCACCACTTCCTTAAAACACAAATTGAGGATATGGGATACACATGGGAAAGAAGACCACAAAAAATAAGCAAAAACACAGTAGAGAAAATGGGAATTGATTTTGGTCACAAGAGGGCTAGGACGGAAGGTGAGACATCTACTCAAGATATACCACCACCACCTCCTCCTACCAACCTACCCTATGATCCCATCCAAAACACCCTAACCTATGTTGCTGGGTCACAATATCATCTAAGTAAACAACTAGATTATAACCATCATGCCATGACTTATCTAAACCAAAGAATGCAAACCCTTTCTCCAAACCAACCAGACGAATATCCTTATTCTTTAAATCATGGCATGCTCAACCCATATAATCCTTCTTACAACTACTACCAAACTCCACCTCCACCATCTACAGATCTCACGCACACTCAGTTTTCATCAATGCAACTACAAGATATTGCTGCTCATTTCCGATTTGATCGTGTTCCTACCTTCTTGGAGGCGTATGCCTTAACCAAGACAGGTGCTCTGGAGTGGCAAACTTTGGTCCAATATTATGGAGCTGAGCCTTTTCTTGGGAAAGACCCTGATATTGATGTAATTCTTAAGTCTTTCTAGTGAGATTTGGAGTTGTATTAGTTGTAATGAAATCTTTGCATAATTGTAATAAAAGGGTTATCTCTACATAAATTGGTTATCTTTCCATGTTTGTAACAATTCCATGTTCGTAATGAAATTGGTTATCTTTACTTCTTATAATGGATATCTTTTTGGCATCATTCGAATATGGCTTATAAGACTATTATAGTAGAGCATACAAAATAAGGGGAGTAATACATAAAAATAAATCAAAAAGGATGCAATCCTTGCAAATACCTAAAATTTAAAGTTGTGGCTAAATTGACCATCTATTGCAAAGCATTCATACCTTAATTTGGGATCTCTATCTAATGGGGAGCATAGTATAAAATTAAGGGGGAGAAGTAATATCAAATATTCAACTTGGATATCTTTTTGAAATGACAAAGGGGGAGAAAAGAATATAAAATAAAATCAAAAATATAAATAAGTTTCATAACATCTCGGCCAGCACTCACTTGCAAAACAAAAATGGCTACAAAAGGTAATCTCCAGGTATGAAACTCATATGTTTTATATTTCCTTCCCTTATATTTTGGAAATGTTTGTCATCTTCAAAAAGGGGGAGATTGTTGGCTAAATGGACATCTATAAATCCCTTTGTTTTGATAATGACAAACATTTCATTCTTGTTAATCTAATGTGCTACTTGAGTGTTGCAGGAATAAGGTGGATGACAAAGCAATTAGGGAAATCCAAATGCTTACATATTTATATTTTCATGAAATGTAATCACTTTGTAAAAACTTGTACAAACATATAATGTACAAGTACTTAGATTTCATGTAAATCAAGTGTTAGATTCTCCCTATCTAAACATCACATTTAGATAGGTCATCCCCTTCAATAGTGTCACATATGCACACTCATACACATACTTAGTGCTTTAATTGAAATTTTGAAACATGGTTAATCTCGGTCGACTAACTCCTCGACCGAGACACTCTCGGTCGACAATCTTCTCGACCGAGAAAGACCCAAGTAGCCATTAGACACAAATGACAAGGTGGTTGGCAGTTGGAGATAAACGTTGCATACACTTGATCCAGAGAGCCTGTCGGTCGACAAAACGTCGACCGAGTAGGAGTCTCGGTCGACTATTTCTCGACCGAGATGGTCTCTGACAGCAACTGCAGAATTAATTATTTAGCCATTACTAAAGCAACAAACTTGTACCTAACGGCTAGTTAAGCACTTAGAAACCCCTAGAAGGTGTCTAGAACATCCTTAAGCACTTGTAGGACATTCCTATAAATAGGACATAGCTTAGGACACCTAAAGACACTTGCTTTTTACACTTGAGCAATCTTTGAGCATACATTGACTTTGTGCAACCTGTTTGTGAGAAATTGAGCATTGTGACAATTGGCTACTTCCCTTCGTAGCTCAAATTTCGTGTCCTATAGGCTAGCATCTCCTATCCATTGCAATTACAATTCCATACACTTTGGTTAGGAGATCTACACGCTTGATCTAGGCAAATCAAGCCTTGTTCTATAAAAGGATAAGTTGTAATTTCCTTTTTCCTTCTTGTTCTCTATTTTTGTTTGTACTCTCCTTGCTACTCCTAGGTTGGAGGCTGCGGATTGGAGAGGTTGAAGATCTTCTTGGTGAAGAAGGGGACCTTGAGCTACTTCAAGAAGGCTGGTGCAATGGGAGGTTACTTCTAGAGAGGAAGGCTACTTCAAGGGGGAGCTTGGAGTTACTTCAAGAAGGCTACCTCGGGTTGGTGCATCTACTTCAAGTGAAGGCTGTTCAAGGGGTGTAAGAAAGTATTGTATTTTGTGTAAATCCTTGTGAAGCTAATAAAATTGATACTTTCAAAATCCCAGTTGGGTAAGCAACCAGGTAGTGGACTGACAACTTTAGTATTTGCTAAAGTTGGAACCACTCTAAACACATGTCTCCTTCTTCCATTTACAATTGTGGTTGTTTGAGTTAAATAATTTTTAAAATATTTAAAAACTCTATTCACCCCCCTCTAGTGTTTTTCACTTTCCACTGCTTTGCCCCCAGGAAGAGCCCTTTTCCATCTCTTAGCACCGCCCCCAGGCCGCATTGACCACTACCCCAGAACGCAACATCTGTGTGAAGCCAATTCCATGAAGTATCTACTCCCTTTTCTGCAAGCGACGTAGAGTTGGTCACCCCGTCACCATGCAGGTTCACGAACATCTCCCGCTCGCTCGTGGTCGTGGTTCCGGACGTCGTGCATTGCGCCTTCCTATAATCGGAGATCATGGCTCTGTATGCTTGAAGGATTGGTCTGGGGAACGGTTCTTCATTCTTGAAAATTTTGTTATTCCTACAGGTCCAAATGGTCCACCACACTGCAGCCAATTCGTCCTGCTCCACTCCGGTGCAGCTGCCCATGAGGCCGAGCAGCTTGTCGTGTACGTTCCCATTGCTCGCCAGGTTGAAAGAAGTGTCTAGCCAGCTTTCACGCCAAACAATCTCCGCTCCCGGGCAGCAGTTCAACATATGTGAGATGATTTCCTCCTCCACGACGTAGATAGGACATACTCCCTCCGACGTGACATGTCTATCCCGCAATCTTCCTCTTGTGGCTAGACTTCCCGTAGCGACCCTCCAAAGAAAATGAGACAGCTTTGTGGGCCATCTCTTGTCCCAGACCAGCTTCCACGTATCATGTGGTACTGCCCTTTCCCTCTCCCTAAGGCCTGCTTCTCCCATCTTTCCCAGCCAATAGGCCGAGCGCACTGAAAAGTCCCCATTTTTACTCGGCCACCAGAACATGCTATCCTCAACTTCTTTGATAGACAAAGGTATCACATTGATCCGAGCCGCAATGTCCCTAGGAAAAAACCGCAGCAGCTTCTCCACATCCCATTCACATCTCCCCTCTAACAACAGCTCGTGCACCATCTCAATTTGATCCCCGTCGGTCGGTTTGAACACACTGAGATCCATGTTGACTCCTACGGCCCACCTGTCCGTCCAGATGTTAGTATCACGACCGTTCCCAATTCTTTTCATGGTGCCTTGAATGAGGAGAGATTTTGCCCCCCACAGACTACGCCATGTGTAGCTTGGTGTGAGCCCCAGCCATGCCTCTAGTATGGATTTGTTTGGGAAATATTTGGCCTTCATAATCTTTGCAACCAGTGTCTCTGGTCTAGAATACAGTCTCCACACCTGTCTCGCAAGCATAGATTGGTTAAAGATATGCATATCTCTAAACCCCATACCTCCCTCTCTTTTTGATTTGCATAGTCTTTCCCAACATAGCCATGATATCTTCCGTTCCCCATCTTTAGACCCCCACCAAAACCTTGCCACCATGGAGTTCAAATCTCCAATCAGACCCAGCAGAAGTTGGAATACACTCATGAAATATGTAGGGATAGCTTGCACCACTGCCTTAATGAGGACTTCTTTCCCTGGTTTGGATAGCAACTTCTCCTTCCACCCCCGCAGTTTATTCCCCACTCTCCCTCTTATATAGTCGAACACCTTCTTCTTGGACCATCCAATAGCCGTAGGAAGACCCAAATAAGACGCCTGCCGATCCACCTCCTTGACTCCCAACAAATCTCGCAATTCTTCTTTTTTGCTTCTCGGCATCTTCTTGCTAAACGCAATCTCGAACTTGGACATATTTACTTTCTTACCCGATGCCTGTTCGTATTGGCTGATTATCTCAGCTATTTTCAGGCATTCATTCCTTGTCCCTCTAGCAAAAAGAATACTGTCATCTGCAAAAAACAAATGTGAGATCCGGGGGGCCCCGCGATAGATGCTCATACTGTGGATGGGATTTGCATGTACCGCGAGGTTTAGGAGGGTGGAGAAAGCATCTGCACAAAAAATAAAAAGGTAGGGTGATAAAGGGTCACCCTGGTGAAGTCCACATGAAGGCTGGAAGGCACTTGATCTTTCCCCGTTGGCGGTGAATGTGTGAGACACCGAAGAAACACAGTTTACGACTCTATTGCACCATCTTCCGCTGAAACCAAACCTTTGCATCACTCTTTCAAGGAAGGCCCACTCTACTCTGTCATATGCTTTCATCATGTCAAGTTTAAGTGCAATCTGACCTCTCTTTCCTCCTTTCCCACCCTTCATAGCATGGAAACATTCAAACACAATTAGCACATTATCCGTGATCATCCTTCCCGGGACAAAAACACTCTAATTTACATGAATAATACTGTCCATAAAAGGCTTCAGACGGTTGATCAACACCTTGGTAGCTATTTTTTAGATGGCATTACACAAACTGATAGGCCAGAATTCAGATACCGTTTGTGGTTTTTTCACCTTCGGGATCAGTATCACCAAGGTTTCATTAAACCCTTTAATAGAATAGTCCCCTTTCCACCACCCTATAATGTAGTTTGCAACATCCTTTCCCACCACATGCCATAATTTTTTATAGAAGACCGGTTTCAGACCGTCTGGACCTACAAGAATTTATCTCATATACTTCCATGTTAACACTTTATACAGGTAGTATAAAAACCTCGAGGCATCAAGCCAAAATCTCATATCGATTTATCAAAAGAATTAACTACTAACTCCAAGGACCTGAGAGTATAGAGACGACACATAGGACTACTATCTATATGACTTGACAGACAGTATCTCCACATGAGATCTCACTACTGTCCCTGTTCTTGCTGTCCTTCCTTTGTTGTAGGGATTTCTATTTCTTTGTCCGCGTCCACCTAAAAACATTGGATCCCACGGGGGTGAGACAATTGTAAATTGCCCCAGCGAGAGATATAACTCTCCACCAAAACATTATTATTGCAGTTTATTAGAATAAAACTGAGCAGAAGGATTATATATATATATATATTTAATAGTTGATAAATCACTGTGTGAATAAAGTGAAGTAATCTCCTTTCCTAAGGAGAACATTGCATCTACATATGGTAGAGTTGTAATTCATTCATCTACTTGCAATGAATGTAAAGAGATATAAATGACATCTATCAACTAGAGATGTATAAAAGAAATGTAACATCAGTCAGTAAATTTCCATATTCAATCCTTAAGCAAACATGCTATACGGATGATTACATTTTACAATCACACTTATGCCCTGAGGAGATGATATATACCGCTCATACTCCAACCAACCGCTGCGAAGTCGAAATCGGTACCATACAAGGTCAATGGAAGATTCATAATCCAAGACCTCAACTTTCTCGGTCAGTAGGAGATTATATGGCAGAGAAATCACGTGTCAACTACAAATATCTTGCCAAGGTATATTGGCATCTTCACTATAGAGTTATAGCCTGTAGCATATACTCTCTTCAGGATATGGCCCATAGCCAATGCCTGGTATTATATTGTGGAGTCATGGCCCGTAGCCATACTCTTATTGGGATATGGTCTGTAACCATTCCTATGCATAGAATATGGCTCGTAGCCATTCCTATGAGGTGTAAGGATATATTCACCCATTACCCCCACATATTCAAAAATATGCAGCTTCCGGGTTATGCCGCGGAGCAACCCGTTTCACCATTCATCATATTCTGACGTTGATGGATCTATGGTCAGGGCTCTACATGATATGATTTCACTTGATTAATAAAGTACATTAGCACATTCTTTTAGCATCAGTCAAGTTCTCAAATAGGAATTATTGTGACAATTGCTACAAAGAAACATATAAGCTCTTATCAATTGCTTTACCAAAACTTATAATACATTGTGATCTTAATCCCTTATCTTATCACTTGAAAGTTCACATCTCACAGCAACATCATTATCTCAATTATAAAATCTGGGTATTCATACCCACAGTTCATCACTAATCACTGTTACCACTTGTTAGGTAACTATTACCTCTAGGTCCTCAGACTGAGGTATACATGATACTTGTTACACAAGACCAATTCAGTGTCTTGTCACTTTTCACTAGGCAACAACTTACTCATATGGCTCATAAAGTCCATGCACATTTTGTTACTTTTATTAAGCAACAATAACATTAAGGCACACAAGGCCAATCAATATTTTTATTATATAAATATCATAGCTCAAATCTGGCTATGTTCTTCATCTCATGATATTTGCATGGTTAATACACATGATAACAGTCATGACAATTTCACATCACACCATGCAATACAATAGTAACACCATTATTCCCTTACCATGATTAGGGTTTACCATCAAATAGGATTTTCCATTCCATTGCTTAATTTAGGGTTAGGATTTCCCATTTTTCATTAGTTAGGGTTTCATGTTCACATTATAAGTCCAATCCGAACATATTGCTCCATAACTCTAGGAGCATCTATTGACATCTCAAGTATTCACTCATGATCATTACTCTCATCATATATCATAAATGATTATCAATTCAAGGTATGAGTTCATCTCTCAACCTTACCATGGTATGTTTATGTCATACTCATTATCTTGACTTAACCCCTTTCTCATAGTATGATAGTCAACACTTATTAAAGTGCATTGAGTTCATTACATCTTCATTGTAACAATTTACATAACACACACTTCTTGTGTTTCTTATTCAGGTATATTGGATTTGAGTTGCATCAAGGTATATTGACCCTGTAATGCTAAATGTGATATCTATCGTGTCTTGATGTATCACTTTTCTCCTCATTTCCATCTTACTTAAGTTAATCAAATGACCTTGTATTAAGATATTTCCCTCTTAATACTTTAACCACTAACCTATCACCTTTATCATGTAGTGCATAGGTCACCCATTTGAATTTGTACAACTATCTTTAATGATACAGACTTATCTCAAGTTAAGGCATTGCTTGCTATAAGGTTACCAATAATCAATCACTTTAGGTACTTCCCTTATCAGTGTAATAATCACTATTCCCTTATTAGGATTAGGTCTCCCATACCATCACCCTTTATTAGGGTTTAGGGTTTCACACACTATCATACTTCATTAGGGTTAGGTTTACATGTAGCATCACCCTTCATTAGGCTTTCTCATCACATTGCCCATAATTAGGATTTATTATTCATCCCAACTAGAATTTCTCATAGCATCCCCCTTAATTATGGTTTCTTAGGGAATCACCCTCAATTAGGGTTTCGTGAAGTATCCTCTCAATTTAGGGTTTTTCATGATGTTACCCTGAATTAGGGTTTCCCATATTATTATCCTAGTGTAGAGTTACACCATTACCCTAGATTAGGGTTTCATCTAATATTTCCCTAAATTAGGGTTAGAGATCAACAACCTTCTTGATTAGGGTTTCATAATCTCTTTATTAAGGATCATAACCTAATTGCATAATTATTCAAATTGAAGGTGAAAAGGCTTGACCTTTATATGATTATTATACATGTATGAATTCCTCTCTCTTTCATCCTCTCTAGGATGTCTACTACTCAAACCTTGATTAGATTGATTCTACTCTTTATTCAAATTCATGCATTTAGAGTTAGCATGATGTATTGAATTATTGCATCATTATACATCAATGATTAATCCCATTAAGGGTACCAATCATTTATGTACATTAGGTGTCCAAATGGTTTGATCAATTGAACCTTCAATTACATGAGGTATCCAATTGGATTAACAAAGTTGTACCTCAAATGATTTTGATTACTTAGACCCCAAACAGTCTTGTTTTCTCAGAACTCAAACGGTTTGAAACCATTTGGGCAAATTGCCCTTGAAATCGATTGGTCAAGAAAGGTGTTGAAACCGATTGAACTTTGGGTCTCCAAACAGTTTGAGACTGTTTGGACCCAAATGGTCTTTATACCATTTGGACTCAAACGGTCTTAAGACCGTTTGGTCCAAACCCTCTCAAAACTGAATGGACCAAAAAGTTCTTTCAACACTTGAACAATTCATGGTTCAATTGATGAACTGATTAACAATTGAATCCTTACTATTGAATCATCCTTCAATTGGACCATCAATTAGGGTTTTGAACCCAATTGATATAGGATTTCTACTCAAGAAACCTTCAACTATAGTTTTGAAATCGAGGAACCATCAATGATCAACATTGTGGAACTAATTCAATTGAAATTAATGAATCATCATCAAAGTTTTGATATGACCTGACCCCAAATGGTCTTGAGGCCATTTGGATGATCTCCAAATGGTTTGAGACCGTTTTCCCCATCCTATCCTTGAAATTTGTGAAATTCCATTAGGGTTTTGATCATTGGATTGATCATCAAATCAGCTATTAATTGCATTTCAATTTGGTATCTCTGGACCTTCAATTACTCAACCATACTCAACCCTAGACCTCCAAGAGGTCTTGGTTGACCTCCAAATGGTATTGAGACTATTTGGGTTAATCAACCCAAAAATCTAAATCCATCAATTGGAAATTCAACACTTAACCCGATCAGGGTTTGGAAATTGATGAACCTTCAACTAATGAACCCGTTGGAAATAATCAATTAAATTTAATGGGTCATCAACCATCATCATTAGCATCAAATATACAAATGGTCAACTGTGGTAAACTCTTCCAAATGGTTTGAAACCGTTTAGTTCCTAACGGTTTGATGAAACCATTTAAGTCCAAACGGTTTTGTTGAAACTGAATGGACAACTTGTTGAAATCGATTCGAATAGGAATTCCTTGGGAAAAGTGTCCAAGATGATGTCATAATCATATACCTTCGTCCCTGTAACTTATAGTACTTCTGATTTCATTAATTTATCAATTACAACAAACAATTAATCAAGAAGATGAAGGAATTAACTAAATTGCAAGATTGATAGTTGAATAACAATGTAGAGGGGTTCAAGTTATAAAACCCGCCTCCAATTGAGCTTAAAATCTTCAATATCACGTCAACAATGGTGGATGAAACTCCTTTCACTATTCCAAGGCTCGTACTCAAGCTTTGAGTGAAAAGGAATGGTTAGAATTGAAGATGGGATCAAGATAAGAAGAAATCATGCATTGATTTTCGATTTCCACCATGGAATTGAGGTGAAAGGAGGTCAAGAAGCTTACCAACAGGTTGGGGGTCGTCCTCCTGATCCTCCAATCTCCCTTGGTCGTTTTTCAAGCAAAGAGAAGAAGTGGATTTGAAGTTACCCCTTCACCTCATGGATAAAGGACCATATATATGAATTTTATTGAAAATTCATTTAAGAGAGAGAAAGTAGGAATTATCTCCTCCAGTTCCTTGCCACTTGCCCCCTTTCCTTCCTTACATACGAGGCTACCTTCCTTGAATCTTATTCCTCTCAATTATCCATGTTTTAAAGAAAAGCAAATTAAGCACCTTAATTCATTTAATAATAATATCCATAAGTTAGTGGATATTACTTTCCTTTATTTTAATGTGAATGAGTTATCCATTCGCTTTGAGATATTTTGTGGCCTAGAAAAGGCACAAGGGTGCTCACACTTTAGAATATTCAGTCATATCGCTTTTGGTTGAAGGCCCTTCAATTATTTTATTTATTTTTGCATTAAATTGAATTAGGGTTTCAATTATGCTTAAATCTTGATTATTTTAATATCAAGATTCTCTCACCTTCAAAGTGATACAAATGATATGCCCCTCTCATTTTCTTTGCTCTACATGATTCCAAGAAACATTAGGGACTATTTTGAAATGGTAATTTGCATATTGAACCCTAGGTTTTGGGTAAATTGCATATTATACCAAAACTAGGTTTTATTGCACAAACATTGCTTTATCAGCTCTTTCTTGGTACCCAGGCTTTTCCCAAGCCATACCTCTGCATCATATTCATTCTCATGATGCTTCAACACATGAGGAACATATTATCATGCACAATTTGCAATTTAACCCCTCAACTTGGGTAATTTGCACTTTAGTCCAAAACAAGTAAAACATTACTTTCAACATTATTCAAAAGGGACTAAAATTGAAATATAAGTTCCTATTAAGTCTTAATTACTTTTCACAAGATAAAATTAAGAATATAATTAACTTAATTAAGAAAAACTCCCAGGGTTAAGGCATAACCCAGGTCAGGGATGTTACATACTCTTTACTCTGAATCATTTCCATATTGTTTATCTACCTTTCAGATTAGCTACCTTTAAACCCTGGATTACTATCAGTTCTAGTTTACTTCTCATAGTGTAAATCGCATGATCTTGTTTTATAGAGATGCTAGTATTCAAGTTCAAATCACTATTGACATCCCTTGAACTACTACAACTCTAAACATTCTAGGGTTTGGTCCTTATTAGAAGCATGATGTTATTGTGATATGACTTTTCTCCCTTAATTTGAAATTCAAACTTTGGATCTCACAAGTTTCACTAAGGTCTTTCTTATCTTATCAACTGAGTTTTCTTTCTCTTACTTTACCTATTCAGATAGATTACATTCTCAATTTACCCCACTAGAGTTTCATCATCATATTGTGTGTCATTATTACATTCACTAGATGTCTCTACCACGATGGTTATGCATCATATATGATTCATTTTCTTATCATTTCATTCCCACATTTCTCTCATTAAGGAAGATATGAAAGACAAGATGATTTTGAGACTTAGAATTCTTATCTTCAAACATTCATTAATACATTTCTCATATGTAGGTTTAATTAATTATCAACAAGGATACTTGACTAATTAGCACTTTCTTGAATCTCTCAATCTCTTTCTTTTATAATATATATTACTCCATTATGTTTCAAACCCTTCTTTACTTTCCATAATCCCCTTACCATATACTACTATTCCACATGTCATCTTTAACTTCTAGTTTTCTCTTATGATCATGTTGCTTCTTTTATGTGTATGATCATGTATACCATGTTGCATATATTTCTTTTTATCCTTCTACTAATGTGAAGTTGGAATTCTAAATCAATAATATCTCTAATAGTTTCACATCATGTTTAATACATTACATATCCTTCATTTTAAATCAAACGACTCATGCATGGATGAAACATAGTTTCTCTTTCAATCAAGCTTTTCCTTCCGAAATATAGTCTACCTTTGTATGACTTATTCATTTATTTAGCTACACTTTTGTTCTTCTTTTAGAAACTAGTTTGTTGTTCTATAGAGACTTAGAATCCAAAGGCAGTAAGGATAAATGTATTAAACTGATTAATAAAGGTATACATTCCATGCTCCCAATTATATCATAACCCTCATTCCTTAATCAAGCTCATTATTTCTAACATTTCTCCTTGTTTCAACTAAGTTTCTTATCCTAGTCTTATGATTTACATGTTCATCTAATTCTCTTTACTTTAACTTTTCTGAAGACCCTTCACTTCTATGTACTTATTGTATACTTAGCTCTTTTCTTCTATTTTCCTTTTGCTTTGAAGTACATAAAAAACAGTGTACTCGGTTATATAATCCATTCCTCATGATTGATTCTTACTATCTTGTACCCTTACATACTTTTCTCATATCTTTTCCATATTTAATATTTAGAGTTCATATAATACTAATAATTAAACTTAATCTGAACCTTATGTCGTGTTCCTTTATTCCCAATTAAGGGTTTCTCATTTAAGGCCCCAAAGTTGGATCTCAGATATCAGTTCCAACTGATTCTTTGTTGTTCAAATCTTTTTCTTATACTTCAAAATCTTAGAGTATATACATTCATACTAGAATTTGGATCTAATCTATCCAGAATTTACTCTTGTTATATTACTAATAGGAGTCCTGAGATCCTAGTAATGCATCATGCCAGCTAGACTAGGTCGAACATACAGTCCTGAAGCCAAGAGCTACTTAGGATTACTCAACTCCTATTCATCTCAAATGTGTGGAAGAAAACTTATCCACTTAGGAAAGCTCATTCAAAGATCATTTCTAGTCTACTTGATACAAAGAATGTAATCAATAAATGCAACAACTGCATAGTGTACAACAAATCTTAAAGACCCATATATATTTCAAAATATTGAATATCAGAATTCAAACATATAAGAGCTTTTCTATTCATCTCCAACAAAACAACAATATGAAATGAACATTCTATCTCATTTTATACTTATGCTCTTAATTCATGTTACTTATCTTATTTCTAGCCCTAATATTTCTAAGGTTCCTCTCTAAACCATCCTTCCACTGTATACTTGGCCAGGGTTTACATGAAAGAATATACATAGTAGCTTGATACTACTTGATTCAAGTACTCAAATATCGGGCCAGGATATACAAATACTCAAATCCCCAGAGCTAACATCATGACATCTCCTATCTGCCACACTTATGACTCTAACTTAATAACTTAATGGTCCTTGATAACTCAGCCTAAGCTCTGATACCAAGTTGTTACACCCCGATCTCACAATTACCACTAATCATGAGATTATGGCATAAAAAATAGAATTTATCGTAATACAAAGATCACCCTTAACCTTTTCTTTTATTTCAAACTCTTTGTTTTCTCGCGTTGAATCACATAAACAAACTTTACAAGAGAATTAAACCTTGATTACTCTAATATGATCTCAACATTAAAAATGCATGTATGAACCTTCATTATGTTTCTCATACTTTTAAGCACACAAGACTTGCTAATTCGCATATATTGCTAAAAGAGGAATAATGTTATACATCATCATTTACAACTCTCTCTTATTTCTTTACAAGGACCGACTGAACATAACTATACTCATACTTAACTCTTATGGTAGATCTACTATGATGCAATGATATCTTCAAGTCCATGTGGTTTCCCTAAAATATTGTGAGAAGAGGGGTGAGCTTACTCGCTCAGTGAATGAGTACTTCAAAGAAATAGTCTAAAGCACTGATATAATTATAGATATACTTATGAGAAACTGATATCAATTATAGAGGTAGTAAGCTTTAAAGAGATTGTTCATTTACAATCATAAATATGGTAGGATACTCTAGATATCAACAAGATCAAATCAATATATGAGCATGCTTGATTAATTTCAAAGAGAACTAATAATTTAGAAACATACAAAGAATAATTGTTGGGAAACTGTACTCGAAACTTTCAAAGCCTTTCTTACTTATAAGAAACTCTTTAAACCTATATGATCATGTTTTATCTTATGCCTTGATCATATGCAGTGTACTCTACATATGAATACTCATAGCAAACTACGATCTCACCGTACAAGACTTAGCTTAAAACCTGGGAAACTACTCATCTGTTTGAGATGTGTAAGACTGCGCAAGCGACCCTCGGAGAAAATAAGGACATCATCCGCAAAAAGAAGATGGCTAAGTGCCCTCATCCTATTGATGGGGTAGCTCCTGATGAGTTTGTTATCATACGCCTCCTCAAGACATCTGTTGAAGCCTTCCGTAGCAAGGACGAATAGTAGGGGAGATAAGGGATCACCTTGCCTAAGCCCGTTTGAGCTTTTGAAGAAGCCAACTGAAGAGCCATTAAGTAAGAGAGAAAAGGAAGGAGTCTCCATACACTATTTTAGAATGGAGATAAACTTCTCATTGAACCCAAGACCATTAAGACAATCCCAAAGGTAGGACCAGTGCACATAATCGAAGGCCTTGGTGATATCCAACTTGATGCAAGTTGCAAAGGGGCTGGATTTCCAATTAAATTTAAGGGTGAACTCAGCCGTGAGAAGAGAACAGTCCTCAATACTCCTACCTAACAAAAGCACCTTGGTAAGGAGAGATAATATTTGATAGAAGAGTAGCTAGTCTCCTTGATATGACTTTGGCAATAATTTTATAGAGCATCGAGCAGCAAGAGATAGGCTTGAAATCAACATGAGATGAAACAATATCCTTCTTAGGTATAAGAGCAAGAAAAACATGGTTGACCTCTCTAACCATGCTTCCTTCTTTGAAAATCCATTGGACAACCTTAAGAAGATCATTACAAATAAGGTTCCAGTTACCCCTATAGAAGTAACCATTGAAGCCATCCGGGCCTGGGCTTTTGTGAGGTCCTATGCTCCACACAACATCACAAACCTCATTCAAACTAGGGGTTGAACATAGCATACCATTATCAATGTCAGAAATAAGAGGAGTCCAATTTGGAATACAAGAGCTAGATGCAACATGAGGTTGATTATATAGCTGCTCAAAGAACTGTACAGTGTCATCAACAATGGCATCATTATCTTGTAAAAGATTACCATGTGAGTCAAAAAGTTCAGTTATAGAGTTGATAGCATCCCGTCTCTTGACAGTGGTATGATAGACATTAGTATTCCTATCCCCATTGGAGAACCACTCCATTCTACTGCGCTGCCAGAAATAAACCTCTTCTTCCTTTAGAAGCAAGTCTAGTCTCTCAAGGGTTTGTTTTTCAGCATGAATGAGATTTGGATCTAGAGGGAATCTACGGACCACAGCTGAGATGTCATCGAGCTCCATTCTTTCTCTAGCAATAAGGTTTTTGAGGTTGACATATTGTTTGGACCAAGTCTTCAACCTCTCCTTGACAATCTTGAGTTTGTGATAGAACTGGAAGAGTGGGTTGCCTTTAATTTCAGTAGCCCAAGCCTCTTTAATGATGTCCCGACAACCTTCCCAATCTAGCCAGAAATTGAGAAATCAAAAAGGTTTCTTCTTGAAAGAAATAAGCTTCATATTGATGTTTAAAGCACAATGATCTGAATAATTGCAAGTGATGAACTTTGTTTTGGAACTAGGGAATTTGGACAGCCAAGCATCATTGACAAATGCTCTATCAAGTTTGCAAGCAACCCTTTTAGCAAACCTTGTTTTTTATGCCAAGTATAAATCTATTTGCCAATGACAGGTAGTTCGGTTAGACCAACATTATCTAGAGCAACATTAAAAGAGTTGAGGATAGTAGAAGGAACCTCACGACCCCTAGCTTTCTCCTCTTGATTCCTGATATTATTAAAATCACCAGTGATGAGACAAGCATCATCAATGCTAGTAGCAATCCTCTCCAAGGTACTCCACAGAAAAGAACACTCAGACACAAAGTTCCTAGTGTAGATGGTCGTAATATAGATAGTGAGTCCACATTTATTAATGCATTTCATAGTGATCTGCTGATCATCCATCTTAGTCACAGTAGTAGACCAGCAGTTGGGATTCCACCCAATATAGATGCTACCATTATGGTCATGCGGATGATTAGAAACCCATAACCAAACTTTAGCGAACATATGATCAGAAGTGTGAATCATATGAGACTTAATCTTAGATTCAACAAGAATGGCCATAGTCTCTTTATTTTCAAGGATGGTTCTCCTTACTTCTTTCTTCTTATGTGGCTTCCCAGAGCCACGAACATTTGTCATGAGAAAGGTCATTAATGACCTATGGCGGCCGAACATGTCTTACGAGACCCATCACCTTTGAACAACTTTGAGGCCTTGGATGATGAGGAAGAGGAAGTATCAGTAGAGTGTTTAATAGTTGAATCACTAGTCTCCCTCAAGCCAGCGGTGCATGTAGATTCAAGTGCAAGACCTAACCCACCATTGACCACGTCATCCAAAATAGCACCCGAAGTATCAAGGCACAACGACACACCACCATCAGCCCTAGCAGTAACCAGAGATGTAGAACCAGTAACCAGAGAAGCATCAGTAGTACCTGACACAATGCCACTAGAACCGACTTCTGCAGTGCCATTACACGACGAAGAGTTCACCCCACCATCAGCCCTTGCAGTATTGCCTCCAACTGAGGAAGACTTTTCCCCCTCCGTTCTTGCCTCTGAACCATGCACACGAGTCGCCACCCACTCAATAAAGACTTCATGAACTCCAGCGCCAGAACCAACACTGCCAAAACCAGATGCATCAGTGTCGCCATGACTAGTAGCATCAGAGCCACCCGAAGAGGAGGTGCCCCCATCAAGTCTGCTGCTCAAATTCACGATCACAACCTATTCATCACCTTGGATGTACCTCGTGGTTTCATCGACAACCACCACCTTGCCTTTCTTACCCACGACCTTCCAAACATGTGAAGATTTAGGAGCAGGGACCTCCTCCTCGGCGTTCATATTTGTAGGGAAGTTAGAGCCATCATGGCAAAACACCTTGCACTTTGTGCATCTCTTCGGAATGTACTCATAGTGTATCTTCTCCGATACAGGGTCAAACTTAAGCATGTTAACCCACACCTCCTGAGGAGGCTCTTCGTCCACGTCAATCTCCACCAACGCTTGTGCTTCACCCAGAGACTCCTGGCCCAATGACTTGAAGTTGATTCTTAGAAGTTTCTCTACTCTGCTAGCCACGATTCCAGCAGCCCTAGTGGACCAACTGCATCCCATACTAGGTATACTGATCCAGACTAGGATGTTGCTGAAGAAATCTTTCTACAAGTCATCCCCCATCTTGTAGTCTTTGACGATCACCAAGCGGATGTCGAACCATCGTGGTCCTCCATTGATGATGATATTCTTGTCCTCGGCTGAGTTGAAACGGAGTAGGGAGAACTTGTCCGGTTTGGAGAACAAGTCGAAACCACCCTTAGGTTTCCAAACTCGTCGGATCTAGGCCAGGATATGAAAATAATATGGTCTTTTACCCATCACGTACAAGATCGCTGTGTGTTCCCAACACTTCTCCATCGCTTCATAGGTAGGCTCATCGATGGTCATGAAGCACTTTCCGTCGATCTTCTCAGGCGGGTTGTACATGTGCTTCTCGGGAACAAGGCCGCTGCTGGCTAGGACCTGGTTCCAGGCCCGCTTGGGGATGGGGTGCTCGGTTGCAGTAGGAGCCCCTTCTCCAGAAGGTGTCGCCGCAGCCATGGCGCCAGAGAGAGGGGAAGAACTCCCCCTACAGGGGGGAAGGGAGGAACTTACCTCGGGGTCGCATTTCATCACAGGGCGGTGCTAACCCTAGGAGCGTCGCGCAGCGTGATTGCCTGCATACAATGATCTTGTGGGAGATGACTTTTGGATTCAAGGAGATAGACAACAAAACAGGATCCCCGTATATTGGTTGTTGTCAGGGGTGGATCGTTTCCTCCCTACATTGCAAACATCCGTAGGGAATCTATGGTGTTTATGGCACCTATGTCTATTATTTTATTATTCTTGGAAATCTCTTTCTACATTGTACCTTTCTCTTACTAATACTTGACTCTGATATCTCTATGGTACCACATCTATTTAATTGTAGTTTATAATAAAACATGTACATCATTCTAAACTTGGCAGAGCAGTATATTTAAAACATTGTAATTTACTGAGAAATCAACATACTGTAAATGCAGGCAGACTAAAGTACTTAAATAAAATGAATACATGTCAACTTGGCACATATACACTGAAATCATGCAATTGAACTTCTTAATACACTGATAAGAGTTAATTACTTGACATATGAGTAATCATCATTTGCACCTATAAATTATTTGTACTTTCTTGGAAAACATGCACCTCGACCCAAATCTTGAGTTGTGTATCACATTACATATCTTAGTTTAGCTCTATAAACCATTCCTTTCATAGACCATATGATAACATTTACCACAACTGAACTGTTAAACATCACCACATATCATACTGAGAACATTGATATCAAAATACTTGATTCATTGAACATCCTATCCTTAGGGTTTCATTTACCCCATTCACTTATCACATGGCTCTCATAAGGATTTCCTGCGACATAAACATTCACTGAATAAAGACTACTATCAACAAATCATATAAAATCAATATATGTATGAAAACTTGGAACTGGGATGAATTTGGGTTTCAATGCCATTTACTGAGATAACATGCATCAAAAATAAAATTGAATAAATAAAGTCTATCATGTCAAGAAAATCCATTCAAATGGATTTCACGATATCTATTCACAAATATCCAACTTTCCTCGCATCTAGGGTTTCACCATCTTTACTGAGATATCAAACAAACACTAATCACCTTAAACAAAATCCAAAATAGTATCTAACACATATATACTACACATTCAGATAAACAATCATTCATAACCAAGGGGATCCAGATAAACAAATTTCTCTATTTAATTATACAACAATTTCAGTCAGAGACAAATTCCCTATTTTTCAATTTACTCTTATAACCTCTATGAATACTTAGGGAATTCTCATTTGAATGTATTGTATATATTTCTAATATGAATTTATCATCTGAAATTCATCCAAACAGAGGAAGAATCCATTTCATATCATTTTGCATCAACTTAGATCAAACACACAATTCAGGGTTTGTAGTCGCATACTAAGCAATTAAAGATTATGGATGATTTAACCAACTTTCGTGCAATATACTATTTAAAAGAAGTTCCCACTCACTTAAGGTGTGAAAACACCTTTAAAATGCATCTCATCCCTAAAAATCTCGATCTCATATCAAATCCCTAGCAATTCACCCGATTCTTCTTCCTTTCAACTCGGAAACCCTAAAAATGAGGGATTATGAAGAAAGAGTGAGAAAAGGGGAAGTT
Organism: Alisma plantago-aquatica; assembly: GCA_963693085.1. Lineage (NCBI taxonomy): Eukaryota > Viridiplantae > Streptophyta > Magnoliopsida > Alismatales > Alismataceae > Alisma > Alisma plantago-aquatica. The sequence continues at coordinate 124,150,308 of OY856414.1, read as the reverse complement.
TTGACACCATTTTGGATCAAACCAGAGGAGGAACGGAATCTTGACATGTGATAGAAGATTCACCATAAAACTATATCCAAAGAGACTAAACTTACATGATTTCATCATTCTTCAGACTGCAAAACCCTAGGTTAGCATCTCCATCACTTTCTCCTCTTAAACCCTAACTCTCCCTCTCTCTATAGGATTTCATTTCTCTGGATTGAATCACAAATTATGAGATCTCCTTGTGTGTTAGGTTGACGATATAGAGCAATTGAGCTGCTTGGGTGAATTGCACATTGACCCCTCACTATACATTCTCTTATTTCAACTAAATTTTCTATCATAAAAATATTGTTGTAATTCATCTACTGATAAGGTCTAAACACATCCAAAATTATAAAAATTTTACATGTTATTTATGATTGAGTTTCAGATCATCATTTTAAATAATATATCATTTGGATTTACCAATAAATAAATAAAAATAAAACACTACATTGCTAAAAAGCACTATGTCAGCATTTTGGTCGAAGTATTGTTCAATTGAGAACCACATTCAAAGAACACTCAAATATTCTGAAATGTTTCTCCAATATGCATGATTGATTTATCCATATCATATACAAAATTCAATTAAATACAAAATTTTTAGAAAATACGAAAAATCATTTACCACACTGCTATCTTGATCAAATTCCATATTCATGTACTATCAAAACCCTAATTTTTTCCGATTAGGGTTTACATTTCTCAAACCCTAATTCTTCAAACTAAAATCATAATTAGAGTTTATTCATAGGTTTGAAACATCAAAATTGATCTACTATCATTAATCAAGTCTAAACGATGTTCAATCTAATCAAGCATGTAATCATTCAGGTAAACCCTAGTTTACCAATTAAGCACAAATGTGGTCATTACACTCAACGTACTACCAGCATTGCTGACATTCTCTCCTACATAGGTGCATACTCTTCTATGCTCATATATGCCTATAAGGGTTTCTATATTGTCACCACTATCCTCTATAATGAAGGAGCTATCCTTCATCCTCAATAGGCACGACCACCCAAGGTCGGGTTACCAAAAGGAACTAGGTCAACCAACCGCACATAGCTCATGCCTCTCATGGGTATTCAAAACCATTATGCAGTCAACTCATGTACATAAATGCATGGTTGACTATGATATCCAACTCATCTTGTCATCTCTCTCCCTAACTACCACTTAGGGTTAGGGTTAGCATCGTTCTAAGAGGATGTGTCTACCTCTTCTTGGTGGTCTCTTCCCCCAGGGATAACTCACTCCTCATCCTCCTACAACCAGATCTAACCTTAGAGCTCTCCTGAGGGCACAACAACACATTCCATGCAACCTAACAAATCTTTAGTTTATGCTTTAACTATTAAACTTATGTCCATGACATCTTGTTACATGCTTTTCATTGATTTGGTGGAGGATTCCTTAATCCTTATCATACTTACACTGACCTCAAGTGGGTGAGGAAGAGAGAGAAAAGCCCTAAATCTTATAATCATATATGAATTAGGGTTGAGAAGGGACGAAAAAGATGAGAGAGTCCTAAAGGTATCTTATTTTGAGTCGGTCTCTGCCCCCAGGGATAACTCTCTCCTCATCCTCCTACAATAAGATCTAACCTTAGAGCTCTCTTGAGGGCACAAAAACACATTCCATGCAACCTAATAAATCTTTAGTTTATGCTTAAACTATTAAACTTATGTCCATGACATCTTGTTACATGCTTTTCATTGATTTGGTGGAGGATTCCTTAATCCTTATCGTAGTTACCCTGACCTCAAGTGGGTGAGGAAGAGAGAGAAAAAACCTAAATATTAGAATCATATATGAATTAGGGTTGAGAAGGGACGAAAAAGATGAGAGAGTCCTAAAGGTATCTTATTTTGAGTCAAGACCTCATACTTTGGCCAGGAAGTCACACTACATCTGGGAGTCCTCGTGACTGACTAGCGGGGTAGAGGAAAATATTGCCAGCCCCCAGACCATGATCCTTTTCGAGACACCTTTGTCATCAGAAAATCCTCTAATAACTCCCTCAGTTCTACAGCGTTTGTAAATTTTAATAATTACTAAGGATTAAATGAGAAACCATTGGCTCTTATACCAAATGTAACGACCATGCCTCCCGGTAACCCCCAAGATAGGGAGACAAAGAGGTCAGAGATGCTATCCCAATATTTTAGGATCCATGATTTGACATTTAATCAAAAATAATTACCAAATTCTACTATTTCTACACTGAGAAGATGGAATAAAATAAACTTTTTGCATACCTTGTAAAATTAAGGTTTTATACTTCTATCAACAGAAAAATTATATCTAACTAATCCTCCTTGCACAGGTTAATTGTATCTTCACAATATTTCAATTTACTGTTTGCCCATTTTTAGAATTGTACCTAAAACACCGAGAAACAAAACGTCTATCAGTATATTTCTATACTGGTATGTGGGGAACAATCAAAATTTTCACAATTAGTTTCTAACAACCTAATTGTCACAAATAGTTAATTAACAATCCAAATTACGCTTTCAATGTGATATTCTCAACCGCTTTTGCCTAAACCATGGATTACCCTCCCTTAGGGTTTTGTCCTTGCAAGGGACATAAGGCCACCTTCTCCATCCTAAGCTTGGTGCCTGGGGTCACCTCTCAAGGTGCCCAATGGTCTTCCCTATGGGGCTTGACCGAATAGAACTTCCCTCTGGGGCTTGGTCATGCATCGTACATCAGGGTGGCATGTAGGTTTGAGAATACATATATATACTTAATTGTGATAATCATAGGGACTTTATAGGATTGTAGAATTAAACATTCAACAGTTCAAGTTGCATCCAATCGATGAAACGTTCGGGAAACACTGTGAAACTAAATTGATTATTCATAAATAACCACATACCTGATCCAGAGTAACTTAATGTCCAAGCAAGAATAATTAGGAATAATCAATCAAGCAATCAATCAGTGATCCTGAAATTAATGCATAACGTCCATGTGTCATTAAACATCCTCAAGATTGACTCGGGTCCCACATTAGGGTTTCTAGGCCACCTTTTAGGGTTTTATTAGGGTTTTAGCTTTCACCATCCAATTATCACTTTTAATGCAGTTTTGGCCCACAAACCCTAATTTCAACATCATAAGCATGATTGAATTCCAATTAAGTCAAATATATATCATTTACACTAAACTACAAACCTTATCCTTTTAGGTCATATAAAGATCATTAAGGCCAATTAGCATGTTCAAGCTCTTTTGAATTGACAACTATGATTTCATTAATGATTATAGTCAAATTCACAAATGAACCCTAATTACCATTTTTCACATCTTCTAGGTTAGTAAACCCTAATTACATCAGTTATGAACAATTATCTCTAATTAGATCTCTTTCATCATATTTATGAAATTAAGTCATACTTCGATTACTAACATCAACTAAGCCTATTAAATACATCAATAATCAAGATCTAGGGCTTTGATCTATTTAAAGCATTAAAGTTATCAACTTTATGTACTTTTCAAATTAGAAGCAGAAAAAGACTCTAATTATATTTTTACTAGATTCCTTGTGTTTTTTTTAGCAAAGACCATATATTACTTGTACCCATTGGACAAACCTACAATTTCTTACAATTTTCACAAGATAAATCATTTTGGGCCTATCAGCACATGCCACATAGAAAAAAGGGCCTTTTTATCTTTACCTCTTATTAGCAACTATCAGGGAGAGGGGAGACTTTTCACCGGCCCACTTATTCAACCTCACAAGCCTGCCCTCACTCACAATGTAGTTCCAGGCCATAGTCAACTCTAGGGTTGACTTCGAGATCCAAATCCGCACAGCAATCGACTAAGCTTCCATGACCTCTACTGCACCTATACGAACTCGTCGGTGCTTCTGATTGCTCCAGATGTTTCCCGAGTTGTTGAGATGGCAAGAAGGGATCTTTGGCGGCAAATTAGGGAGGTTTGTGGTGCAAGATAGGTTCGAGAGGGAAAATTGATGGCTGGTACTCAGTTTGTAGGTCATGTAGGATCTCACGGAGTAGTGTGTAGTCTGAAAGGGGGGTTACATCCCATTTTATAGCCTGTGGCTATGGCACACAACCGGCGAGGATACTGGTTTTAGGGGATTCTTCTAGATGCCCCCAAGATAGGCAAAACCTAGGGTAGGTATATCTGCAAAGATCTCACGAATCAAGCTGGCTTGTTTCCAAGTTTGCTCATGCACTCAATTGTGAGAGATCTGCTTTGGAAAACTCTACTCCCTGTTACTGACTTTCCTTATTTGTCCTAAGGTAGGTGATGATATCCTGATCATCAAATATCGATCCCACAGTCATAAGCTCACGTGACAATAACAAAGAGTCTAAGTATAGTTCTAGTCAAAATAAACTTTGTGACATTTAAAGATTATCCATTCACTTTTGGGATTTTCAAAAAATCCATATCTCTTATACTATACATCCAAATAATCCCAAATTTTAAAGGAAAGTCTATAATGACTTAATCTACTTATATTCCAAGTTTTGAGCCGAAAAATAAAAGGAGTAACTCCTTTTCTTCATTTTCAAGCCAATGACTTAAAAAGCATGTATTATGTATCAAACCACATATTTTCTCTCTCATTCTTCCCTATCTTCCTTATTTTGACTTTTATAAACATTATAAGGCAAGTGGAGTCGAAACCACACTATTGTGGCCACCTATATCTCATTCTAGAGAATTATATATATATATAGATTTCTCATAAATACATTAATTAACATCCATTATCTTTTATCTTTCTCTATTATTAGGACTTTTCTTCTTTTCTTCTCTCTTATATTCATTATTGGATTAACAAAATAGTAGAAATCATGAAATTCATACCAAAGGGGAAAACAACAAAGAAATCCATTCTTTCAAGCAAAGCACACAACCTTCTCAATTCAAGTCTATGTTCATATAATAATGACATTTCAATTATGAAAACATATGTAAACATTGAGGTTGTAACATTGACAAATGATAAAAAATGACGTGTTAACACATGTACAATAGTTGGATGGGTAGGGTCAATGACGATTCATGTCAAGATGAATTGCTACTAAAGCGATGGTAGAAAATGTCACCAATACTTGATTCAATAGACAATGGGTTGACCCATAAGTGCCCAAATTTATAGAAATAATAGGTAGCTATATGGTGTATTTTTTTTGTAAATAAAAAGAAAATGACCAAAAGTGAGTTTAAATATGAAAAAAAAGATTTCAATGCCAAACATCATTCATTTAGAAATGAACTTCTTTTAAAATTCTTTGACGTTGTCCTAAATGAAAATATGTGCTAGAATAAAAAATGATTTTGTTGTCGTATGGTCTAAAAATTGTAATAAAGGCATGCTCAAATTTTAATTCCACATTGTTTTGTTGTTATTTAATAAAAATGGAACAAAACTTAATTTAATCAACCACATTTGGCATTTATTAGTCATTGAACTGAAATAAGTTTACAATAATATGAATAGGTCAACTTGTTAAATACACTCATTAAATGGATGCAATATGTTTTCAAGCGTGGTTTCTTTCTACACCCAAGCTAGAACTGACTGGGTTGATCTATGGGTTATAAAACTAGGTGAATTGGTATGCATGCAATGGTTAAGAGGAAGAAGAAATCACCTTAGGGATTGGTAGAGTTGACATATTTTTACAGAGTCATCCATGTAAACTCCAGTCTTTAGTAGGGTGCTTTAAATGACATATTTACTAGTCAAACTTGTGTGATAGATTAAAAGCAATCTCGGAAATATAGAACAAAGTGTACCATTTTGTATAAGACATGAATATGGCCCTTTGCGGCTAATATCAAGTATAATGTGTTACTGATTATATATAAATGGAAATGTCTAACATATAGTGATTTCTTGACATGTAAATCATAGTATAAATGGACAGAAAATGTGGCATATTCTTAACATGATAGTTAGCCTTGTATACATAAGATTACTTTTGATTTCTAATTGATTCATGTTTTCTTGTATTAGAATGATCTCATAACATGTTTATGCACTAGTCTTGAGATCGACTGACACAAAGATAGAGGTAAATATATTTTAATGTGAGAAATAAAGAGGAAGAAGTGAACATTCATTCTTTTTATAGGGTACAAGAACCATTTAGGTTTCTACTACGCTTATGGTTGCATTTGGTTCTTAACTATAGAGGTATTGGAGGGCAACATGCTCCCAAATACAATTAAGGAAATGTTGGCACAAGGATACTTGTGTAATTACAAGAGATATAATTAATGATATTATTATACATGACATGATATATGTTGGTGTTATAAGGTGATGTGTGTCAATGATGGAATTACAAACTCACCTACCCATTTCACTAAGAACCTTGCTTGCCCCAGGTACCTTCTTATCCTAGTGTTCATTTTATGTGCCAAAAAAATCTCAAACTACATATTTTGTTCTATTTTAAAAATCTATGATATAGGTTGATGTAAATCCATACCTAGAATAATTTAGAAGAGTTAATTTCTAAGGATATGAGAGTAATTGCTATTATTCATCTCATTATTTGAGGACCTAATAAAAAATGATCTTAAAGGGAATGTTTCAACTACCCATATCTCGAAGGTGCACCTCCTTTTTAGGGAATCAATCACTAAGAACTCTATGTCTAAGCATGCCCAACCTAGAGTAGTACTAGGAAGGGTGACATGTTAGAAAGTTGATATGTGCATGACTATGGACAAAGCACGCGGTCGAGGGTAGTGGTGTTCCATGGGGCCAGTCATCATTCCTTAAACTCTACTAGAGCCTAGGGCAATGGGCCATGCATCAAAAATGGTACTTGTAACGAACTCACTTTTAAATGTCCCCCAATTAACAAAGGACCTTAAAGTCAAGAGTCATTCCATAAATTCCTGAGATCCATATTTAGAAAATTATAAATAATAACACATATTTTACATTATTTCACAAATATTGCTTATGAAATATTTAATGAGAGTTACATGAACTTTCAACATGAGAATTTTTACATATAAAAAAACATATAACTAATCCTCAGCTTTAATCTCTCGCATTGATTTTATCAAATTCAATATGTCTTGATATCTTCATATTTGGCAGTTATCTAAAATGTTGATAATCCAAACTCAGTCTGTATATCTCTATCATGTGTACATTGTGCGACCACAATATATGCAGGTAGGCGTAACAACATAAACAACCATAACAACAATTATTATTGAATAATAAAATTTTCATTTTTGGTTTGACATGTCAACCCATAATTTCCCAATATCTATGGTATACCCTCTTGCTAGGGTAATCTTTGTGGCATACCCTCTCACTAGGGGTAGTATCTGTGGAGTTCTTCTAGATGGGGTTTTTGTCCCTATAGTGGACTCTCATAACCTTCCCTCTCCCGAGCTTGATATCATATCCTCCTTCCCTTCCGGGCTTGACCTATTAGTGACCTTCCTTTTTGGGCTTGGCCAATAAGTCATCACAATGACTTTCTTTCTCCCACATGTATATTCAACCCTCCAGAGATATCATATTGGGTTTGAGCAAGTTATTTTCATATATGGTGATACACATATGGCCTTATAGTTTGCAAGAAGTAAATAAATAATCAAGAAGGTTAATGGCAATGCATTCATGAAACTTCTAGAAAACATTAGAATTCAATAAGAGGGATTATCCATAAATAACAAAATACCTCATTTCCATGAAAAAACCATGAAACATCTACTTCAAGTATATATCCAAACATCCAAGCAATTAACATAATCAACTGACATTATCATCATGTATGTATACTCTAAATTGTCACTACACACATCATACTAACTAGCATATGTCCTAAACTACAGTTTAGGGTTGTCTCAGGTTTGGATAAAGAATGAGGGTATACACCTTAATTCTATTACACAATGATTCACTAGAGTTATAAATTGATATTAGACATTATGTGAAACCACAATTATCAGATCTAATATATTATTGCATTATGAACACCTAGGTCAGATTTTGTGCTTTAATATCATGGCAAGTTATGGTCTTTGATTTGAAAACCCTGATTCATTATCATTATCATCATCATCATCTTGTATTCTCACAATATCAAATTTATGTATCAAATAAAGGGATTTAGTATATTCATCATGTTAATTTTTAGATATAGAGATTTCATGTATATAATAACCACTCACACATGTATTAGCCTTACTTTTAGAACAAGAAGCATAGTTAGGTTTTGGAACTATTTTATTTAGATTCTACTCCTTTTCCCGATCAATATGAGATACACTTTTGTTATAATTGGGTAATTTTAGCAGTTTCTATTATATATGGAAAGTATACTATATAAAATAAAATTTTAGAGAAGTATACCTTATATGTGGGTGATGTAGCAAACATTCATTGGGCCACACCACCCATGACCAACACTCAGGCTGATTGATTGGGGTGTGTCCCATGTCTAGGGCGAGCCTGCGATGACCGGTCCATGGCCAACTGAGCTCTTAGCTCCACTCCCTCACACCCTCATCTTCATGCGGGGTTCTGTGCCAATGGAGGTGTCCAACGATGTTGTCAATGACATATTTGACACCCATAGTGTGGTGTCCAGATACTGATCACCCTTTTTGCCATCATACTACCCCTAGGGATCTCCTACCACTCTCCCTCTCTCTCTTCTTGTTTCTTATTGTCATGCTCTTGCTAAAAAAACTTAGTTTTGTTTCCTCTTTTGTTCTTCCACCCTTTTTCTATGCTCATATCTCTACACCTAGGATCTCTAGTGAGGTTCGATCACCCAAACTCCATCTTTCTTATGCAGGTGTTCTAGGCTTCATCAGCCACCATCTTACCCCACCACTTCCTAGGTTTCCTGATCATGTTGCAGGCTCCTTCATATGATGAATCCAGGGCGCTGTTGTTGCTGCCCTAGCTTCTCTTATGGTGGCCTCTTCCCATGGAGACTTAGAAGGAAAGAGGATGAGGGATGAAGTATTCTAGAAGGGACTAGATTTCCATGCCATTGTGACAATCATCATGATATGAGAATCAGCCAAACCATCATGGATGAGGAAGGGCATTGCCATGATGAGGGGAGAGAGATTTGCTACCAAACTATTGTGGAAGGATGCACATCAAGGAAGGAGGGGAATGGGGTATTCCATCTTCTCTTCATACCACTTCTTATATATAATAAGGGTTGGAGATCAATGTGTCTAGTTTTTATAAAGTTTCCTTATACAATTGGCAAGGCATCATGCTAAAAGTAATAACTACGTTCATCCCTCCTTTCCTTATAATAACAATATCATATCTTTTACTCTAAAGACCAAAAGTCATGTAATGTAAACCACCCATCATACTATATTTTTGGAAAGACTCTATTCTTTGTGTAACCTTGCACTAGAAAAAGAAAAACTCCTTCACTATTCCCTTATTTAATCGAAACTTGGTCTCAGAGGCAAATTTGCATAATTACCAACTAAACTGTCTTGGCCAAAAAATATCTTTGAACTTCCTAGATTTTCTTCCATAATCCTATATTTGAATTATCTATCTCATAAATTATGTTAACTATTTTTCAAGAGAACAAAAATACTTATTTCCCCCTTTGGTATCACAGGGCCCCCTTTGTAAACCTTGATTGTGAAAACTCAAATAATTCATATCTCTATCATGTTTACTCTAATTGGTCCTAAATTTGGATATATTTCTTACAACACTATAGTATCGTATCCAGACAATTTTGGTAATAAAGGGATGTTTGTAAATATCTTTTTCTCACTCTTCTAACAAGGGAACAACATTTAATTATCACAAGTAGGTCCCTCATTCTTCACAATTTTCTATAGGATTATAAGAGGATCATTTTGCTATGAAACTTGGAGAGAAACTTATTAATATCTTTCTAAAAGTATATCTAATTTTTGGGATTTATGGGGATAACTTTCATAGGTGAAACTTTCCCTTTATGTTTTTTCTTAAAATAATTACTCACATCATATGGAAAGTCCTTTTTATCTCAAATTCTATAATTATCTTAGTTTCTACATTATATTTAAGTTTCCAAAAATCTGATTGAATAACATTTATTTTATGCCTCAAAACGTATGCTTCAAGACATGACTAGATAATTACATCATTGATTATCTATATCACAAATTATCATCGAATATTTTGGAAACTTGCTTATTATTTCATATTTCAATTATCTAACTAATCATTAAGCTGTTATCCTTTATTTGTACACGAAATCTCTTATTTCTTAGACTTGTGTCACAAGTATCTATTTGCAAAGAAAATAGTCTCATGGGCCTTACTTAGGCCATGGGTTGAATACATTTTTTTTAAAACAGATCAATATCATTGAAAGCAAGCCATATGACATCTACAAGATAGACATCTCTCATCAAGTAACCAAGCAGAAACTCCTTTTGCGGAAAGACATAGCACAAGGCTCAGATTGGGATGTGATAGGTACATTTCAGCACCGTCCACCTCTTGTAGTGGTTGTCTAAAACAGCTATCTGGGATGGAATTCATCAATCTACACGAGCCTATGATTACATTGGGAGAGGAGTTTGCATAGCCGCTGGAAGAGATTCCCATCATGAAGACAACGAAAGATCACCTGAAAAAGAGGTCGACCACAAAGTAACAACACAGACACAACGCCCCACAAAACTGGACTAGAAACACAACTACCACTGACCAGCACTAAGGTTGCACCAACCAGGAGACCCGGGAAGGAGGCCAAACCCCAGCGATGCAGATACAGAGGAAGGATGGCTCATGTAGATATAAAGGCGAGGAGTAGAGGGTGTCGGGAACTCCACCACCACTCCTGATCACCACTGTGAATAGGGGGCAGAAGACTCGCACGAAGCATAAACCCAGCTTACTCCTCCTCTGCCTGAAGCACTAAGGGGCGCTCGAGCTCACCGTCCGCATAAGAAGGAACCCGAGGCATGACCACAACCAACAAACAACCATGACCACCACATATAAAAAAACTGACTGAGATAAAAAGGAGTACCAGCAAAATAGGAGCTCCTTACTCCCACGAAGGAGAGACTAACCAGAAGAACAACAAGGCTGATGATCGGTGACTAAAATGCAAGATGAAGTTTCCACAAACACCAAACCAACCACCTAATACGAGAAAAAATGGAAACAAGCAAGAACTAAAAAGAGACAGAGTAGAAACAGAAAGGGGGAAGATACCTCGGCCCCTCAGAACCAAACTGTCACCCAGCCCGCCATGGAAAATAACTGCAAAGGGTAGCGACACCATGCACTGGGCGAAGTGGGTGAGTCCCCAGTCTGGCGAATAACCACCCTAGAACACGCCCACCACAGCAACACCGCCACCCCCAGAATCTTGTCACACAAGAACGGTGAGAAGTAGGACCAGCCAAAGGCGTTGAACGACTGCTCGATTGAGGCGAGTCGAGGCAGGAAGAGGCCCGGGGGTGTAGGGGAAGAAACCACCATCCGCGGTCGTGGCCGCCCCCGCCCCCCCCCCCCCAAGCCAAAGGGCACCCGCGCTAACCCTAGATCGCAAGGGTGATCGCCAGAGCAACCGAGTGGCAAAGACCGAGTTTTGGGGGAAGTTGGGCCATGGGTTGAATACATGCTACAAAGATACCATTATTATTCTATCAATTATAATTAGGAAATTTGCTTATCGAATAAGTCTTGTATTCATATAATCTAAATTTACAAATTTTAGAATCTTACAATATTAGAGCCAGGTTTCCCCTCTAGTAGGTGGGGGCTACATGGGCATGTGGCATTCTAGTCTTGATCCATGCAGTCCATGCATGTTGGAAATGACCCTCCTTAAAGACAAGATGGATCCTCCCTTGTGTTGGTAGTTGTGGATGGGAGTAGGGTGTCCATGGGACATTATAGGTCTGAACTGAAATGGGGAAGAGACTATGGGGTCATAGATAACATTAAGCTTTAACAAGGACATCAAAAGTTTAAGTGGGGAAGATTGTAACATACCAAGTTTTTTAGGCACCAGATACAATAATCTTAAAAGGGATGCTTGACTACCCATATCACTAAGGTGCACCTCCTTTTCCGTGATCCCATCATAGAGAACTCTATGGTTAAGCATGCTCAACCTAGAGTAGAAATAGGATGGTGACCACTCAAGAAGTTGATCTTGGGTTGTGCATGAGTGAGGAAAAAGTGTATAGTCAAGTCAGGTGGTGGTCTATGGGGCCAGTCGTCATTCCTGAAACTCAACTAGAGCCTAAGGTGATGGGCCCAAGTACTATATAAATCTTAGTATATTAAAATATCTCCCACTTAGACACCTGATGGCTTCATAAAAAATCTCTATTAGAAAGCCTCATAATCTCTTCTCTGTTTGAATGTGATCCCAAAATATCTTACGTACACCCAACATCCTATTCACAATTACTCTCCAAGGACCGTTTGTAATGTTTGGGTACACATTCAAGATTCTACTAGAGTTTTAACATGATGACTATCCCCATAAGCCTTGATTAGGAAATTTTTCCTCACTCATGCACATTGTGAGAAAACATCCAACAAATCACCCATACTTGTACTAATATGAGATAATCATGTTGAACCACATAGTACATCATGATGTGACACCTTAAAAGGAGGTGCACCTTGTTGATATGGGTAATGCAATCATTTATGTTAAGATCATTTTATCTAGAGTCACTGAATCTTGGATGTTGCAACATCACCAACTTAGACTCTTGATGTCCTCATAAAGAATTTGGTATGCATATACATGTTCTATTCTTTGTTTCGTTGCAAACCAAAATGGTCATTGCACACTTGGGTTCCCATTTATGGATCAAATGAGGGAGGATTATTCAATGTGGATAGATCTTTACAACATGTGCACACCACAAGGCTCATGTCTTGGGTGTTACATGCCCACGTGAGACCCATCTACCGAGGGGAACTATCCCACAAACCAGCACAAACACCCTTTATATGCTTTATAATTAATCATGCATAGACTATGAAAACTCCTCTTAAAATCACTCATCCTAGTACTAATCAGGGATGAAATCTCTTAATCAAGAATGATATTGATGGGAAACCTAAAAAAGAGGTACACTTTATTGATATAGGTAGTCCAATCATTCCATACATAATCATTTTCTCTTAGACTAATCCTACTATGTAATTAACATTTACTTATATATAAGATTGGTATTTTATGTATAATTATATGATAATACAATAGCATGAGCCTATAGTTCTTGATTTTGTTGTATGGCATTGTAATTTATCCATGGTCAATATTTTAGTTTGTTGAATTGTATACTTCTTAAAACTTATGAAATGAGAACCTTTCAAATCTTGCATTGAGATTTTAGGATGACATGCATTGACTTATCTTATGAGTTTTTATACTATTGAATGTGTAAGGTCTTGAACAAATGAATTATTTATGTGTTGATTTCCCCATTGTCTTATGATTGAACCTTTTTACTTACATGAGCGCCATGTTATTCCATTTTAATAATCAATGTGGATATATTTTCATAGATATTATGAGGAACTAAGGAGTATTCTTTATCTATAGTATTGAACCATATGAGTTGATGTTATTATATTTCAAATGTCAGAATGTAAATAATAACTTGTCCTAATATTGGTTCTAAGGGGAGCATAATTTATTAATACATAATAAGTTCAAATATAACTAGCAAACCAGTGAGCAAATTTACACACACCCACAAACACAAACACACTTATATATATATATATATATATATATATATATATGTATATATATGTATATATATATATATATTTATATGTATACATACATACATATATATACACTCCTCCTTCAAGTTATCCTTTTGATTTTCATTTGAGAAATGTCCAAAACCTTAACATAATTGTGTAGGCCATGTAATATATTTACCTAATCCTAAAATTTGGGATAATCCTCATAGTACTATCCTCCATCATTTGTCCAAGGATAAATCTTTAACTCATCTCCTCCTTATCCAAAACTTAGAGTCCAAGTATATATTAGATAATTATTAAATAATTTGTGTAGACATGAGACATCTCAGAATATTATAGAATTCTAGAATTTCCCCCATTATCTAATATTATGTTTATATGTCTCACCAAAATAATCATGAGCATTTTAAGGAGAACAAAATACCAAAGTCACCACTATTCTCTCAGTGACCAATTTGTAAGCCTAATCATCCCAATTGGGCTTGAATTGTGTTCTAGGGACAATGACCCATTGTTGGGTCTTACAAAGGGTCTATAAGCTTAATTACATTCTTAGTTATGAATTGAAGGATTATATCATCATAAGATATCAACTAAAGGCTCATCTTAATATATTTTCTCAATATTACATTATTTACTTAAATTGAGGACTTACTTTAAGTCTAGAATTTAAATTTGTCATCTCAGATCAATTACGGCCATACTATTGATTTCACTATTATAATATTACACTAACTTTCCTATAGTGAATTTCAATACATTACTATATAATTCATATGATAAAACCCAAAATCTATCGATCTTGAGAATCTTACATTCATCCCTCCTCAAAAAGGATTTTTTCCACAAAATTCAAACCTATTACTCATATTAGCATCAAACATTAGGGATAGCAACCTTTCTTAGATACATTTTAGCAATATCTTTAATAACTTATATTGACATGAAAATTTCTCATATTACTGAGGTTGGAACTCGAATTTATTCCAAGAGTATTTCCACATCCTCATGCATGACATGATATTATCACTTGGTGATTACATTTCAACCTTGTGGCTTCATTTTCACCTAGGTATCAAGCCTACTAATCATTATTCCACTATATCCGTGAGTGGATGAGGTATAATCTTCAAACCCTAAATTATGACATACATTCAAATTAGGGTATTCATTCTTGCACATTAATTATATGATTCATATGTGTCTACCCTATCTCTAGCACCCATAATAAGATGAAATAGGCAATGTTCATCCCATTCCAAGAGAAAATATGGTGTATTTACACATTATATTATAAATTCTAAAAACAAATGGTTGAATAATCCTTAACAATGACTCCATACCATATATACATTTTCCCCTACAAATTTTATTTAATTTCATGAACTAAGGGATAGTGATTTTCTCAACTCTTGAGCATGTGACCAACTTCCCTTAAGATTCTATTTCAAGCATTATTACATAACTTCTTGTATTCCTTACATCTACATCTAATATATCATTAGCCTTAGTCATTCCCTTATGGTATCAAGGGGTACCTTTGGAATGATCTCCTCTTGACCCCTAGGACCTTATGTACTTATGCAGTTCCTTTCTAATGGAACCCTCGAGCCTTGTGTACTCATGGAGGTGTCCACTCTCCTAAACCCATTGGCCTTGGGTACACAAGCATGGTTTTCTCTTGACCCTATAGGCCTCATACACTTAGATCTTGATCACCTCCTGCCCCTCGATCTTGTGTACCTTTAATCATCCCCACTTGACCTTGTAGTTGACTTAGGACTCTACCCTTTCTAGGATTTATTCAGACGTCACATCATTATTGTGTTTCTCTTATTAAGTACACCTTGTTCTAGGACAAGGGTCTCCAATATTAACATCTTACTACGTCCCATTACTCATCCTTCTTGGGAGAGACTATAAGTTAGATGTCCATTATATAATTTATTTCAATGAGTCAACTTTTATTATTCATTTTTCTAGCTAAGGTTCTCATTCTTATATATCTATGCATCCAAGGTACTAAGACAACACTCACTCTTCTTTTTCATATTTGGTGGGGTAGAGCTTACATACCTTAGGTGCACCATTGTTACATTTCTTTTAATGTAACTTACTTGCTTTTTCACATTTACCCTTGCATTATTCTCCAACCAAGGTTTTCACATTCAATTATGTAGTAGTTTCTTCAAATTATTATAGGATAACTTCTTATGACTAGGTAGGATGAAGTGATTACATGCCTTAAACCCATACCCTCCCATCATGTCCCATTTTATAAGTTTAGGACCTTTCTAGACATCCAAGGTTACCTCAAATCTTAGGATGAGATTGGTCAAATCACCCTTCTATGTAAGGTCCTAACCTGGGGTGTATTCTTGGCTTTCATGATGAGGTTAGATTTCCTAGCCACAACCTGGCCCCAAATGTTTAGGGTTATGCCTCCTCCGTAAGTCTTTTCCCATTCTTAGGTTGACCCACCCTAGGTTAGGACATCACCCCTAAAAGGTGAATTGAGGGTATTATATTTTCCTTTATGTAATTATAATTTCATGTGTTTAATTTTCATATACTAAACCCATCATGTGCAACATGCATGCATAGGTTTTGTACTCTATGACCCCATTTGGTTTTTGGTATTACACATAGGATGTGATTCTAACCCTATAATAAAATGAAATACCATGTTTGTTTGTGCAAGAGTGATACTAGGATTTCATTACAATAGGAGTAGAATCCTAAGTCATTAGGACTTTGGAGTTCCACTACCCATAAGTACTCACACAATATAAAACCCCCTCCAAGAGACTACACTAGTAAAAATTTGGCCATTGTTGAAGAACATTTGTGAGGAACCAAAAATCGTGAATAATGATGTCTATTTATGAGGACTCATCCTTCAAATATGGGAACAAATACCTCAACCGTGTTTTTAACATCCTTAGATATTTTATGTGAACACTAATCCCTCACAAATACATTACTCACTAATCAACTCGTGAAAATGACATGCCAAATATTTCCCTCCATCTCATAATCCTTCCCTCCATTCTAAAACATAAGATTTGTAAATCAAAATTAAAAGGAAAAAGAAAAACACAGAATTCCTTCTGCGTGCACCCTATTTTTGGCTAAGTTGATCCGCCTCCTTTCCCCCAATTCCCTCACAACTACCTGATGAGCCTTCCCCGTTCCTCTGCAGTCCGCACTCATCCACACTGAGAGTCCTCCGCACTGAGGGAACTACGAAGTTCCTCCAATGCTCCTCCTATGGTTGTTGCACTCCTCTGACAGTTGCTCTGACGCTCCTCCAATGGTTGTTGTAGAGTTCCTCTAACAGTTGCCGGTCGTTGTGCTCGTTGCTTGGATCGCTTTTGCTATCGAGTTTGCCATTTCTCATTGCTGTTATCGAGTTCGCCTTTCGCTGGCACCAACCGCGCCTGGACTGGAGCCAAAAACCTCAAGAGGAGTAGAGCCGACCGAGTACTACTGTCGGCGGCCGGAAGAGGTTTGGATTCTATCCTCATATGTCATATATGATTCCTGTATGCAAGGCTCTTGATGATGTTGCCGACATATCTAGCCACCACTCTATCACAACATTCCAAAAGATAACTCCATATATAAAGTATATGTGTCTTTGATAGAGAATCTAACATGGTTTATTAACCTATGACATCAACAACACTAATGTTTCCTTTGTTCATGGCAGTTTTATCTAGTCTACAGTATCATCTAGTACAACTAGCATGATGTAACAAAAACATAGGGTAAGTGAAAGGGAAACCAAAAGATGTATTAATTGAAGTAACTATGTAATTCGAACGATAGAATTCCAAAAGTTAATGGCATATGCAAATGATAGTTGGCATCTTTTATATGATGTTTGGCATGGTTCATTAGTGATTAGTTAGTGGAATCAACAGGGTCGATGCTTTCTTTGTTCTAAATGTATTAGGCTAGGCAATCCATGGATTCTCCTTGTATGAACCACTAGCATGGCATGTGACTCAACATCATAGGGAAAATAAAAGGGGGACCAAGATTATGTGTAGAAATCATGTCATTTAGTAATTAAGGGATATTTTAGTATTGACAAGATCACCTACATGTAGACGATCTAACACAAACCATTGCTTTCAAATCATACCCAATAGAATTGGTTGTCGATTTTCCTTCCTAATCTCTTTTATGTCAACATTTTAAAAGATTATGAAATATCATTTTCCTATAGTTTTATTGAGATAGGGTTGTGACATGGCAAAAGTTATGGCAGATTCTGTCCTTAAAAATCAATAAAAAGCAGATTACAATACATAAATTTTTTATTGCAATAGGTTTGTGGCATGGCACAAGAAAACAAGTAATAAACATACATCATTCTTAGTGTCCTTGGTATTGCCTTCAAAGCTTGCAAGTAGTTTCCTAGGCACTTCTTTGAGCATTGGAGCTGTAATTCAATTCAGTCGAGCATGTCAGAAAATGCAGTACAAAATACAAAGTAAACATAATACATATGCTATTTACACTATACAATTCAAAATTAGTGAGTCAGCTTTGACACTACTCTTGAAGCACGTAAAATTTCAATATATCAAATTGTTAATGATGTTTTGAGCCTTCACAGTTAGATTGTGGAAAGAAAATTTGGGAATGTGTATATCTCAATCCTCCAAAATTTAGGAATTTATTTGATAATCTATTTACATCTTATGAAACTTTCTCAAGAAAATCTTAGTAAATAATATTAATCTTCAGTTGAAGAGGATATGGCCTTTAGAAGTGGTTTACAGTATGTAGAATGTGTTTTTGCTCTGTAGAAGTGTTTTAGTTCTCTGTATTTGTTCGTTAATTATGTGGTCTGAATTGGATGAGTTTCTTTGCTGGCATCTCTATGTGTTCTAGATTTGGTTGCATTTAGTTGCAGGTGTCTCTGTTTTTGTAGTTCCCTTGGTTCAACCTTAGGTTGTTTACAGCATTTAGTTACAGGCGTCTTTGTTTCTTTAGACACAACCTTGTATGGTACATTTCATAAATAAAGAGGTCATCAATCCTTGTTGTTATACACATCTCTATTTATGGGAATGAAGGTAAGGAACGTGTAATTGACATGTTTTAATAGTTCACCATATCTGAAGAAATTTTGAACAGCTCTAACCATCTCATCTTCAATCACACCTGCAATGTTTTAAAGCATTCCTTGCTAAAGTCGTCAATACTAGAATATCTATATTCATTGAAATAAATGATAACATTTTCTAATTCAGATTTAGTGACCTCTTGACAGTGTTAGGTTTTAGGGGGTAGCACGACCATGGCGGGTAGAGGTGAGAACGGCGGTGGTGGAGGAGAATGACCGTTCTGGTGAAGTGTAAAATCACAAGTTGGATGGGTGAAAATGAAGGCTGGTAGCACAACCATGGTGGTGGCTAGGTAGCGGGACTGTGGTGGAGGAGAACAGTCATTCTGGTGAAGTGTAAAATCACAAGTTGGATGGGTGAAAATGAAGGTTGGTAGCACCGCCATTGACGATTACTACTCTCCGCACTGGGTCATCCTTGCCGCCAGTCGCCCTGCTCGGCCATTGCTCGTTGCTGCTACACAGTCACCCTATTCTCTTCTTCGGCCATTGTTCATTGCTGCTACAGTGGATGTTTCTTGGATCATTGGCTAGGTTAGTCTCTTTATGTCGTTTTCTAAGGCAGCACCTATATGTCGACAGGATCAACAATATCATATTCATCAATTTGTTGAGGAGCTGAAGAATTCAAGGATCCAACAACCAAATTAAGCAAAGAAAATGGTGCATATGTTCCTAATTACATAAAATGACAGCCAGTTTAATGCTAACTTTGTGAGAATAATGCCTAAGATTTAATCATATCAATGGATTGGTCAATGCTCACTAAGCAAGGAAAATTATTGAAGGCAAAATCAATTGAATTTTTGTCTTAAAGAGACATGATTTACATAAGAGTGTATGTATTCAGCATACGTATGACTATTTTTGAAAAATGAGGTCTCTACTGGCATACACTACTTAGTTACCTAATTAATTGTAATATTGAAAGGGGAAGGTACATTGATGATAATGTTGTTGTTGTAATATTAGGCACTAGATCGAACAAATGTTGCTTATATTGAGCACATACATGCAAACCCAAAGTGGCTCATCTTATCTTCCATTTATGAAATATGACTCTTACATGGATTATGAGAGCTTAAAACCAGAAAACAAATATTTGAAAATCTGATATCATGAATATATTTAGGACAAATCATTTGCATATTACATTTGAATATGGAAAAAGAAATATAACTTTGTGGTGATTTTGTTCTTACAAAATTTGAGTTGGAGCCTCCCATCTTGCTGCATAAAAATCACAAAACCTCACACCACAATAAGACAATATTTTTTGGAAGCATAAAATGCATCTTCATATCCCTAGACCCCTTGTGACATTCTTTTCCTTTCAAATGAATATGTATATTCTTATAGAAAAAAAATATTTGGATTCTTCCTACTTATTCACATGAGTTTATTAATGTAAGCATATTGGTGTTCTTGATGATTATATACATTCCTAATTGGGACCTTTACTTTGTATATATTGATTTGTAGGAATGGCAATATCAGAATTATTTCTTTTGGGCATACATTTTCTGCTTCTCCACATAATCAATTAGGAGAGCGTGTATGACTTGTTTCTTGCACTGCTAGGAGTGTTAACAAGCTAATTATGGGCATGCTTGCAGATATGTAGTGTGTTCGTGGATTATGCAACCTATAGAAATGTGGAACTTTTTATCATTTCTTTTGACTTTGTAATTTCTTCTCTACTCTTGTATTTCTTGTAGTGTTCTATTTTAGAAGAGGAGATTGATGATTTAGAATATGAAGCACAAGGGTGGAGTCTATTTTTTTATCATTAAGCGTGCTTCTGTATTAATCAACCAAAATGGTAAATAGCATATACAAGTGCAGTAAAGTTTTATCTACTGAATGAAAAATAAAATTGTAACTATCTATGCAAATAACTATCTGTGCAGAGATACATGCCTTATTCTAACCTTATTCAAAGTCAGAAGGAAATGCATGCCTTCTTCTCTGAGATTCATTATCTCTCACCATGCCTTCCACAAAAGTAACTGTTATTGCTATCTTTTTTTCTGTACAACAAGGCAATCTAGGACAATAAACATCATCTTTGTGATAGCATGTTATAATAAATTCATAGAGTTAATTTTAGATAAGACTAGAAAACATTCAATCTACAAAGCGTACATAGTTGTGCTTCTTTGAGGTATTTGTTGATTTGTCTAGGTATGGACAGTATTAATCTATCTATAATTACATATCATTGAAGAAATCTAGAGCATTTTATTAATTTTCTCCTGTAATAATGTTGTGGGAATCACTGACAAGGTGAACTTCCACTTTGTCATTTTGACTTCTTCATTTTTTCATTTTGACAAGTATTTGAATTGCATATATTTATGTTTCTTGTAATGTGTGCTTAACTTATTATATATTTTCCCTCATATAGATGGATTTTCTAATAGATCTGAGTAGGATGTATATTGGGAACAGAGTGTGAAGTGATGTATTCAAGGAAGGGTTACAAAAGTTCATTGAGTTTTCTCTTATCCATCAGAGACCAACTAGATAGGGGAAATTAATATGTCCATGCAAGGTATGTTTAAACAGATACCTAAAAATAGAGGAGGATGTATTCTCACATGTATTACAAAAAGGATTTGTGCATAGCTATGATGTTTGGACATTTCATGGGGAGGTGATTGGTAGGAGCAATCTAGCTTTGGCACCAAACATGCCTAGCACCGAAAATATACATCAGATGCTAGGGGATTTGTTTGGTATGGGTGACACAACAAACAACCATTTTGCTAAAGCTATAGAGGAGCCTGCAAATGCATATGCACAAAGATTTTACAAGCTACTCAAAGAGGCTGATCAACCACTCTATAGAGGTTGTACAAGTCATTCTAAGCTATCCTATTTGGTTGCCTTGCTATATCTGAAGGAGGAATCTGGATGGTCCAACGATTCTTTCACAAAGTTGTTGTAGTTGATTATTTTAGGATTTCCAGAAGAAAATTGTCTATTCTCAGAGACGTACTATGAAGCAAATGTGATCGTGAAGGATTTATGACTTGATCATTCTACTATAGATGTATGTACAAATAATTGCATGCTTTTTCACAAAGATGCAGCTTCAATAGAAAATTGTGATACTTGTGGTGCTTCAAGATGGAACAAAAAGCAATACAAAAAAGGGAAAGAAGGTAGCTGCTAAGGTTATGTATAATTTCCCTTTGATACCTCAATTAGAGAGGTTATATATGTCTTCATCTATTGCTAAAGATATGATTTGGCCATCTGAAGGAAAAGGAAAGGATGGCCGTGTTCATCATCCTTCAGACACACCTGAATGGTTGTCTATATTGATGCCAGGTATCCAGACTTTGCTGCTGAACCATGCAATATTAGACTGGCATTAGCAACTGATGGTTTTAATACATTTGTCAATATGAGTGCATCACATAGCATATGGCCTGTGTTGGTGACACCTCTCAATCTTCCACCCTGGCTTCTTATGAAAGAACAATTTATTATGATGTCCCTATTAATTCTAGGTCCACATATGGTTGGAAATGACCTTGATGTATACTTGGAGCCATTAATTGAGGAGTTGCAACTACTTTGGGAGCTTGGAGTCAAAGTTTATGATGCATATAGCAAAAGGAATTTCACTATGCGGGCAATGATTTTATGGACCATTAACAATTTTCCAGCATATGGTGACTTATCTGGTTGGAGCACTAAATGTAAGAAAGATTTGGGATGTCCTTGTTGTAATGTGGAGACTGTATCGAAATGGTTGAAGTTTGGGAAAAAGCAATGCTATGGTTTCCATAAACATTTTCTTCCAATGAATCATCCATATAGACGTGATAGGAAAAATTTTGACGGCGAAAAAGATTTTCGCCTTCCACCTAAGCCACTATCTGAAGAAGATATACTGAGGCAATTTGATGGATATGAAAATATCACATTTGGAAAAACAAATAAGTACAAGAGGCATGGAGATCAAATTCCACCATTACCTCCGGGTTGGAATAAGATAATCATCTTTTTTCAGCTACCTTATTGGAAGTATGTATCTGTTAGACACAATCTGGACGTGATGCACATAGAAAAGAATGTGTGCGAAAACATTTTAAACACATTATTTGGTGATTCTAAGAAAAGTAAAGACAACTTACAAGCTCGTCAAGATATGAAGAAAATGTGCATTCGAAGAGATTTATGGTCGGTAGATGCAGGTGACCTATATTACTTGCCTCCAACATCTTACACCATGACTAATGCGCAGAAAGATAAGTTCATGTCTGTGTTAGAAAAGCTGAAAGTTCTTGATGGCTATTCTTCTAACATATATAGTTGTGTTAGCAAATCTGATAGAAAACTTATTGGGATGAAAAGTCATGATTATCATGTTCTTATGCATCAACTTCTACATGTTGCCTTGAGACATTGCATAAGCTTAGATGTGTACAAGCCTATTGCTAATTTGTGCTCATTTTTCAACAAGATTTGCTCTAACGTTATTGATGTGGATGAATTCAAAGAACTGGAACAAGAAATTGTTGTCACTCTTTGCCAGCTGGAGAGAATCTTCCCTCCTTCTTTCTTCTCCATCATGATGCATTTGCCCATTCATTTAGGTTATGAAGTCAGGCTTGTTGGATCTGTCTGAACTAGGTGGATGTACCCAATAGAGAGATACTTGAATAAATTGAAGAAGTATGTCAGAAAAAAAGCTAAATTGAAGAAGTATGTCAGAAGGCTTGTTTGGGTAGTGTTATTATTTCACCCATACTACTCTCAATACCCATGATTATGTTTTAGGGTTAGGGTTATATTAGGGTTTTATGATTCCCTTTACCCACTAAGCTTTTCATATCCTATTAGGTTATCTCATTCCATTCCTTCATGAATGACTGGTTGTTCCCACCATTAATCATGTCCTTCTAGGGTTTACTAAAGGGACCTAAACTACATGTAACATCTTTCACGTAAAATTATCTAATTAGTATTATATTTTTATTAGTGGAGTATACCTTCATCTTACTTCTTCTTGAAATTCTGACTTGAGTTCAGGAGGGAAGTAGATTTTAGGGTTTATTAAGCAAAGAAATTAGAAGATGATGAAATTAGAGATGAAAAAACTAAGGGGAAGCATTATTTTATCCAAACCCTAGGTTTTGTCCAAGCTTATATCATATTGGCTAAGGGTGTCCCATATTGCAACTTAATGGTGTGGATAATAATATTGCCAGCCCCCAAGGCCGTGATCCTTTCCATACACCGTTACTCTTAGGTTTTACCCTAATAATTTTGCTATAATTCTAGAGATTATTAATTATCAACTATTAAGTATTATTTGATAAATATGGGATTTGATACCAAATGTAATGACTCCCCCCCCCCTTTTGATTGTCACCAACCACGATGGACCTTAAAGTCGAGGATCATTACTGAAAATTTCCAGGATCCTGATCTAACAAATAATAAATAATAATTAACAATTTTCATTTATTGAACAAAGATGGTTTACATAATGTAATATGAGACTCCTCTAAGGAATTACATGAATTTTCAACACAAGAACTAACATATATTGACAAGAAGTACTACATCTATCTAGCAAATACTCCTTGTGACTTAGGTTTAGTATCTGTAATTGATTTCATTGGAATCTCTGGATCTTAATATCTTTATACTGGTAGCTACCTAAAGCACCAACAAATAGATATGTGGATCAATATATCGCTATACTAAGTATGTGGTGCAACCAATATAAGTGCAAGTATTATCACAATATATAATGCTACCAATTAAATTATTTGCACATACGAACATTAAACCCATTCTTGATATGCTATCATAAGCATAATCACTACCCGTCCTTTGACTTATGTGTATTACCGCCTTGATACATGTAACCTAGGGTTCAAAATATGATTGTCTATTTCATGTGATAATCATATTTGCATTATACTTGAACTAAATTAAAAAAAATCCATCAATCATTCATTGAATCAATACTTCAGAAATTATCTGATCAATTTTAGAATTCGGTAATTGTGGGTACTTATAAATAACCATGTACTCAATGTAGTCAACATGGAATTATTTACATGCAATCTAATCCATTGTATATTCAAGCAGATCAACATTCAATCAAAATTATTTGAAATATACATACTACAGTGTGTCACGTGTATTCATATTATTTGGATTGAACTTGACTTAGGTTCTATTTTAGTGTTTCATAGTCATCTTTGGTTCAGGTTATGAATAAGGGTCACAAAACCTTAATTCCATCATATCATTATTGCCAAGATTTAGAAACCTAATTAGGCATATTAGGTGTAACCCTAATCATCGTATGGATACCATGTCATTAAGAACAACTATATTAGGTCATACAAATTAAGATCATGAAATGATGTAATCATTATCCTGAGAACCCAAATTCCTTTATTTATAAATTTGAAAGCCTGAAAGTCTATCAATACTATCCTAATATGATTTATGACATTGGCATCTCATAATTATTCATGGACATCATAATATATATATCAAAGAAATGTATTTAATAATATTAACAGCCTATTCGTCAAATCTAAGGTTTATATGCATTAATCACTTTATAATCAAGTATTGGCTATACTTTTAGAACTAGAGGCATATCTAGGAGTTTCAAGTATATTATTATTATATTTCACATTTTTACTTTTATATATAGTCTCTGACATATTTTGACCTACCAATAATTAAATAGAATTATTACAAAATAGCCATATATTCTCAAATTATAGATCGACATGTCAGAAAATTTATTATTATCTACTCAAGCCATGTGGGACCAAATGACCAATGGACTGCTGCAATATCAGTGGGCGGGCTTTTGGCCAGGGTAAGAGACCCTATTGCCCCTTTGCAGCGACTAAGATTATTATAGCCTCCGTTTGGTTCGAGATGTGGATTACAAAACTCAGACTGAGTTAGACTAGATATGTCCAGTCTTCGAGATTATTCGGACTGGAGTTAATCCTGTTTCTATTTGGCAAACCAATCCCATCATTAAATTGGACTGGCATCGTAACTTGTGTTTTTCAGTCTGGCTGATAAAACAAAATACACAAAAAGATAGAGCCAAATCAGGACTGGGTTATGAAATTTTACTACTAGCAGGACTGAGTCAACCCAGATATCAGGATAACGGAACCTGAAATGGGACCATTTTAGGTTTTTGAACCAAACATGCATCTGGCAAATCGGACTGGATTCAACCCCGCCATGGATCACGTGGCATAATAACACAAGCCGAAATCCAGCTGATATCCCGAACTAAACGAAGGCATATGGATCAGGGTAGAGGGGTAACTCCCACAAAGAGATTTTTCTTTCCCCAACCCCGCCATGGCTCACTTGGCCAGCAACTCCATCAGTCAAATACGAAGTTGACTGCTTATGTCGAGGGCCATGACTTGGGGATGTGTTGCCTTTGGACAGGATTTACAAAGCCATAGAGCTCCTCAACCTTCATTAGGAAGGCCATAGAGGGAGGATCCAGATCCATGGATATGTGGTTGACTGGAAACAAAGTATATATTGGGATCTGAGGTTTACACAACATACCTTGATCTCAAAGCTAGAAAACGGTCCCACGTCAGCCACAATGATCAACTGAAGCTCGTTCCCTACCCAACTCCTCACAGAAATCCCTCAGGATATGTGTCGATGAATTAGGTTCATGATTTGGTAGTGTGGCTCATCAACCGGGAGTTCTGGACTTGATCACGCCGAACCAAAACACTTAAGGTCTATGTATTCCCTCCCAGATGGCATTGTTGCAACCATCTGGGAGATGACCCTGATCTCTAATGGTGATGTTGGTTATTCCAGGACATACAGTAGATGTGGGAGAGAGTTGGCGACTCTCTTAGTCATAATTGAAGGGTTTTGTGAGTTTTTCCTCCTGATTTGATACTCCCCAGGGCCTTATATAGGCAAGGGGTCAAGGAGTATGGTGTTGGAGATCAACCCTCAGTCCTTTGGAGGCTTAGGAGTTGGGCATTGTCCTATATGGTGGAGATAATCACAGAAATAGATTAGTTGGCTTCGGCTTATCCTCTCAAGCCAACGGTGGCATTGGGTTATGATGATAACAACCACAGGGAGAGAAAGGAGTTTGGGGTTGGTTGGGTCTTTAGCTCTCGCAATGATGAGTTGAGACCGTAGACACCTTCTAATCCTGGTTCTATCTGGGTCCGAGAGTCCCAACCCGTATGAACTCCTCGTTGAGGTTATTGTTGACTCAAGGTCAATTAGGTCAATGTTGACTCACGTCTAAATTGACTAAACCGGTGATTTGATGATGACTAACCATTCCACATATTGGTGTCTAATGTCTCTACTTGAGTGATTTCAGATTAGGTATAGACACACTCCAAATGCCCTAACTTGCACATATCAAATTGGAGAAAACACAAGTCAAAGTCATACAAGTGCACATTTTTGTAATATGATGTAAATCCATTACAATCATGTTGTAAATCACTTGTAATGATTGTATGGCTTGTAATTAAGCTTAGAAAATATTAGGAGCACTTAGATCGAATGTTAGATCACTTTAGATGCAACTTTGAAAATTGATTACAGGCACTTTGTCGGTCGAGTTTCCCAGCCTGAAAACTCGACCGATCATCCTTGATCAATTTTCTGCAGATTGCATCGGTCGAGTTGTGTTTACACAGAACTCGACCGATCAAGTAACTGACCATTTCGATTCCTAATGGTTGGTTGAGTTTTGTCAGGACAAACTCAACCGATCATTTGAGTATCGGCCTTGTCGTTTACTTCATCAGTCGAGTTACCCTTATACAAACTCGACCGATTGCACTGTACAGAAAAGTGCATAAAAATGCTTATGTCCGTTGTGGAGTTGAAACAAGTGAAAATATATCCATTGCAAGCCACAAAATGGCTAGTTTTCGTTCTCAAGTGTTCCCAAAGGCTAAGAGGCATCCCCAGCTATAAATAGGACCCCTTGGGCTTCATTCCAAGGTTGAGCATTCATTGCAAAACTCTATGTGAGGTTCATATTCTATAGTTGAGTGCTTCCTACAGCCTCCTCTCTCTCTCTAAGCTTAATCACTTGCTACATCCATTAGAGTGAGTAGGAAATCTGTAAGAGAGCTAGTCCTATATGTACATCTTGTGAGGCTCTCACTTCCACCACCTCCCCATCTCTCATTTCAATCATGAAGATGAAGGTTCTCTCTCTTGTCTAAGAGAGGTGAAGTTGAATAAGGGAAGGCGTCCCTTAGTGAAGATCAAGGCTGAAGACTTGGAGCTAGAGTGGGTAAGCCCTTGGTGAAGGCAGAAGACTCCTTGCTCAAGTAGGTAAGTCCTTGATGGAAGCTTCTCTGAGTGAAGGTGAAGTCAAAGGTGGAAGATCCAAGAAGAGTGGTTAATTCCTACAAGGCTGAAGACTTGTGCAAGAGTAGGTAAGTCCTTGGAAGAAGGCGGAAAACTCCTTGCAAAGTGGGTAAGTCCTTGGTAAGGTTGAAGACTCTTTGTATTGAATAGGTAAGTCCTTTATTTGGTCATGTATTGTAAGTCTTATGAATGAATATAAGAATGCAATGGTTAGGAAATCCTAGAGGTTGACCTCTCTAGGTAAGTGGACTGACATACTTCTAGTTTGAAGTGTGGAACCACTCTAAATAGCTTGTCAATTGGTGTATATTCAATCTCTCTCTCCCTTGCTATGCATGTTTTAGTTGCACACAAATTTCCTATTTAACAACCTTATCTTGTGATTTATCTTGAAGGTCTAATGAATTTTTTTTAAGTGCATTCAGCTCTATTCACCCCCCTCTAGAGCATCGAATCACCCATCTAGGATCCAACAATTGGTATCAGAGCGGACTTCCCCAAGCATACTTCCACAAGTAGGAGAAGATAGGTGACTACCAAGGAGGGAGATACATGATCAGCCTACCAATCTTTGATGGGAGCAATTTCCTATATTGGAGAAGAAGGCTTCAATTCTACATCCAAGTATCAAGTATTGAGATGTGGCAAATGGTGAACAGCCCATACATGACACCAAAGACAAAGATTGAAGAATGGGATTAAACTACCTTGAAGAAAGAAACCTTGAATGCTAGAGCCATGCACATCCTCTATGCCTCCATGACCCCCACCGATTTCAACCGGATTTCTTCATGTGAAACAACTTATGAGGTATGGAGAAAGCTTTGCATCACTTACGAAGGGACAGATCAAGTGAAGGAAAGTAAAGTTTACATGCTCAAAGGGATGCTTGAGAACTTCAAGATGGGAAAGGAGGAGAGGATAGCCAACATGTACTCAAGGCTCAACACCATTTTGAAAGGTCTTGTTGCTCTAGGACATCCTATGTCTAGTGGAGAGATCAACTCAAAGATCCTTAGAACTCTCCCCAAGAGATGGGAACCCAAGGTGACTTCCATTAAAGAAGCAAGGTCTCTTAGGGATATTCCTATTGAAGAGCTCATTGGAAATCTACAAGCACATGAAGCCACACTTGACAAGAGGGAGGAAGTAGAAAGACAAGAAGAGAAAGAACTCAAGAGAATGAAGAAGGCTGAAATCAAAGCTCAAATCAAGGCTATTGTTGGTCAAGCTTCTCCATCCTCTCAAGTTGAAAAAGATGCCATGTACTCCAAGGGTAGATTCTACAAAGGCAAATCCTCCTCCATCCGGTGATTCACATTAGGAAATAAGGGTCACTACAAGGAAGATTGCCCACAAGGCAAAAAGACCCATCTTCACAAGAAGAAGGAGAAATGGCACTCAAGCTCAAGTGGCTCCTCCAAGTCAAGCTCAAGTGAAGATTCAGGTGAAGGATCAAGCTCAAGCTCTAGTGATGAAGGAGAATGCCATTTTTCTCTTATAGCATCAACAAGTGAGGACTCAAGTGAGGTAAATCTAAACTCTTTAGATAAAGAATCTTTTATTGCTATTATTCATGATACTTGTGCCTCTCTTAAGTCTTCTAAAAGGAAAAGGAAAAAGCTTGCTAGAATTGTTGATAATTTGCATATAGAACTAGATGATCTTGAACATGCTAATTCTTGCTTGCTTGATGATAAAAAGGATTGTCTTAGTCAAGTAGATTCTCTTAAAATTGAAAATGCTAGTTTACTTGATAAGATTAGATTTATAGAAGCTCAAACTCTCATGACTAGTTCTAATGAAGAGCATACTTTAATTGTTTATTCTCTCATGCATGATATTGATGTTCTTAAATCTGAAAACAAGGACAAAGATTTTGTTTTGCAAGAATTAGAAACAGAAAATGCCTCCTTGCTTGCTAAAATCAATGTGCATGAATCTTGTTCTAGTTCTACTAGTAGAGAGAATGATGTTGCTACTCTTCATATTGATAGAGATTCTCATTTAACTAAAGCTCTTTGCTTAGAAAATGATCTTTTGCATGCTAGAGATAATATCAATCATTTGTCTTCTACTATTGCTTCTCTTAAGCATGATAATGACAACTTGAGATCTTCTTTGCAAAGATTCTTAGTTGGTAAGAAGAGCCTTAATGATATCCTACACATACTACTAAACAAACTGGTAGACATGGTTTAGGATATGATAGTAGTCAAAGGAACAACAAAGATAAAGGACCTCCAATCTTCCATGGAGAATCCTCTAGTTCCAAGACTATGGGTGTATGTAACTATTGCAATGATTTTGGTCATTATTCTATTTGTTGTCTTTTTAGGAAAGCACCCAAGAGCAATAGGACTTGGGTTGCTAAACTAACCCCTCCTGACCCAAAAATATGATTGGTGACCATTTCATCTTTCATCTTGTAGGTACTTACAAATGGATTGACTTGAGCTATTGAATTGCAAATTGACTTCTCAATCCACATGAAAGAAGAAAGGTGAGATGTGTAGAGGGTGACAACAAATGGAAAAGGAATGGTAAACACAAAGGTAATGCTTCTCTTTCTTATAACCAATCCTAACTTGTTTTGTCAAGTTAGTGTGCACTATACATATGGTTTTTGAGTCAAAAGTGGTATTTTGCGTTTCTCTTCACACTCTTGCTCAAAAACTATTTCTAATGCTTCTATAGTGCACTACTAACTTGCTTAGATATGTTTGGATATAGTTTGTATATTTAGCATGCCTTTAAATATGTTTTTATGAAATATATGTGCTTTTTGACAGCTGGTCTGTCGGTCGAGTTTGCCCTATTTGAAACTCAACTGATAGGCACCAATGGGTGTTCCCAGCAGTTGTCATCATTCGAGTTGTCAATGCACAGAATGCGACCGATAACACTGTGCACAAAATACACAGTTGGCTTATTGAATGAGAATTTCCCTCTCAACTAGATTTTCTCAACAAATAGCCTTATTCTTTGGCACTCTCATTTGGTACCTTTATATATGCATATTGCCATGTCCTAAATTGCCTATCTTGCTTACAACTCTATCTCTCTAATTACTCTAAATTGGTATATCTATATCTTGCAATGACTTTCTTTGAGTTATTTTGCAGGTTTTGATGATGATCCCTTTGGATCTCTTGGTTGTGTCTTAAATTGCTTCTGTTGTGCTCTAACTTGCTACATCGATCTAGGTGTATATCTTGTTTTGATAAAACCTTGAGGTTCTTAGGGGTAATCATCTTATGGTAAGGATGCATATCTAGTGATTTATATCATTTCATGCTTCTAAAATTGCATATCTCTTTGTTTGGATATATCTCTACATCTACTCATAGCTTGCTTTATCTTGTGTATCTTTTGGTATCTCTTGCTATGATCTAGATCCTACTAGTAGTCCTAACTTGTGATATAATCTACTAGTAGTTCATATACATGTAGTTCTAACCTTGTTTATAATTGGCATCTTCGCTCATCTATATGCTATGGTTGTTCCTTGAATTGCATATCTACTATCTTGAGTTGCTGGCATAACATTGTGATGCAGGGTACATAGATCTACATTATATGTAAAAATTGGAGCATTTTATGCAGACTTTGCTCCAGTTTCAGCTTTTGGTGCAAGGCTAGTGTTTTTCATGCAGAAACAACCTTCTGAGCAAGACTCATTGCAATGCGATGAGCTCTGATGGTTTTTGGTCAAATTCTGTCATCTTGAGGGTCCAAATTACGATTTATTGTTTTTCTACATCACCTTATCTTGCATTTTGGGTTGTTCAAGTATATGCTTTAACTTGCTTTTCTTTCTATGCATGGACAAGCCCCTATATATGCTCTTCTACTCTCCTTATATAATTGTTTGTTATCTCCTTTCTTTTTACCAAGTGATGTTTCTTATTTCTTCATAACCCCACTTTTTGAAATGACAAAGGGGGAGAAAGGTATGTCTTCTTTTGACAAAGAGGAAGAAGGCATGTCTTACATGAAGAGGAGAAGTATGTTCATGTAAAGGGGAGAAGGTAAATGGGAGAAGACATATATGTGTAGAACATATATGAGTAGAAGACATAGTATTCTATAAATGTTGAGAAAGCTAACCATGCAGGAGAAATAGCATCAATTGAGGGGGAGTATGAAAACTCCATGTGCATCAATTGAGGGGGAGCATATGAAATCAATTCTATTGAAACCCCTAGATTTCTCCAAAGGTATGACTTTATTTAAAAGCTTTCAATACATTTATGGAATGGTTTGTCATCTTCAAAAAGGGGGAGATTGTTGACTCAAGGTCAATTAGGTCAATGTTGACTCATGTCTAAATTGACTAAAGTCGTGTTTTGATGATGACTAACCATTCCACATATTGGTGTCTAATGTCTCTACTTGAGTGATTTCAGATTAGGTATAGACACACTCCAAATGCCCTAACTTGCGCATATCAAATTGGAGAAAAGACAAGTCAAAGTCATACAAGTACACGTTTTTATAATATGATGTAAATCCATTAGAATCATATTGTAAATCACTTGTAATGATTGTATGACTTGTAATTAAGCTTAGAAAACATCAGGAGCACTTAGATCGAATGTTAGATCACTTTAGATGCAACTTTAAAAATTGATTACATGCACTTTATCGGTCGAGTTTCCCATCCTGAAAACTTGACTGATCATCCTTGATCAATCTTCTGCGGATTGCATCAGTCGAGTTGTGTTTACACAGAACTCGACCGATCAAGTAACTGACCATTTTGATTCCTAATGGTCGATCGAGTTTTGTCAGGACAAACTCGACCGATCATTTGAGTATCGGCCTTATCGTTTACTTGATTGGTCGAGTTACCCTTATAGAAACTCGACCGATTGCACTGTACGGAAAAGTGCAGAAAAGTGCTTCTAGCCGTTGTGGAGTTGCAACAAGTGAAAATATATCTGTTACAAGCCACAAAATGGCTAGTTTTCGTTCTCAAGTGTTCTAAAAGGCTAAGAGGCATCCCCAGCTATAAATAGGACCCCTTGGGCTTCATTCCAAGGTTGAGCATTCATTGCAAAACTCTATGTGAGGTTCCTATTCTATAGTTGAGTGCTTCCTACAGCCTCCTCTCTCTCTCTAAGCTTAATCACTTGCTACATCTATTAGAGTGAGTAGGAAATCTGTAAGAGAGCT
The DNA here is from genome assembly GCA_963693085.1 of Alisma plantago-aquatica. Taxonomy (NCBI): domain Eukaryota; kingdom Viridiplantae; phylum Streptophyta; class Magnoliopsida; order Alismatales; family Alismataceae; genus Alisma; species Alisma plantago-aquatica. The sequence continues at coordinate 124,116,784 of OY856414.1, read as the reverse complement.
AGTCCTATATGTACATCTTGTGAGGCTCTCACTTTCACCACCTCCCCATATCTCATTTCAATCATGAAGATGAAGGTTCTCTCTCTTGTCTAAGAGAGGTGAAGTTAAACAAGGGAAGGCGTCCCTTGGTGAAGATCAAGGCTGAAGACTTGGAGCTAGAGTGGGTAAGCCCTTGGTGAAGGCAGAAGACTCCTTGCTCAAGTAGGTAAGTCATTGGTGGAAACTTCTCCGAGTGAAGGTAAAGTCAAAGGCGGAAGATCCAAGAAGAGTGGGTAATTCCTACAAGGCTGAAGACTTGTGCAAGAGTAGGTAAGTCCTTGGAAGAAGGCGGAAGACTCCTTGCAAAGTGGGTAAGTCCTTGGTAAGGTTGAAGACTTTTTGTATTGGATAGGTAAGTCCTTTGTTTGGTCATGTATTGTAAGTCTTATGAATGAATATAAGAATGCAATGGTTAGGAAATCCTAGAGGTTGACCTCTCTAGGTAAGTGGACTGACATACTTCTAGTTTGAAGTGTGGAACCACTCTAAATAGTTTGTGTTCTTATGTTTGTTCAATCTCTCTCATCCTTGCTATGCATGTTTTAGTTGCACACAAATTTCCTATTTAGCAACTTTATCTTGTGATAAATCTTGAAGGTTTAATGAATTTTGTTTAAGTGCATTTAACTCTATTTAGCCCCCCCCTCTAGAGCATCTAATCACCCATCTAGGATCCAACAGTTATCCTTTTTATTTTATTTTCATAAAAGTCCAAAACCTAAACATTATCCATCATCTCTCCAACGATAAATCCCTAACACATCACCTCCGTATCGGAAACTTAGCTTCCAAGTATATTCTAGATAATTACAAATAATTTACCTAGACCATGAGACATCTTAGAATATATTAGAATTTCTCCCATTATATAATATTATGATTATCTATCTCCCAAAATTATCATGGACATTTATTAGGAGCAAAGTATCAAAGTCACTATTATTCTCTCACGGACCTATATGTAGACCCTAATCGACCCAATTGGGCTTGAATTGGGTTCTATGGCCCATGACTCATCCTTGGGTCTTCCAAAGGGTCCATAAGCTTAATTATATTCTTGATCATGAATTTAAAGCTTTTCTCATTATGAAATCTCAATTGAAGGCTCATCTTAATATTTTTGCTCAATATTTCATTATTTACTAACATTGAAGACTTTAAGTCTAGAACTTAATTTTATCATTCCAATTCAATCATGTCTATACTATTGATTTCATTATTCTAATATTACTCTCACTATCTTTAAGTGAATCCCAATAGATTATTATTTAATTCATCATTATATCCAAAAGTTACCATTGTGATCTTACATAAGTGGTTTTATAATTTTGGATCTTTAGATTTAAGAAAGTATTTCTGGTATTCTTATATGTCAATGATATTTCCAGTATGTTTCTTAGACTTTATTTATATCCCTCACATTCCTCCGTTATATGATGAGGTTGTAAAAAAAGATACAGTAAAAATATACTTTTGTTCCAAGTTTCGGTCCCCATATGAAAGTGGCCACCATATGGAATACTGTCTTTGACTAGACCGTAGGGGATCTCATTCCATGTGGCTACAATGAGGATTTCTGCACAAAAATAGCATTGCATTTGGCGACTTCCATCAAATTAAGCTACTTTGCTAATTACATGTTAATTCTCAATTTTTTGTCATACCTATGCTTGGTAATATTTCAGCTTAGGGATTAGAAAGTAGAAACCACTTGATAAGCGCGAAGTGAGTTCACGGACACGGAGTGCAGTGATCTTACTAGTTGCATTGAAGCTACATTTGCGATTACAGAAGTCTTTGTACCAAGTCGATGACCCTCTCCAGTTGTGTTTGCAAATGCAGATATAACAACTAGGACCTGCTACGGTCCTGTGGAGTAGCTAGCTACTTGCGATACCAATCACAAAGCACAGAAATTTTCAGCGTTTCCAGAAACTCTCATGTATTCTTAGGCTTGCGTTCTCCATCCGGACAAACAACCAGCAAAGTTTTGCGTTTCAATTGTTCTATCTTGTTGATCGAGACAAGGACCCAAAAAGAATAAATACCAGCTTGGAATGAATGAAAAAGATAAACAAAAATAGAACTATAACTAGCAATTCTTTGTTCGAGTATCAGCAAGACAGCAACTTCACCTCCCCGGTTCATATTGCTGGAGATCCTCCCCTACTATTCCTACTCCATCCCATCCCCCCTGTCATCCGGCTGCATCAGGTGTAGCTTAAGGCGGCCGTCTTCCCTTGATGCTTGCAGGAGCTCGTAGGTAGGGATCCTCACCTCCTTGAGAACGAACCTCCCATCCCCCTTGTAGGCTCTAAAATACACCCACGGCTTACCGCTGCTGCCGATGACGGAGATGGGCGGTGGGAACTTCCCAGTACCTGTCCTGCTTCTGACGTCGGAACAGCCTTTTGGGGACGGCAATACCACCGGTGGTGGTTGCCCTTTGCTGTTGACTTCCTCCTCTACCTCACCATCGCCGCCGCCGGTCCAATCGAGCCCGGACTCGCTCCTCGAATCCTCCATGTCGTCGGACGACTCAAACCCGAGCCCTTCTGTGCAGAGGTGCAGTGACTCCCAGCTCTTCACGGGGAAGACAGGAGAGGGGCTCTTGGCGCAGGGGCCATGCTGGTCCGCCGGCGAGGTGGGTGGCGGTGGGTCCGGCGATACCGATTTCACGGTGTCGGTCCTAACGGGATTGGAAAAGATCGGGTTTTGAAGCTTACCCACAGGGGAATCCGTCTCCTTGCCCTGTCCCTCATGAGCTCCCGGCGTCTTGGGTTCCGGAATCCCGAGATCTCGGTGAAAGGAAACCGTTTCCTGAACGAATACCGGTGTGGACGTGAGTATGCCGGACGTCGGATGAGAAACAGGACGGACATGATCCGCCGCCGCATGAAGGGGCTCGGGCCTCTCTTTGAAGTGCAGCTCGCCGAAGATCTCCGTGAAGGAAGCCTGCTCCAGCGGGTGGTGGTGCATGGGCTTGATCTGAATCCACGACGACAGGGAGTCCACGAGCGTGGGGTTCTCACCCATCGGCCGCCGCTTCTCGAAGAGAAGCCTAAGGCTGTCGCAGGCAGCCATGGCCCCGGACGGCGGTGACGACTACGACGAGTACCGCCAAGATCGGATTCCTGCGGGAAGGAATGATCGTCGGCGATACGCGCCGAATACTGGGGCGTGGGTATGTCTCGGAATCACGAAAGAGTGGCACTGGTGGCAGCGGTCCCCGCGGCCTTGACCTTAGCCATGGCCATGGCGGTGATGGATGCCAACAAGGTGGGGGGGGGAACACTGCTACTAACTGCTGTCTAACACACCTATAATAGGGAGGAGAGGGCTGGCTAGGGTGGCGTGACTGGCGTAGCTGCACGGTTTAGAGAGACCGACGAACGACGGGGGAATGGGCGGTGTCCCCTAGATGGAAATGGGGAAGGAGCTGTGCTTCCCTTTTGACATGTGTAGTCGACGCCAAACCGTCTCCTAACTAATTGCTGTTACCCTCCTCTGTCTGTTTATATACGGAAATAATAAGATTGCCCTTTAACTTGCTGCAAAATAAAACAATAAAAAAATCCTTGCAAAATCTCTAGTGAGGTTTTCTAATCCTATTAATAGCACGTATTGTTATCCCGATTTCCTTTTTGCTGAGTCCATGACATCCTGATCCCTTGCTTGATGTGTACAGATAATGGCCAAGAGTTGCTGTGTGGTCCTCTACCAGAAATATCGAGACAATATCAGCAAATTCTTTTTTTCTCCTTTTTGAGCTAACCAGAAATATCGACACAATATCCTCGGCAAAATTCATCTTTTTTTTTTCTTTTTGAACTATAAGAATATCTTTCTGGATTCACCCAACGGGTGAGAGTTCGTGAGGAATCGACGATGGGATGAATCTAGTGATCCGACTTTGGAGGACAGCTTGCAGGATTTGACGGGGCTCAGGTTCGACGAACGGTCACAGTAATTGTTGATGTGCCAATCCAGTGGTGTCTTACAAACAAAAGATGAACTTTGCGTTTATTTTTAAATTCGGAAAAACTTAATCATCCAATTGAGGTTCCTTCTGTAGGACGACTAAACCAATTTTCAACTAGATCATTGGTGAGGCTGCCCAGTCAGCCGTCACGGTGTCATTTGTTGCTTGGATTGGAATGTACGCCAAACGTGACTTCCCGTTCTCGATTTTAATATTTTCGATCCCAACTTGATCCACGTTTCTCAGTGGAAGGTTCGAAAAGGCAAGGTTAATTGACTAAATGATTAAAAAAAAGGTTATTTGACTCACAATGATAACGTATAGACAACGCGAAGGTTTTAACAATGGAGTTTTCGACCAATACAGTCGGATAGAGCATCATATTGTTGCATTTGGTCACATTGGATGGATAAAGCGTTGATAATTTGAAGTGATGATTCGTGTAACGCCATGTAAATAAGCAGAGGTTTATTCCTACTGTTGCTCGTCGTGTGAGACGAACAAGTAGCTATACAAACACGAAATTTGGTATATGTGCTTGTTCAATTTTCCTTTTATCACATCCCGTCTCACTCTTTTCTTCTACAACAATCATCCTTATCATAATTAAGACTAGAATTTTGGGACGCTCTTGTTAAATAAATAAAAACCTCCACCGTGGTGCACATCATGACACAACTTCCCTCGTATGTTGCTCTCACCACAAGTCCAACATGATCTCTATTCTCTTCCAAGATTCCAAAGCTTCTCTTCTCATCCAAGGACCCCTAAAGAACAATGATTTGCCGTGTATTGAATGAAAGAGTGGTACAATATTTGCTTCCATTTCATTGCACGTTTGAGTGATTTGTTGAATGATTAATTAATAGTTTGATTAAATCCTAATTGAGGCATTTAAGAATATATGAAAACTTTTAAAGATATTGGTAATATCAAGAGCATGCAAAAACGCCCAATCATACATAGAATAAACTTTCTTTCTAGTTGGTATCTGACCCAACTGCATGGAGATGTGTTTTGAGTAGTTCTAGTGTGGGTTTTGGTCGACATTGACCTCAACATATCAATGTCATTGCAGGTGTTGGTGTATGTTGGTTGGGACCGTTTCGACATCGACCAAAAGCTAGTCAATGTGGGCCTGGTTTGGGTTAACATCGAGCAATGGAAGGTGGATGAGGAGGGTGTGGTTCAACATCAACCCAGAGATCGCTTCGTTGTAGGAACAAGACTTGGCTTGATGCTTATTGGTGAAGATCAACACAGACGAAATTAAGTCTGTGTGGCATGTTGATGTGACCAAAAATATTAGGTAACATGTATAGAGATTGGCTAATATTTCTTATGTTGGCAATAGTAGCTCCAATGAAAGGTTAGAACACAATAAATCATCACCCACTTCAACATAAACATAAGCATAAAACCCGACATGTTTACCAACTATGCTCTATTCTACCCTTTTCTAAACCCTAATTTGCATCAGAGTTGTGATTTAAGACAATTATGTCAAAAAGGAAAGAACAATGACAAGTCTGAGTTATATTATGAAAAGTGCATCGATGATTGGTTGTTTGAATCATTTCAGACCTCCATAATCCACCCTTCAAACGTAGATCTTTGCACTTCATCTTTGAACTCTTTATTAACCTCTACTTTTCTTTCTCTTTCTTCATAATTGACATGCAAACTGACATACTGTTGGTGAAGAATGAGGGTATTCTATAGAATTTCATATTTCAAGCAGATTCAAGATTTGTGAAGTGAGAGTTATAATATCAACAACAATTTTAGCTATAGGGGTGAGTGAATTAATAAACTTTACCATAATTAATAATAATCAAACCCACATGCAAAAATCATGTACATATATTATTGTTCTTACTATTCTTAAATGCAATTTAAATATTTATGATTAAGGAATTGTTTGAATGACTTGCATTTTAGTAGTATATATTAGATGTGATACATTACAACAATAGAACTTCATCATACCTCTATAATGGTTAGTAAAATCTAAGGGCACTAGGTTTTCCCTTATTTCACAAAAAATGCTTGTATCTATTCTTATATGGCAAGTTGTAAAATTTTAAGCATGATTATGAGTTTGAGATGCTACTAAAATAATGTTAGGAAATTTTGTTACATCACTAAAAATGGTTAGTTTGAACAAAAAAGTTGTACCAGTCAAGATGTGACTGCTCAATCGATATCTGACAAAAAAAGAATGAAAAAGTGAAGGTTCAAGATGAAGTAAATTGAATAAAAGTTACTAAGTATATCACTATCATTAAGATTCCTTGAGCATTATAGATTCTATTACATAAACATGCTTCATGACGGTGCAACAATCATATCAAATGAGAAATACTAAGACGTGGCCATAACACGTATCACTAGTTTAGTCAAGGTGCAATGGATCATTCCATAGAGGAAAGTCTCCTAAGTATAGTGAGTTACCAAAAAAAAACTAGAGATCCTAGTGGTGGCACGATACCCAACGATAATCAAAGAATCATGAAAAATTTTCATTGTATTGTGTTTAATAAAAGGAGATGATTTATCCTTTGAACAAGTCAATGTGATATTAACTCATCATTGTAGTGTATAGATAAGATGAACTTCTAACCATGGAGTTTTTGACCAGTGGAGTGAGATGAAACATCGTATTGTTGCTTTTGTCACACTAGACCTATACATACCCAACTCAAGGTGTGTAATGAAACTTATCTTTACCTTATTATCTTTTGATATAAGTGTATTTAGTATCCTTTTTTTTCTGATTTAGAGTGTACAAGGATGCTTACAAATATAAAAACATAGTTTTAACTAATAATTATCTTATTTGATGCTTAAATGTTATTAAGTGGGATAATGTTACAATTAGGGGTTTGTTTAATAATTGAACCATCATAATAATATTTTTTTAAAATAAATACTATAGAATTTTCCTATGACTAGATGAGGGAAAATAAGAGTTAAAAGATGTTAGAATTAATTGACTAAAAGAAGAGAAATAAATTTAAAGGTTAAATTCAACTACAAGTCATGGTTTTATATATTTTAAAAAAAATCAAAAGTGGAAACCAACTTCAAAATCTACTTCCTCAACTTTCAACCAACTTACAAGTCAAATATCAAGTTAATTATACATTAAGTTCTTATCCAATTTTACAAGGAAAGAAAAATAGGAATATGTATATAGAACTATATAGTTGTTAGTTTCATGACTAGATAATATGTCACACCCGACTTTCCTATTTTTAGCCAACACACTCTCTATACCGTTCTATATATACTTAACTCTGGGCTTATTTCCTACCTTTGATAGGATACTCAGAGTCAACAATAGTAACCTGAGTTTCCCTTCTCTTGATTTATCTCTTCTCTCTCTCTGTTGAAATCAAAACATGATTTCTTCACCATTTGCATTTCTTATGTATCTCCTAAAACATTAACCCCTTTTGAAGCAGTTTCTTGAGGGATTTAGGTTTCTCCAATTCTAACCCTAACCACTCATGCCTCCATGTTTTGCAGAAGATTCAAGACCCTCTAAACGCACCCTTCACTCCTATATCAACCCCTAGTTGGCTTCTTAAAACCTATAACACCCTCCCTAAAAGTGAATTGTATGTTGTACTATCTAATTCCTACTCTAACATTGATTTCCCTATTTAAGGGATACATGAACCATATTTTGTGAATAATGAATATTGGTGTGTGGAAACCAAAATTGGTGGATTGTGTAGTTTTCTTTTGACCTAGAATCAATGTTAATATATGTGCATCTACCCTACTATTGTTCATCATATTGAGAAAAATCCCAAAATTTGTATATGATGCATACATTTTGAGAATGAATCTCTTTCTTATCCACCAAAATGTTTTGAAAGATCCATTGTAATGAGACTTTATCTCTTTTTGAAAGGACGCATTTTTCCACCAACACTTCCGGCATGAAATCTTATGGTGTATCGATCCTTCTTAAATAATTTTAGTTTATATTATGTGCATCCACTATTCAATATTGTGATACTATTCAAATGTTTGAAGGCAAGTTTCTATGAAATATTGATTCTCTTCACTTTAAATTCATCGTATCTTTGAATTGGATATTCTCTTGAACGAGCTTCCTTTTAAACTACCTACATATATTCAAACCCTTTTAGTTTGTGATTATTCTACTCATTTTATCTGTTCCTACCCAATGCTCAAATGTTTCTATTGGACATACCTAGTTTTTATTGATTGCATGCTTCTGTTTTGTTTCTTCTCATTGGCATTGTTCCTAACCCAATCAGGAGACAAGTAGCATGTAGACTATGAGTTTGGAGGAGGTTCTCAAGTTTAGTTTCTATGGAGTTATAAGATGCCTAGGTTTCCCACTAGAACCAATTTATTTAGCTTATAAATTCCTTTCCTTTTAGTTTGACTTTTGAGGATCAATTGACGAATAATGTTAAGTTTTGCAATAGTCTAGTTTAATTTTGCTTCTACAATACTCTTTGATCTTAACCACAATTATTGAGATATTTCCATGCACCACTTTATATTTGCAAAAATTATCTTGTGGTTGTGTGTATGGGGTTTGCGTATGTCTTTTCATGTAAGAAGTAAGGAGTGGATTTCCTCTCATGTGCCCTCCTTACAAGATGGCATCAGAGCTTGTGCAGTTGGTGAACTGACTATTTTGGAATTTTTTATTATATGTTATTGTATAGTTATATCTCATTTTAGTGGGAACATGTTTGAGGACACCAATGTCTACAAGGTTTACTATATCCCACATAGTTTCATTGTAGTTTCCCACCATTGGTCCCTCCATTTATCACCCCAGGCTCTCAATCTAAGCTTGTGCCCAGCCCCGCGTTGAGGGGCCTATCAACTTTGTGTCCACCAAATTGACAAACATTTTTCTTGAATAGGTTTTGGTCTTTCCATGTCAGTTTCTCACACAAATGGTGGGAAATATGAACACTGCTCATGTTGCCAACAAGCCAAAAAGATTACACCTTGACTGGCTTGGTCATCCAACTTCAAGGGTGAAAGTGAGATAGAGATGGTGGATAAGGTAGATGATTGGGTTCTATCCTTATAATGGACTTTCGAGGGAATGACATGACCTCACCACTAGAAGGTTTGGTTTTCCTCCTACGTGTTGGATGGCTCAACACCCGTGTGGTGGAATGGGGTTATCCCATTGTAGCATGTCACTCTGACTTGGGATCGGTTCCTCACACTTTTCTGAGGAAATTACATATGTTCTACTATACTGAGAAAGAAGGAAGCAATGTTCTATAGTTTAAAGTAATATTCTCTTAGTGTTCATGCATATGAGTAGAAGTTCTTACTACTTGAGTGGAGGGCTATAGTATTGGACTAAAAGAGGCCCCTACGGCTACACTATTCTCAATGGGGTTGAACTATCATGTGGGGTGTGCTCTGGTTAAAAAAGTCCCTCTAACCTTCTAGTAGATGGTTGATAAAGTCCTCATCATGGTATCCTATCATGGTTTCCAAGACCATGTGAATAACAACAACAACAACAATAAGAGGAAGAGTTTTACGTAATGACTAACAACATGATAACTACAATCATTGTGTGTTCCATCATCCCCTAAGTAGATATCCTTCAAGGGATCTCTTTCCATAGAGAGACGGAAGGCATGTGATCTACCATTAGTATGTCTAAGATGGACACATCAGGCCCTAGTGCCTTCAACTTTAATAACTCCTTTATGACGCCTGGGCCCACTTCCCAAGGCTCTAGTAGAATTTCAGGAATGACGACTGGCCCCACAAATCACCACTAGTCTTAACTGTGTACTTTGTCCACACTGACACGCAATCCAGGATCAACTTCCTGACTGGTCACCCATCCTAGTACTACTCCAAGCTGAGCACGCTTAACTATGGAGTTCTTTAGAGATGGGCTCTCGGAAAAGGAGGTGCACCTTGGTGATATGGGTAGTCCAATCATTCCTTTTAAGATCATGTTATCCAAGGCCTCAAATCCTAGGACGTTACAATCTCCCCCACTTAGACTCTTGACATCCTCGTCAAGGCTCAACTATATGGCCTCATAATCTATCCCCATTTCAGTGCTGACCCAAATGGCCCTTGTACACCCAGCTCCCGATCACGGCTACCAACGCAAGGGTGGCTCCATCAACTTGGATATCCCTTTCCAACATGCCTGGACACTACCAATGCATGGGCGGCTCCATCAACTCGGATAGCCCTTTTCAACATGCGTGGACCGCATGGCTCAAAGACTGGCATGCCACAGACCCATGTGGGCCCCACCTAATGGAGGGGAATTGGCTCTGATACCATTTGTAACGCCTGGGCCCACTGCCCAAGGCTCTAGTAGAGTTTCAGGAATGACGAGTGGCCCCACAAACCACCACTAATCTTAACTGCGTACTTTGTCCACACTGACACACAAGCCAGGATCAACTTCTCGACTGGTCACCCATCCTAGTACTACTCCAAGCTGAGCACGCTTAACTATGGAGTTCTTTAGAGATGGGCTCCCGGAAAAGGAGGTGCACCTTGGTGATATGGGTAGTCCAATCATTCCTTTTAAGATCATGTTATCCAAGGCCTCAAATCCTGGGACATTACATCCTTGCTCCAACCCAACCACTGGATCAACAACCATAGCCATGTCTATGCTAACCTCCATGGAATAACAGAAACAATCAACAATGATGACACCTACAAGTTGAGAGGATTTATAGTCATATAGTTTGTGCAATGTTGTGGATGTTTGAGACGATCACAATGTGATCCAAGGTATCTTGCATTTAAATCTACATCCTTTAAAATCTTTGTTTGACTATAGGTTGTGAACACTTTTCTATCTACCAAACTTGTTGAGATGTTAGAACTATAACTAACATACATGGACTATATTCTTGAGTTTCAGAACCTTAGTGGTTGGGTATGCTATAATGACCCCACCCCTTAGTAACCTCCAATTAAGGAAGACCAAGATTCTAGAGCCTCTATCCCAAATTAGGATCAACTAATTTTGCAAATAAAAAAACTAAATTTTACCACAACTAAGCTTAAAGCAGGATAAAAAATTTCTTTTCACATACCTTGCAAAAGTAGGAGTTTGGAACTTTACCCAAAGTATAGTTCTATTCTAACTATATACTCCTATCTTCAATTAGCTTTATTCTTCAAATGTCACTTTAAATGTTCATCCACTTTCATATATTCCTAAAACACTGACAAACAAAATGCCGGTCAGTATAACAGATTATACTAGTATGTGGGGGAAACCAAAATCTTGCACATATATTGTAACAAAATATCCACATCAAATATTTGTTACCAATCAAAATTTACATTTTCATTATGACTTCCCAACCATTGTGCCCATCCTCTGGAATACCCTCTCTTAGGGTTTAGTCCTTTCAATGGACATTAGGCTACCTTCTCAATCTTGAGCTTGGCACCTTATGGGCCACCTCTCGAGGTGCCATGTAGTCTTCCCATCCAAGGCTTTACCACATATGGCCTTCCCTCCTAGGCTTGGTCTAACCTTCCCTCTTGGGATTGGTCTCTCATCATCTTAAATCATAAATTTAGAGGTAGTATGCAGGTTTGGGCAAGTCATAAGCTATATATGGTGATAATCATAGTCACCTTCCAAGCCTCTAAGGTACCACTTCAAACCTTAACCATCTTGGTAATACCACAGTGTACTTAAATCATGAGCTTCTTGCATGACATGATTCCTCAAGGGTGAATCCTTAGAAACCCTAAAACACTCTAGTAGTGGGTTTCACCCTACCCTTCTTGAGAGGTGCATCTGAGGTTCCCTTAACAAACCTTTCATCTCATCAAGATCTAGGCTAACCAGGCAACCACTAACTCAACCCACGGGTCTAGTTGTATCTGGATATTAGCCATACAAGTCCAATCTTCTAATAGTTGTAGGGTCCACCTAGCAACCACTCCCAGACTTCTCCACTAACTAAACAAGACAACTACACACATGAGCTATTTCCAGCTGGGAACATCTATTACCACTATAACGACCTCAAACCTAGGTATCACCCTCTATTTCCTTTTCCTATATAAGTTAAATTCTAATTCTTTTTTATTTTTTGGGGGTATTACTTTAGAATCAGAAATAATCTAGAATAGTTTGAACCTTATGTCATCAACTAGTTATATAGCCATTATTGAGAGTGACCTTTAAGGAAATAGAGTTTTTAATTCACCTCGCTGCCAACCCTTGCTAGTCCCTTTGGCCTCGGACATTTCCAAAAATAGATATCGACCCTTTCTCTTGTGGTTGTTGCCCTCAATTTTCTCCAAGCACTCATGCATCCCCATTTCAGATTTATTGCCATCTCTGACGAGGAGTGAGTCACGACGCCAAGCCGATCAAAGGTAATGGTACCATCCTTGGTCCATATACGGCCTTGCCCCAACCGCCAATAGCGCCACGGTGTACGACGGTGGCTCCCATCACTCTACCTACTACAGGTGCATGACAACCAGAAAAGATGAAGAGTGGTACCTCATCTAGGATCATTGTTCTGGTTTGTAATCCCTCGACATTCATGCTGGTAGCAACTATCTCCTCTCTGGATAGGTGGTCGGATCTGGTCTCGTACCTCATCCTACCTCAGCACCAGGTGGAGCTGCCCACCCATCCACAATACTGAACGGATACACCCATGGGACTCCATCCATGGTGATAGTGAACCCTCCACAATGACATCATTGGTCAGGTCGACGACCACCCCTTCAAGTTGTGTGATCAACGTTGGTTAGGAGAGAAACCAAGAGGAAGAGATGGGGTAGGAACGAAGGGTTGAAGATAAACATGCCCACAACATATGCATGGAGACATCGGGGATATGCCACCCTCTCCAATATGTACCCTTTATATAACGTTAGGGTTTGTGGGTTGATGGATTTATGTTCACATTATGCATCATTGCGTAAGGCAACATGATTAGAATGTAATTGAATACAACTTCTTTAACTTCTCTTACTTCCCCTTACAAGACTTATTCCTTTTGAGACTCAAATTTGAAAGTATGAGAGAATTTTCTTCATATGCAAGTTATTACTTAAAAAGGCATATTTTATACATATTTTATCTCTCTTGCTCTTTTATTCTCTTTATTTGGATTCCTTTCACCATTAGAAACTGACACGATTTTTACCGTGTGGATAACGCAAGTGCACGCGTCAATGTAGTATAGGCCTTTGTGAGGCCTGAGTCGAACTCAGGGACACTAAATTATCGGTAGACTACTACTAACTACTCGCAATCAGCTAGACCAATTAAAAGGTTATGAGAGTTGTTTTAAAAAGAAAAAGAAAATAAAATAAAACAGAGAAATCGATTAAGTGTTTAGTTTAATCAATTCAAAGGGAGATTTTTAGGATTGTGGTTTCACCGTGGGTTTTCATTGTATGAATTTCCACATAGTTAATCAGATTCACCTCTCAATCCGGGTAGTGTCCTGTAGTCAGAATTGTTCACTGTCGTGATACAATTCACTACCTAAGTCTAGGTCGGTTCCACCATCGTAGTAACCTATACCCTAAACTAGGTGCATTAGAATCGACCTCTGGGTTTCCACCATTAACCGTACATCACCTTGTTCAAGGGATTTGTTAATTAATGTGAATTTCGTCTCTTTTCAATCGTCAATTCTTCTTTCAAAGTAATTAAGGGCATTAGTTTATCATTATGGTGATCAAAAATAACAATATAATTGAGAAAATGAAATCATACCACGGATTTAAAAGAAAAATTATGAATTATTACGATAAAAATGTCATACAATGCTTCCCCGGGCTACTCCCGGTCCTAAAGATAAAGGGGATTAGCCCTCCATGTTCATCTTAGAGAAAGACATGATTGAAGAAAGGGGAAACATGGAGACAAATGTGGATAAAGTGATGAAACCCCTGAACGGAGAAGATCCAATCGTTCCTCGGCGTAGAGTGCACGATCTACAGCCTTTCGGCGGTGGAAAACATATTCTTCAGCTTCTGGAACGGTTGGGGCATGCTTCTGGGCTCTGTTCTTCTCTCCACACCTTCTCGGGACGTGTGCAGCAGCTAATGACGTGATAGATGACTCCTGGCCGCCGTCATTAGGAATTAACACCGAGTTAGGTTGCCAAAAATATCACAACCGTTGAATTCGGGTCGATCTGAAGCAAACTCTGATCTGACGGTGTCGATACCATCGACGTGGGTCGATGGTATCGGCCCCTCATGATATCGGCAAGCCTTCTTTCTTTTTGTCGCCCCGCCTGATGCTGACTCGATACCATCAATGCGAGTTGATGGTATCGACACCCTTAGGTGTCAGTTTTATCCCTTTTCCGTTGCTGAAGCTGTACGTGTCGATAGTATCGACTTTAGTGTCGATAGTATCGACTGGCTGGTCGCTTGCAACCTGATGGAAACTCGCTACCATCGACTTCCCAGTCGATGGTATCGAGTTTGTGCTACTCCTTGCGGCTGCCTTCCTGTGGCTGTGTCGATAGTATCGACTGATGTTGATAGTATCGACAACTGCATATATGTGTTTTTCCTAAAATTGCACAATAAAACCAAATCAGCCAAGATAAAACCTATAATTATAATCATTTATGCTCAAAATGATAAAATAAGAGAGATTTGACAGTGAGAAGGATCATAGACTAAAGTAAGTGAATTATGCAATATTAACCACCAAAGTGACCAATAAACACATAAAACACAAGTAAAACAAGTCTATAAATGCGACTCAAAGTCATCGCATCAAACTCCCCTAAGCTTGAACATTGCTCATCCTCGAGCAACAAAACTCTAGAATAGAATTGCGAGAGTCAACTAAAGAACAGCTTATCACAACAGAATGTGCCATATGATCCCTGCCAGACATTCACATTCCGGCCCTCACTAACCACAGAATGATAATTACCCCAAAGGTGACAATAATCATCCATAAAAGATATCTACCTCAAAATTGATGAACACTATCATGTAAGGCAGTTAACATAATAAAATCATCTGGTCCAGACTCGGTGCATCTTGTGATCTTCTATCTACGTTGCTCATCCTAACTACCATCTAAATGGAAGCAGCTCTCCTGATCTTAATGAGTGAGGAGAAAATCACGGTGGCCTACCAATTCGAGCAACAGGTAGATGGAATAGGTGGCTGTGGAAGAAATGGAAGCATTATACGGTTTTAACATGCACAAGAACAATAATGACCTAAATGATGCCTATGCAAATAAAAATGCCCTAATGCCTACATTTGGGTGGAATGATGCATGCACTATCATTCCATCTCCTGGTGGGATGGAATATCTAAGAAACTACACCATGCACTTATTCTTCTTAGGATGCAAGTGAAAACATGTTCCTTTCTCCTTCTCATTCTTACTTACTTCTCAATATTTTTTTCTTTCTTTTGTTTTTTTTTTCAATTTTTTTTCAATTTTTTTTCAAGCCCTTATTTTCATAGATGACAATGAATTATTTTCTGAGCTCACTTATTGCTACATAACTTATACATTTGAAGCATTCAGAAGGTATGGAAAAAGTTCACCACCTTTAATGTTTCAGAAGACATAAGATGCATGATGTACTATATGCACAAAAATGTGAATGAAGCTACAAAATGCTAGCTATGCAACTAAATGACACACACCTAAAGATAATGTGCATGTATAACTATTCTATCTTTTTTTCTTTTCATGCAAAAATATGTGAAAATAGTTGCAATGCAAGACCTATCTACATGGGATGCAATCAAAGAGATGAAAACCGTAATGTGCTTCTAGTTCTTAAGGTGGAGTATGAAAACAATGGGGTGGATAGATCACAAGATTAATTGACTGAACCTTTGGAAAATATTATGTGTCCCTCCTTACTGACCTGTGTAGTACTTAAGAGGTTTCTCTCTCTTATTTCAAATTAAGGTCTCATTATCATTTGGTCAGTTTAGGCTCAAACAACCAATTCCACCCACTTTCATGAATCACAGGAATGTACAGTTGTGGTTTCCTATTTTAGAGTTGACAAACCCAATTATTTCCTTACTTTATGTGCTCAAAGTTAAACAACACAAGCTTGCAAAAGCACTAAAAATTTTCAAATTTGCCCCTGATTCCCATGTACAAACAACGAGATGACATATGACATTAGACATCCACAATTACACTAGATAGAGTGTGGATCCTAAAAACAAACTAATAACTACGAGAAATAAATGACAAAAGACAAAGCACTAAAAACTAAAAACTAGGAAAAATAAAGGATAGAAGTTGTTCCAAATCCCCCCCTAAGCTTGAATTCAAATATGACCTCATAGTCAAAAACAACCTTAAAAGGTGGAACAGTAATACCGATCATTGGTCAGGTGGAGGCGGGTACTGCGGGGTTGTGGGGTCCCATGATGGGTACTGCCCCTGGAAGCTCGGATCATACTGAGGCATTGGTGGAGGTTGTGGATACCCCCCAAAATAATTATGGCTCCAGTAGTTGTCGTAGAAGGGATGTTGTTGCATCTCCATCCTATGCAACATGTCATGGATGTTCTATTGGTTGTCGAGGAGGAGGCGCTCATTCTCGAAAATGGCCCTCTGGTTCTCTAACAGCCGGTTCGTGATATCCTGAATACCGACGTGGGATGTTGTATGCTGCAGCTGGGTCTGCTGAATCTCTTGCAGCATTGTGTACATCCTCTGCATTAAATAGACATCCTCTCTTTGATGAGAGGGCTGAGGTGGCGGAGGTTGTGAAGATGAAGATTCACCCGGGTGGAAGCGGGGATGCTTCTGGGGTGCTACTCATACCCGAAGAGGAGTGAAAGCCTCCTCTTCCTCTTCATGCTCATCGCCATCATTATCATTGTCATCATCACTGCTGTCTTCATCTGAGTCAACAATGGCTATGATGGGCCACCTGAAATCCTGAGCTCCCTCGATGTTGAAGATGGGGTCTAGAAGTGCACATTCTTGATATGCGTGATTGACATGGCAATGTGCATATGCCAAGCCATCACGAAGCAGGAGGAGGTTGGAGCAGTGCAGATGATGAAGGTTGACCTTGTTCCTGTTGGAAAGTGGAGTAAGCTGGGAAAAATCCAAACCAAGGTAGAGGGACAGTGGTGTGATAAGCCCTCCAAAGTGGATAGGAGCCTTCCGCGTACTCCCCTTCACGGCCAACACACGCGTCAAAAAGAACGTGCCCCAGTTGCACTCCTCGCGCTTCAACAATTTATGCAGAAAGAACAAATCCGTCTCCTGGAATTTGCTAAGAGAAAGGTCTCCGCGAGCGAAAAGCGTGGTGCAGAGCATGCAGTGCAGAATCCACACAAACGGATGCTCAAAGTCGGCAACTGCAGCGTTGTGGTTGCTGACGGATTTGCCCGGAGGTGCAGTCACCAGTTGGGCGAAGATGTTGTCGTAGTCCGTCTGATTGTCTGGCCTCTGGTGCTGGTTATCGTCATGATACCAGTTATACACATAATTGAACTAGGTGAGAGTGAGGGTGTAATTGTTGTTGTAGAGTCTGAAAGACACACACCCTTTCTTCCACTCTCTGTCGGTGGCGATCAAGTCATTGGGCACCACATTGATATCCAATGATGCCATGAACTCCACCACGAGTTTCTTGTAAGTCGGCCACTCGCCGAAGAATGGTTGGCCGTCGACGTGGTACTCCAACTCGTCGGGCCTCCTGGTAGTATGCCTTGCCTACCCCTTCAGGACGTAGGCAAGATTTTCATTAAACCCCAAGTCGCGGATCATTGCCCGATCGACGTAGCGGGTGGGCGCAATCTTCATCTTGAGCAACTCCTCATACACCTTCTGGATCTCTGCGGAAGGGTGGACAATCCTCGGATGAGGAATCGACGCAGGTGGTGGAGGAATGAATTCAGGGATCTCCATTGGGGCCGTGTGTGAAGAAGATGCACCGGATGTACGCACCATTGTTGCCGAGAAAGAAAATGATAGGAGATGGAGCTCGGTGAAGATCGGAGAAGATGATCTCCGCTCGGTGAAGATCACGATCCTTGGACGCTTGTCGTAGGCCTCCGGTCGTACAGCAATGCTCAATGCACAAGTAGAGGGAAGAAGCTCTGAAGGTGTGAAGAAATCTGACGAACAATCCATCCTTTTATAACTTCATCCGTCGCTACTGTGCACCCATCGATACCATCGACAGGGTGTCGATGGTATTGACACCTATAGCACAATCTGGGTTTTGCGAGTATCGACGGCTTTCGATATCCTAATGTGGGGGCCCGGATCGATGACGTGTCGATACCATCGACGCGGGTCGATGGTATCGACCCCTCGAACAGATCGACTTCCTTGTTGTAGCGATTGCCGTGGATTTCCTCTCGTAGATCGGTGACATGTCGCGTCGATACCATCGATGTGGGTCGATAGTATCGACTCGACTTAGGGCAAACACCCTCGCGAGGCCCGGCCGCCGCTCTCTGCCTGTAACCGGGTTGATACCATCGACACGCCCGTCGATGGTATCGACTTCACTGAGACAAATTTCGTCTGAAAATCTTCAGGGATCTTGCGAGTATCGACACTGATGTCGATACTATCGACCCCGTTCTGGCGATTCACTGATGGTAGGTCGATACCATCGACGAGTCCGTCGATAGTATCGACTTAGAGAAATTTTTGCAGCTGCTTAACTGTGCCCATGTCGATACCATCGACACAATGGTCAATGGTATCGACCCTGCCTTAGACCTGCACACTGAACAAACGATCAAGGTATCATTTTTACACTAAAGTCAAAATTAAACCAAACTAACTTGTAAATGAAAACAAAAATAGATGAAACTACCAATGGTTAGGTTGCCTCCCAACAAGCGCCCTTATTTAACGTCTTAGGCTAGACGAAACCAAGCATATCACACATCCTTGAGTGCAATGAGTTTGACCTCATGCACTTTCCTTGTGTAATCCTCGCCGAAGTACAACTTCAACCTCTATCCATTAACTAGAAATGTTGTCTCTCCATCACGCACCATGATCGCTCCATGTGGTCGTACCTCTTCCACTATGAAAGGTCCACTCCATCGGGATTTCAATTTCCCGGGATGCATCTTCAACCTTGAGTTGAACAAGAGCACACGATCTCCCTTCTTGAAGACACACAGTTGAATGTGTCGATCATGAATCCGCTTTGTTCGCTCTTTGTAAATCCGCGAGCTTTCATATGCATTCATCCTCAGCTCGTCAAGTTCATTAAGCTCTAGCAAGCGTTTCTTTCCTGCTTCATCATAATTCAAGTTCAGCTTCCTTAGCGCCCAGTGCGCCTTATGATCCAACTCTACCGGCAAATGGCAGGCCCGCCCATAAGCCAACCTAAAAGGCGTAGTGCCTATAGGTGTCTTAAACGCCGTCCTATATGCCCATAAAGAGTCCGGTAGCAAGGTGCTCCAGTTCTTCCGTGTCAAAGCCACTGTACACTCCAGGATTTTCTTAATTTCCCTATTGGAGACTTCGACTTGCCCCTGTGTCTGTGGGTGGTACGGGGTACCAATGTTGTGCTTTACCCCATACTTTCTCAACAATGCAGTGAACTTTTGATTAATAAAGTGGGTACCTCCATCGCTGATAATCATCCTTGGTACGCCAAACATGTAGAAAATATAGTCTTTTACGAACCTGCACACTACAGTAGCATCATTAGTCCTAGTGGGTATTACCTCTACCCACTTCGATACATAGTCAACAACCAATAAAATGTACAAGTTAGAGTTTGAGGACACAAAGGGTCCCATGAAATCAATACCCCACAGATCAAACACCTCAACTTCTTGAAATACATTGAGGGGCATCTCCTGTCGCTTTGAAATATTACCTGCCCGTTGGCAGGAATCGCATCGCCGCACATAGTCATATGCGTCCCGGAACAATGTAGGCCAGTAAAGGCCGCTCTCAAGTACCTTGGCCGCTGTTCTAGAACTGGCATGATGACCTCTCGTGGGTAGAGTATGACAATGATGAAGTACACTCTCATACTCAACCTCTGGTACGCACCTGCGCAACACGCCATCCCTACATTACTTCAACAAAATGGGGTCGTCCCAGAAATAATATCTCAAAGAATGGAAAATTTTCTTTTTCTCTTGATATCTCCAATCATCTGGGATAATTTTGCAGGCAAGATAATTAACAATATAAGAAAACCATGGATCTTTAGATTTTACAAAAAAAGTTGTTCATCAGGGAATGTCTCAGTAATGGGTATACGAATGTCTTTCTCATCAACCCGTTCCAACCTAGACAAATGGTCTGCAACCACATTTTCTATTCCTGTCTTATCTTTAATTTCAATATCAAATTCTTGTAACAGTAAGATCCACCTAATCAATCTAGGTTTGGCATCTTTCTTTTCCATCAAATACTTTATGGCGGCGTGGTCCGTCCATACCATGACTTTTGACCCTACAAGATATTGCCGAAATTTTTCAAATGCGAAAACGACGGCGAGAAGCTCTTTTTCCATTATAGTGTAATTAAGTTGTGCTTCATTTAAATTTTTGGATGCATAGAAAATCACAGTGGGTTTGTTATCCACACATTGTCCTAAAACAGCCCCTACTGCGAAATATGACGCATCACACATTAATTCAAATAGCTTTGTCCAATCTGGTGTTTACACAACCGGTGCAGAAATTAATTTCTCTTTAAGCACATTAAAAGCATACAAACACTTCTCATTAAAATCAAACACCGCACCTTTCTCCAACAGCTCAGATAATGGTTTAGCGATTTTTGAGAAATCTTTTATAAAGCGATGGTAAAATCCCGCGTGACCGAGAAAACTCCGTACCCCTTTAACAGAGTTTGGTGGGGGTAATTTGGAAATAACCTCAATTTTAACTGGATCTACCTCCAACCCCTTGCTAGACACTTTATGTCCAAGTACAATCCCTTCACCAACCATCATATGGCATTTTCCCAGTTGAGAACCAAATGTGTGTCCTCACATTGTTGTAACACTTTATCCAAGTTATATAAACATTCATCGAAAGACGCACCATGGATGGAAAAATCATCCATGAAGACCTCCAAACAATGCTCAACCATATCAGAGAAAATGGCAAGCATGCAACGCAGAAAGGTTGCTGGTGTGTTACACAAACCAAAGGGCATACATCGGTATGCAAATGTTCCGTAAGGACAAGTGAAGGTGGACTTCTCTTGGTCCTTAGGATCAATGGAAATCTGATTATAGCCCGAATAACCATCTAGAAAACAAAAGTGAGATCGACCTGCTAATCGCTCTAAAATCTGATCAATGAATGGAAGAGGAAAATGATCCTTCAACGTAGAAGCATTCAATCTACAGTAATCGATACACACATGCCACCCGGTTACCAGATGGGTCATGACCAGCTCATTTAACAGATTATGAGTAATAGTAATTCCCCCCTTTTTAGGGACTACCTGTGTGGGGCTCACCCACGTCAAGTCAGAGATAGTGTAGATGATGTCTGCGAAAAGGATCTTGATCACCTCCTTCTTGACGACCTCCATCATGCTTGGATTTAGTCGGCGTTGTGGCTGAATTACATGTTTGGCTCCTTCCTCGAGCTGAATCTTGTGCTGGCACATTGTAGGGGAGATCCCCTTGATGTCCGCGACCGACCACCCGAATGCACCCCGGTGGTTCTTCAGCATGATCATCAGTTGATCCTTCTCCTCAGCACTCAGATATGCCAAAATAATCACTGGTAGCTTTTCACCCTCGGCTAGAAATGCATATTTCAAGTGAGGCGGCAGTGGGTTCAAGTCTAACTCTGGCGGACTGATCAAGGATGACTGAAGCAGTGGTGGGAGTTCTCCAAGATCTTCATAGTACCTAGCATAAAAATAAGGCAGTACTTGAAGCATCTTGACGCATTCTTGTAGTGACTTGCTTCTCATCCAATCATGTGTTATATTGACCATGTAAGCTTCAAGAGGCAGTTCTAGATATGCATCAAGAACAGAACTCGCTATGGCATCATCTTCAGTAGAAGGAGGGATGTCCTCCTCTTCATCATTCAGAAAACCCACAGCCTTGCTAAGAGAAACAACTTTGGTTTGCTCCATAATGTCTACAGCCAGTGTCCCCTTCTCCACCTTAGTCATTACATGAGCCATATCTAGAAACAACTTCCCTAGACAGAGAGAAATATTCTGATCAAAGTGCTTCACCAAGCGGCATTGCTCCTTTGCTTTTGATTACGTTGTGCTTGAGGGCATAACCATTTCAAACTGATCATCAGCGATGCCCAAGGTCAAACAGCCTCTTCCCATCTCAAGTATCATATCTGCAGTAGCTTGGAAGGGTCTTCCAAGGAGTAACTCATTTCCTTATTCGTCATGCATTTCCATTACCACAAAGTCTGCTGGAAATACAAACCGATCTACTTTAACCAACACATCCTCACAAATACCGTACGGCTTCACCACAGAATTTTCTGCCAACTGAATCGTCATATTGCTTGGCCTTGATTCTTTTAGTCCCAACTTCTTGAACGTAGAGAGAGGCATCAGATTTATACTTGCCCCGGAGTCACAGAGTGCTTAGCCAAATTTCACTTTACCAATGTAACATGAAATATTGAAGCAGCCCGGTTCCTGCCTTTTAGGTGGCAATGTGCCCATAATGAAAGCAGTCACCTGTTCCTTAAGAACCACGACCTCGGTATCAGGAATCTTCCTCTTCTTTGTGATTATGTCTTTCAGAAACTTGCCGTAAGAGGGAATCTTCTCTATTGCTTCCAGCAGTGGAATGTTGATAGAAAGCTTCCTAAAGCTATCTAGGAACTTCTTGAACTGAGCATCCACTTTCTTGGTTTTCACACTATTTGGATATGGGACCGGGACAGTCTGTGCCCTTTAATGTGGCGGTACATATGGTGTCTTCTTCAATGTCTCCTCCTCAGTAATGACGGATTCTATTGCGAAATCCTCTACCACATCCTCTATCGGCTCTGTGATTGGAATTGGAACCTCCTCTACGGCCTCACCTGTGGTTTCTGAATGGGGTTTGCTTGGTTCATCGGCCCTGGGGTTTAAAATCTTCTTACCGCTCCGTAACAGAATTGCCTTAGCTTGTTGGTTTCCTCCTGGAATGTTTGTATTTATGGGAAAACCTTGTTGTGATGGTTTTTTTAGATTTGCTATCTCAGCTTCCATCTGCGCCAAAGATGTCTCTATTGTCCTCATCTGAGCCCCGTGACTTTGTAAGGTTTGCCCAAATTGATTCATAAATTCTCCTTGTTGCTTAATCTGCTGGCCAAACATGCTCATGAGTTCTTGATTCTGCTTGATTACTTGGTTGAGCAACTCATTGCTCTTATCCTCCGTCGGCGGTTGGGGTTTTGCGTCAGGGTCCTGTAAGAAATTATTTTGGTCCTTCCATGAAAATTTCTTGTCTTTCCTCCAAGAATAGTCGTTGTTTCTATACCCTTGTTGTTGGTGCATAAATTTCACTTGAGCTTCATCCTCGAATTATGTATCTTCTTTTGCAAGTAGTTTCTTGGCGAGAAGGTCCATCTTCTCATTTAGCTCTTTAATGGCCTTTGACTCACCTGTAGCCCAAACATGTTCTACTGCGTCTCTATCGCCCCAAGATTGCTTTTTGGCCATGTTCTTTAAAATTTCCCAACACCTTGTGCCTGTGTTATTTAAGAAGAAACCTGAACCTGCTAAATCCAGATTACTTCTATCATGTTCGGAAAGAGCAAAATAGAAGATTTTAACTTGTTTCTCCTTGTCAAGCCCATGATGTGGGAACCTCCTCAACATGATTTGGAAACGCTCCCAAGTCTCAGAGTAAGTCTCCCCAGCCTTTTGACTGAAGTTATGGATCTTCCGTACCAGATCATTGGTCTTCTCAGGTGGAAAGAATCTCTCGAAGAACACCTCGACCATATGATCCCACGATTCCACATACTCATCATCAAGATTATGTAGCCACTCTCGTGCATTTCCCGCCAGAGAGCTGGGGAACAACTTCAAGTACAATGTCTCCTGTGGAAACCTGTCTATCTTGATCATGTCACAGTTCTCCATGAACTGGCTAATGTGAGTCACAAGGTCTTCATTTTTAAGCCCGTGAAATGTATTTGATTTGACCAAATTTATTAGGCCTGGATCAATCTTATAGTTGGGAATGTTGATAGCATGCCTCTTGATCGGCCCTTTAGATGCAGATGCAGAAGACGCCTTAATCTTCTCCCAGATTGTCTGTTCCTCAGCCATAGCTTCTGGTTCAAAGTCTGAATCTATATCTTCAGGTCGGTTTTGAATGTTGTTCACCTCGTCGTCTGGTCCCAACAGTGGAACCTCTGGTGATAGCTACGTGTAGTCTGTGCTATGCGTCCTCACCATGCACTGGTACCTGCAAAATAATAATTTAGGTTCAGTACCATGCTAGATGATTTCTAAATATGAATGATAAACTATGAATTTCAAAAATGATAATAAAATAATAAAATAAAAATGTGGCCTAGAGTGGCCGCTTGCAACACTCATAGTGCCGACAATTTGTCGTGTCCCCGGCAACGGTGCCAAAAACTTGACACGATTTTTACCGTGCGGATAACGCAAGTGCACACGTCAATGTAGTATAGGCCTTTGTGAGGCCCGAGTTGAACTCAGGGACACTAAATTATCGATAGAATACTACTAACTACTCGCAATCAACTAGACTAATTAAAAGGTTATGAGAGTTGTTTTAAAAAGAAAAATAAAATAAAATAAAATAGAGCAATCGATTAAGTGTTTCGTTTAATCAATTCAAAGGGAGATATTTAGGATTGTGGTTTCACCGCGGGTTTTCATTTTATGAATTTCCACATAGTTAATCAGATTCACCTCTCAATCTGGGTAGTGGCCTGTAGTCAGAATTGCTCACTATCATGATACAATTCACTACCTAAGTCTAGGTCAGTTCCACCGTCGTAGTAACCTATACCCTAAACTAGGTGCATTAGAATCGACCTATGGGTTTCCATCATTAACCGTACATCACCTTGTTCAAGGGATTTTTTAATTAATGTGAATTTCGTCTCTTTTCAACAGTTAATTCTTCATTCAAAGTAATCAAGGGCATTAGTTTATCATTATGGCGATCAAGCATAACAATATAATTGAGAAAACGAAATCATACCACGGATTTAAAAGACAAATTATGAATTACTACGATAAAAATGTCATACAATGCTTCCCCGGGCTACTCCCGGTCCTAAAGATAAAGGGGATTAGCCCTGCATGTTTATCTCAGAGCAAGACATGATTGAAGAAAGGGGAAACATGGAGAAAAATGTGGATAAAGTGATGAAACCCCTGAACGGAGAAGATCCAATCGTTCCTCGGCGTAGAGTGCGCGATCTACAGCCTTTTGGCAGTGGAAAACGTCTTCTTCAGCTTCCGGAATGGTTGGGGCGCGCTTCTGGGCTTCGTTCTTCTCTCCACACCTTCTCGGGACGTGTGCACCGGCTAATGACATGATAGATGACTCCTGGCCGCCGTCATTAGGTATTAACACCGAGTTAGGTCGCCAAAAATATCACAACCGTTGAATTTGGGTCGATCTGAAGCAAACTCTGATCTGACGGTGTCGATACCATCGACGCGGGTCGATGGTATCGACCCCTCGCGATATCGGCAAGCCTTCTTTCTTTTCTGTCGCCCGGTCTGATGTTGACTCGATACCATCGATGCGGGTCGATGGTATCGACACCCTTAGGCATCAGTTTTATCCATTTTCCATCGCTGAAGCTGTACGTGTCGATAGTATCGACTTTAGTGTCGATAGTATCGACTGGCTGGTCGTTGGCAACCTGATGGAAACTCACTACCATCGACTTCCCAGTCGATGGTATCGAGTTTGTGCTGCTCCTTGCAGCTGCCTGCCTGTGGCTGTGTTGATAGTATCGACTGATGTCGATAGTATCGACAGCTGTAGATATGTGTTTTTCCTGAAATTGCACAACAAAACCAAATCAGTAGAGATAAAACCTATAATTATAATCATTTATGCTCAAAATGATAAAATATGATAGATTTGACACTGAGAAGGATCATAGACTAAAGTAAGTGAATTATGCAATATTAACCACCAAAGTGACCAATAAACACATAAAACGCAAGTAAAACAAGTCTATAAATGCAACTCAAAATCATCGCATCAGAAACCTTGTGTATTCGAAATCTCCTTCATGATGACTCAATCATACATATTTCCACATATTTCTCATATCTTCATCACTACCAAAAATTTCCTTCTTAAAAATGCATTATTTGATTTCTTCTTTTTCTTTTTATCATCTTGGACTCCCTAATACATTACGGTTCATGAAATCACATATTTAAGGGAAATGTTATCAAAGAAATTCATTCAATACACATAAATCATACAATTTCCATAATCATACATTTATTGGAGAAATTGCATTTCAACACAGTCAAGCACAAAAATTGGGGTTATAACACCCTTCCCCTCTTATAGGAATTTTTCCCTCAAAATTCCATCAAACATACAAACAATCAGGATAAGTCTTTCCCATGTCCATAATTGGCTCCCATGTGGCTTCATCCACTCCATGGTTCTTCCAAAGAACCTTTATCATCTTATATTCTTGCATATGAGTTCTTTCACCTTGGTATCTAGAATTCTCACAGGTAACTTAGGATATGACAACCTCCCTTGGAGTTCAATAGGTTCAATGCTCAACACATAGCTTGGGTACATCACATACACTAGTACATAACCGACCTTTAGTGTCGGTTATTTAAGGCCTTTAGTGTCGGTTTCTAAGCGACACCTATGTGGGCGACGCTAAAAGCCCAGCCGTTACGCGTCCGTTCAAAAATCGACGCCAAAACCCTTCGCGCGCCACTGAAAACGCGCCAGCAGGGCACTATAGGCATCAGTTATTAGATAAGAAATCGACGCCATATACCTTCACGCCACAGAAGGGTGCCATCTTGGGCACTATCAGCGTCGGTTATTAGATAAGAAACCGATGTCATATCACTCGCAACACGATCGTGCTGGCCATCACGGCCGTGGTGTCTGGTCCGCTGCCACAACCGTGCACTCCCAACATGGCCGTGCTAGCCAGCACGACCGTGGTGTCTAGTCCGCTTCCACGGCCGTGCTGGCCAGCACGGCTGTGGTGTTAAGGAAATAGACGTCGGTTACGAGTAGAAACCGACACTGTAACTATGTGGCGTCGGTTTTATACAAATAACTGACGCCTATTTTTTATTTTTTTTCTGTCAGTCTACAGACCTGCTGTATGGCTGGTCGCAGGATGAGAAACCTGCAATTCAGTTATGAACTGCAGGTTTTATGACATCCATTGATATCAGCCAACAACAGGCCACAAACCTGCAAAATTAACAACAAAAATATTCACACATTTAGCAATGCAACCTGCAGTTCCATTTGATTTTCACACATTTAGAAACATTCATGTAGCTAGCAATCTGTAGTTCCATTCATTTTCACATTCACACATGTAGAAACATTCATATAGCAACCAACAGTTTCATTCATTTTCACTCAGACACATGTAGAAACATCCAGACATGTAGAAACATTCACACATATATTATAATTCAGAAATTCATTTACAAAATATCATTCTTTAGTCATTATTCGCTATCAACATCCCAATTATATGTTCAAACCCCCACTACTTGTATGGCTGTTGCTCATTCTTCTCTTACTTCATTTAATTCTCCCGTCGTATAGGGAGCATGTACATCTGGTAAGGCATTTCCTGTAGTGTGGTCAGTTGTAAACACCTGTAAAGAGAATGATGTATATATATAATTAATGAGCTATAAATAAGATTGATATATTTCATATTATCTAATGAGACTATATAATACCTCAGGAATAGTATTGATGTCCACTGCGGCATATTTGATAATCATGTGCATAAATCGCATCACATAGTATCCACATGCCCATCCGTTGTCTTGTGTAGAACACTATAAATTCAAACATACAAAATATTAAAAAAATACAACTAATTAAGCATTGTTCACATAAATAATATATACATATATTGCAGTCGGGAACATACTTTCACGTTCTTCCAAATTATTGGCTGGTTCTTTTTCGTGGGGACCTTTCCTCCAGCCTTTTTGAACTCATGTAAACCCCTGCATGTTAATGTAACACAGTACATTGCATAATTAAATAGTAATGTAATAACATATGTTAACAGATATGAAAATGAAATATTTCTCACCGGAATAATGCCAATTTCATTATGTGTCCATATTTTGAATTAAATTTACTCCCCTTAGGATCTAGATAATAGACAGTGAACGTCTCGGGGACAATAACTAGTAACTCCCAATGCATACCACTAGAGGTAAAAAAGTTAAAAATTAATAACTCAAAATCCACAATAAAAATGTAATTTTTAAGTCCAAATTATAATAAGCAAAGTAAACTTACTCTACATTGAATGGAGCTATTATCACTGTCTTCTTATTTTGAGCAAAATTTGTAAAAGCCTCACAACAGTATTGTTGAACTGACGGAGGGTCATTAGCTACTAGACTAATCAAAGATGGAATAAAAAATCCTACATGTTCGAATGCAAAATTTGCACATATCTTATCTAAGTAGCTGCAAAATATGTATTAATTACGCATGCATTAATAAATAAGAAACCAGATCACCAGATCCTACACATGGTATATGGATGTATAAAGAAGATCTCACCTTATCCATAGCTCTATCACATATGTATTTAACCAATCATATCGAAACAACTCCAAAATATCTTGTATAAATAGTTTGCTTTCGTATGATTGACCTGCAACATCTGAATCTATAGAAACAATTATAAGGCAATTTATATCATGTTCGCCTAACCATATTGCCATACCCCTACAGTTAGGACCTAACGGGATAGGTAGGTCCTGTGGAACCCAACTGGGTAATGTAGGAGGTGGAGGTGGAGGTCTAGATGCTGTGGGTGTCTTCTTTTTAACCTATATATATATATATAATTTCAGATCAACTGACATCATATACACACACTAACAATTTAACGTAATGTAAATTTACCATACAGTTTCAGTAAAGAGGACATCCGCTTTTGGCCACAATATCACTCCGCCGTCTGCCTCACCAAGTGTGTCACAATCTGGGTGGGCATATGGCAATGGAAGATCCATCCACTTGGAGAATATATGTACCAGGCTCACACGAATCCAACCAACTGGTAATGGAGACCCGTGAAACATTTCCCCTGGTAGGGATGGGTAAGCCGACGCCTCTGCAACGACATATTCTTTACTTTTTAGACGGCATGGCTTCAACCCCTACAAATTTTTTTTATAAAGAATGTTATATACATATATACATATCATCTTTTTTTGAAACGACTACAATTTCATATATACATATCATCTTGAAAACATATCATATTGAATTAAAAAACTAGTTACTATGTCATAAAAATACTTACAGCGGATGTGCTAGGTGGTGGATCAGGATTACTCCCAACCTCTACAGTAGGAGTAGAGTGGGATGCTATGATAGGTACTGTCTGCTGAGTGGCAGTCTGAGATGCCTGCCACTTTTTCAATGCTTCTTCGAGTTTCCTATCAACTAGC
Organism: Alisma plantago-aquatica; assembly: GCA_963693085.1. Taxonomy (NCBI): domain Eukaryota; kingdom Viridiplantae; phylum Streptophyta; class Magnoliopsida; order Alismatales; family Alismataceae; genus Alisma; species Alisma plantago-aquatica. Next base: position 124,087,100 of record OY856414.1, on the reverse strand, counting down.
TTATCTACCTATACATGGATAAAAGAAACGTTAGCTTATAATTATTGAATTCTCTTTTTACAGTAACATTATAAAGAAATAATATGTTACCTCTTCTTGTGAAAGTCCCACTTTTGGGACATGTTTGCGCTGAGATGGCCCAAAAAGAAGATTTGATACCCACACCAGCGCCTGTACCCCTAACACGTCCAGGATGCTCTGGGTTACCCTGAGCAACTGTCAATTCATCCCTTATGCCCTCAGGGAAGAACTTGCCTTTTTCCCCCAGCTCGTGCATCTCTCTCTAATTGCCAAAACAAAAATTTGTAATTAAGTAAACACCACAAATAATCAATATTCAAACGATTGATGTAAGAGTTGTATTTTACCATTTTTGCAGTCGCCTCAGCAGTTGCGGGCTTCCTTATTTCTCCCTTCTTATTTTGCCTCCCAGCTATCCAGACATCATGGCGAGGCAGAGGTGTGCTACCTATAGTAGAGGACTCCTGAGTAGCAGTAGACTGAGCAGTAGCCTCAGACTGTAGTCTTTGGTGAATGCCTGCATATCCCTTTGGACCCATTGTGTGGTCATGCACATTCAGTGCACGCCTTGATTTTTGTGCCTCACTGAGGGCCTAGTTAGTATGCACATTAATGATTTGGTTAGTAACAATAAATGTTAATCTTGAATAGGTGAATACAACATATATTAATGAGATTGGGACTGACGCCTAATACCTTGAATTCATCAGATTGTCTTGAAGCAACAAACGCGTCCCATTCTTCTTTGTCCAGGAAGTTCCACTGTTCAGTGGCTGTCTTCTTCCTCTTGTCATCTTCTTTTATGTATTCTCGGGTGAGATTTGTCCTATAGTTCCTTAGGACTCTCCCACAGTGTTGCATCACGCATTTACGATGCAGCTTTTCATCCAATTCAAATATACTCTGCAAAATATATAGAATTGCTATTAACTAGTATCCAAAAAATTAGTAATCTACAAAATAGAATTGCAAAGTAATAATAACTCACGCATAAATCCTTCCATATTATGTCTTTCTTCTCCTTAGAAACTTTATGCCAAGAATCTATCTTACAACCGCAATGTCTACGAGTAACATACCCAAGATATGAAACAAACGGATTGTGATTCACACCAGATGCATTTCCTGCATTATCAAAATCCACAACAAGTTTGGGTCCATTGCCATTTTGCGCTATTAACTTCTTCATCATAGTGATGCCCCTTCTCTTGTCAACTTTTTGGTGTTGCTGATCAAGTGCCTCAAGTGCTTCAGATGGTACATGTGCATCATCAACCTAAAATTTGACAAAATAAACACATTTACAAGATATAACTATAAATTGACATATAGATATAAATATATGATATATTTTTAAAACTTACATTGTGAGGCGGCGCATTGATGTCCTCACCCTCATGGTAATCATTAGCACGGTAATCAGGAGAATGCTCAGCCATCTGAAAATTCACATTCACATTGTAAAGTTCACATTGTAAAGTAATTCAAATTGTAAAGTAATTCACATTGTAAAGTTCGCATTGTAAAGTACTTCAAATTGTAAAGTTCACATTCACATTGTAAAGTTCACATCAGGAGATACTCAGTTTTGAACAACATATTAAATTTTCAGAATTTTTGGAAGACATTTTGTATCACAACAGAACCTTGATCGGTCGAGTTCTGAGAGAGACAAACTCGACCGACCAGATTTTTCTGGAAAAATAAAAAAGACTGAAAAATGTTTATAATTAATTATTCCAAGCACCTTAATGAGTATATAGGATTGTATAATTAATTATTCCAAGCACCTTAATGAGTATATAGGACTCTATCACATTCACATTGTAAAGTTCACATATTCAGAAAAATAAAACATATAAAAAAATATAAACATGCCTCTAATATTGCGATTTTTTTATCAATTAACAATCCTTCATTGTGATCTCCGCGCACATACAAGTCATCATTAGCTTCAATATTTACTGGTGTTGGCAACCCAACTGAGAACGGACTGGAGTCATCATACTTATCATAGTACTGTTCTTCATCTATAGGATCTTCAATGAACTGTCTTTTACCATGAAGAACAACCGACCATTTATCATTTGTAGGATCATCGATATAAACTACTTGTTTCGCCTATGATGCCAGTATGAATGGTTCACCCTTCTCGCCAATCTTTTCAAAGTTCACTAAAGTGAAACCCAATTCATCCACTATAACTCCTTTAGTGTTATCAACCCAATTACATTTGAAGAGCGGAATTCTGAAATCTATGTAGTCAAACTCCCATATGTCTTCAATGACACCGTAATATGACATTTTATCTTCACGTGGACTCTTATCCTTTACACTTGCAAAAAACATAGTCAATGCTTGAAGGGTGACCCCACTGTTTTGGACGACACTCTTATCATCTTGGCGCTTTGTGTAATATGTGAATCCATTAATGTCATACCCTTCATAAGACATAACAATCCATTTTGGTTTAAAGGCGAGGCATTTGATAGTTTCAGTAATATCATATGGTGTTTGAGATAGTTGATGTAAGACTTTATCTTCAAACCACTTAATAAATGTCTTGTTATGCTCTCTAGCAAGCCACATTGTATTGGCTCGAGGATATTGTCTCTTGATGAAATTAGTATGTTCCTCGATATAAACGTTCACTTCATCCATGTTGTGTAAAATATATAAGTGACCTTGTTCCAACTACTCACGGCTGATTACTTTGACACGTGATCCCAAAATTCCTTTGCCAAATTGCTCGTCAATATTCTTGTCATTATCAGGAGTGTCATTATCACTGATAAAGTCATTGCAAAAATCCATAACCTCTCTCGCCACATAACCCACAATAATACTCCCTTCAGGCCGATAACGGTTTCGAACATCACTTTTAAAAACGCTCATGTATCGTTCAAAGGGATACATCCAATGCAAGAAAACTGGTCCCAACATTTTCACTTTCCTAGTCAAGTGGACAACAAGATGTAACATGATATCAAAGAACGACAGAGGAAAATACATCTCAAGTTGACATAGGGTAACAACCACTTCTCTTTGCAATTTATTGAGAGTATCAGGGTCAATAACTTTGCTGCACAGACTGTTAAAAAAGAAACAAAGTCTGGTGATTGCAAACCTTACATGCTTCGGCAATATAGATCTAATTTCTACAGGCAATATTTGTTGCATTAGAGTGTGACAATGATGAGATTTAAGACCTATCAACTTCAGATGTTTCATTGATACCAATCTACGGATGTTGAATGAGTAACAGTGTGGCACCTTAACATTTACCAAACATTCACAAAAAGCTTTCTTCTCCTTTCTAGACAATGTGTAACAAGCGGGAGGTAAGTATGTTCTCCGATTTTCCATTTCACGAAATTTTGTTAATTCTGACCTTATTCCCATTTCACGTAGGTCCAGTCTGGATTTTATCCCATCTTTAGTCTTACCTGGTATATTCAACAAAGTACCAATGACACTATCACAGACATTTTTCTCAACGTGTATGACATCGATACAATGCCTGACTGTCAAAGAACTCCAATAAGGAAGATCCCAAAATATTGACTTCTTCTTGAATAAAGATTTGTCACTCTGTGTGGCCATAGTACATTGTGATCTCTTACCAAATTCATTGACAATGTATTTTACTCTTTCATAAACAACCTCCCCTGGTATAGGTTTAGGTGCACTCCGTTCCTCATTCAATCCATTGAATACTTTGCACTTCCTATGATACAGATGGAATTTTGTAAGAAACCTTCGATGACCGAGATATACAGTCTTACCGCCATGTTTTAGTTTTGTTGAATCAATGTTCTCTTCACATATAGGACACACTTTAGCTCCTTTGACACTATATCCAGATAAATTCCCATATGCTGGAAAGTCATTAATAGTGCAAAACAACATAGCATGCAAAGGAAATGTCTCTCTTCGTGAAGCATCATAGGTCATCACACCTTCACCCCAGAGTTTCTTTAAGTCATCAATCAGAGGTTCAAGATAAACATCGATGTCATTTCCAGGTTGTTTAGGGCCCGATATCAACAACGACAACATTACATACTTATTTTTCATACACAGCCAGGGAGGAAGATTGTATATAACAAGCATGACTGGCCAAATGCTATGTTGGCTACTCAATGTCCCGTACAGATTCATCCCATATGTACAAAGCCCAAGTCTTAGATTCCTGACTTCTTCACCAAATTCAGGGTACAATAGATCAATCTTCTTCCACTGTGGGGAATCAGACGCATGTCGTAGGATCCCATCATTATTTTTCTTAACATCTGCATGCCACCTCAAATTCTTCGCATCTATCAGATTGACAAATAAGCATTGAAACTGTGATATTATAGGTAGATACCACATCACCTTGGCAGGAGAACCAGTTTTGGACTCCCCCGAAGTCATCAATTTATACCGTGACGCACCACATTTTGGACCATCTTTCAAATCCGCATAGTCCTTTTGAAATAATACACAATCATTCGGGCATGCATGTATCTTCTTGGCATCCATTCCCATTGGGCACAACAATTTCTTTACCTGGTATGTTGAAATTGGCAGCTCGTTTCCTTCAGGAAGCATTTCTTTCAACAAAGACAACAATGACGTGAAGCTTTTGTCGCTCCATCTATTGTTAGCTTTCAGATTATACAATCTCAACACAGCGCTAAGCTTCGTAAACTTAGTACAACCTGTGTATAACGGTATCTCAGCATCATGCACAATGTTTCTAAAAATGGGAGGTGGATCGGTGTGCTCTACCCCACAACTATCCAACATCGCATCAACGATGTCTACTGGAACTGGTTCATTCACATCTACGTCATCGTAGGAAATTTCTTCTTCCACACAAGCACCACAAGCACTGTTATCGACATCCACTGGTTTCGGGTTTGAAATCTCTCCATTCCAGTGCCATTCTGTATAGCCTTGTATAATCCCGTTGCACATGACATGACTTTTGATTTAGTCACCAGTGCTGACTTTCAAGTTGTTACCGCAATGCCTACATGGACAGTAGAACCTATCTCCAGGTTGTTTCCTATGTTCCTCGACAAATCTAATAAACTGGTCAAGACCAGAAATAAACTCTGGGGTGTAGCGATTGCGAATGGACATCCATGATCTCTCCATTCTATGATCAAAGAGAAATCAAATATACATTACAACAAGATTAGGGTCTAGGGTTAACAAATACATGTGATGTCATTCTTATATATAATAAATGTGTACCACCTATCCCATTCTTGAACACCTAATCTCACTAGTAAGTGTATAATGTGTATTGGGTTTTCAAGAAAATTTCGGCAGCATTTCCCCATTGTTCTCTAAGTACATATGTACTTAGAGAACAAACGGGGAAATGTTGCCAAAATTTTCTCAAAAACCCAATACACATTATACACTTACATCCTAAGCGAGATCAGGTGTTCAAGAACAGTCCCAAACTGGGGACTATCTAGGATTTACTCCTAATGAGTAAATCTTGGACGGGTTTCTAGGCCAACAAATACATGTGTTGTCATTCTTTATAACGCCTGGGCCCACTGCCCTAGGCTCTAGTAGAGTTTCAGGAATGACGACTGGCCCCACAGACCACCACTAGCCGTAACTGCGCACTTTGTCCACACTGACGCGCAAGCCAGGATCAACTTCCCGACTGGTCACCCATCCTAGTACTACTCCAAGCTGAGCACGCTTAACTATGGAGTTCTTTAGAGATGGGCTCCCAGAAAAGGAGGTGCACCTTGGTGATATGGGTAGTCCAATCATTCCTTATAAGATTATTTTATCCGAGTCCTCAAATTCTGGGATGTTACAATCTCCCCCACTTAGACTCTTGACGTCCTCGTCAAGTCTCAACTATATGGCCTCATAATCTGACCCCATTTCAATGCAGACCCACAATGGCCCATGGACACCCAGCTCCCGTCCACGGCTACCAGCGCAAGGGCGGCTCCATCTCGTCTCTACGGATAGCCCTTTTCAACTTTCCTGGACCGCATGGCTCAAGACTGGCATGCCACATCCCCATGTGGGCCCCACCTACTGGAGGGGTTATGGCTCTGATACCATTTATAACGCCTGGGCCCACTGCCCTAGGCTCTAGTAGAGTTTCAGGAATGACGACTGGCCCCACAGACCACCACTAGCCTTAACTGCGCACTTTGTCCACACTGACGCGCAAGCCAGGATCAACTTCCCGACTGGTCACCCATCCTAGTACTATTCCAAGCTGAGCACGCTTAACTATGGAGTTCTTTAGAGATGGGCTCCCGGAAAAAAAGGTGCACCTTGGTGATATGGGTAGTCCAATCATTCCTTATAAGATTATTTTATCCGAGTCCTCAAATCCAGGGACGTTACATTCTTATACCTAAAATCCTAGTTCTTCAAGTTAGGGTGATTATTGATGTCTTTAAAAACATGATTGGCAATTTAGGGAAAAGTTCATCATTTACATTCCAAGCATGTCACATGTGTGCATTACAGTTCATCATTAAGCAAGAAGGGTGATTAGGATTCTCAATATACTCAACAATGAAACAAGTTACCAATTTCATAGTTAGGACGGTAGAGATACCCTAATTAAGATCCAGATCTAATGGTTCATAATGAGCTTGTGATAAATTTACATCACTATAAAGTTACATCATTAGATGATTATATAATTTCAAAAGTAGTACACAAATAAATTCAAATGATTAGATAACTAAATAAAAACAGTAGACAAAAAAATACAAATAAGTAGATGAATAAATACAAATCTATTGATAAACTAATATAAATCAGTAGATGATGATCAATTAATTGTTGAATCAGTACGTAAATAAATACAAACATTAGATGAATACATACAGATCAATTGAAAAATATAGTTAAATCAGTTGATAAATAAATTTCATTAAGTAGATGATTAAATCATAACAAAATCAGTACATAAATAAACACAAATAAGTAAATAACTTAAAACAATGCCCAACAGCAGCCTAGGCGTGCCTTGGCACCGCCCAAGCAGCCGCCGGAGCAGAGGAAGAAGGAAGAAGGCAGGGCGGGCATACCTTGAGGGCAGAGGAGAGCAGCGGCCGGAGCAAGACCTAGCAGCAGCTGGCAGCCGACGCCGGCGGCGAGGAGAGGAGAGGAGCGGCGACGAAGGCGGCGAGGAGAGGACAACAACCACCGACGGGGGCGGCGGTGAGGAGAGGAGAGGCGCCGACGAGGAGCGGCAGCGGAAGGGAGAGCAGCAGGAGCGGCGGCGAGGGCGTCGACCAGGAGTGCTGGCGGCGCGGGGGAGCAACGGAGGCCGGGGCAACGACGGCGGTGACGGCGGGGAGCAGAATCGCCAGACCTAGCAGAGTCGTAGTGAAACAGAGACAATGGGGAAAAGAGATCAGTTTCACGGGGCCATTAACTGTACCATAGGTGTCGTTTATTCAAATAAACCGACACATAAAATTAACAGTGTCGGTTCTCCACAAAAACCGACACCTATTCTCAACTATAGTCGTCGGTTGTAACTACAAAACAACCGAAGTCTAAATACATATGCCGATTAAAAAATTGTTCTCGATTAATGACCATAGTCGTCGGTGTCTTTTGACAACCGATGCTTAAAGGGTGTGAAAAATTCCCCGCGGACAGCACGGGAAAACTCATAAGCGTCGGTCATTGTGGTTAAACCGACGACCAAAATGTGCCCAATTTCTGTCTCGCGAATAACCTTTAGTCGTCGGTTTATTATTTAGCAACCGATGCCATATGTTAAATTTTGGAGGAAATTTTTTCCGTTGGAAATTTTGGATTTGTCGGTTAATTTTAGGCGTCGGTTTTTTATTAAGTAACCGACACTGAATAGAAGCGGTACCCATGTCTGGGCGCCCTTCATAGATTGGATGTCGGTTTATGTTATCAACCGACACTGTATAGTTTCAGTGTCGGTTTATTTATACAACCGACACCTGTAAAAGTGACTTTATAAGCCATTTCTGTAGTAGTGATAGTGCTCTAGGTCGGACTCATGGAACACATCATACATCAAGTTATCCTGAGGGGTAAGGCTAAACATAAGCAACTCCACCAATCCATCTCAAATGGACCTATGTATCGGGGACTCAACTTTCTCAGCTATAGCTTAGAGGAGTCGGGTTTTCATAACACATGTTCATCCAAAGTGAACTGCATGTCAGTCTGCTTTGCATCAACTCACGACTCATGTCGACCCTGTCCTTTCTCAGCCATTGCTCGATCAAAGCAACTTCATCTGCATACACTGTGGTCTCTCTGACCTTCCCAATGTCCTCTCACCAACATCATCCTAATGAAGCGGTGACCAACACTGCCTCCCTTATAGAGCTTCTTACATCCCGATACTGGCTATGGTGGCTATCATCACGAGCAAACTCTTCTAGGGGTAGGAACTGCTCCCATGTATCACCATGAACGAGCACACACGCTCTCACCAGACCCTCTAAAATCTGGATCATACTCTCTTGACTGTCCAACAGTCAGGGGGGTGATAAGTTGTACTAAACTTCAATCTAGCATCGAGTTCTTCATGTACCTACTTCCACCACATGGAAGTGAACTTAAGGTCATGCTCAAGATATTGAACTCGGATCACTGTATAGTTGAACTATTTCTCTCTCTCATATATATATATATATATATATATATATATATATATATATATAGTTCAACCGGATATGTCACACTGATAGTTATCTCTCTTAGCAAGGGATTAGGTCAACTTGGTAAGGCGATCTACCATAACCCATAATGTATCATGACCTCTCTCAGTCCAGGGGAGACCCGCCACCATGTCTATGGTGATCTACTCCCATTCCCTCTCGGAGACTCTTCATTATCTGTAGAAACTTACTGGGTTAGTGGTGTTTAGCCTTCACCCTCTAGCATTTATGACAACTGGGCACATGCAACTCTATATACGTCTTCATCTCAGGTCTTCAAAGTAATACTACAAACTTTAACTATCTTAGTAGTACCATGGTGTATGGTGTACTTAAAATTATGAGCTCCTGCATGCCATGATTCCTCAAGATTGACTCCTCAAAAACCCTAAAACACTCTCGTAGTGGGTTTCACCACCTTCCTTTTCCTAAGAGGTGAATCTGAGGTTCTTACAACCATCATTCTATCTCATCAAGCTCTGGGCTGACTAACTAAATATCCACTAATTTGACCAACGGGTCTGGTTGTATCTGGGTGTTAGCCATAGAAGTCTCATCTTCTACGAACTTAGGGTTCACCTAACAACCTCTTCCAGCTTCTCTACTGGCTAAAGAAGACAGCTGTATACCTAAATTGTGCCTCAACTAAGAGCATATGTTACCGTGTTGGTCCCGACGACTGGGTCGACGTGTTTCTTGTACGAATGCTTTTGACGACAGAAAATGTGGAATTGTTGAACTTCACGACCAGGTTCCAAACCCATCGTCGATCCAGTTATATGTTTCTGATTGGTCCCTTCTTTCTCTGTCTCCTTTTCACCTATGCATTCGTTCTTGTGAATCTGCCATCCATCGGTTCCGACTCACAGCCAGTCACCAGTGGAATAGGTACTGGCTAGTGGCCGGAGACTCTACCTGACCCCTCACAGCATCGTGGAGATGGCTTGGAGTGTCGGAATCACTCTTTTAGATCGATGCCGTCTAATGGCCCTCTATCTGACTCGGCGCCACATCTTCCTCTGTGTTAATGCTGGGAGAGGGGAGTTTGTATGTCTGCTATTCCCGCTCCAATGATTCAGTTGTTTGATTAGTGATAGACAGAGTTTTCCAACTTGACTCTTGGGTGGTGACACTGTCAGTTCGAATCGCCCCATCCTCCACACTGATCATCGCGTTTTTGGAAAAATGAGAATTCCTGTGTTCTGTAGTGCGTCAGTCTGAAGGAATACGAAGGGCATGAATCACCTGAGCTTTGGCCTGTGGCAGATAGGTTGTATTCTCCTGATCGAACTCCTTGTTCAGTGGGCTGATTCATCTTTGGAACCCAATCCAACTCGTCGGGGTTCTCTGCAGGGTACGCGAGAATAGGTGAATGCCTTGAGTCTAAAATCGTAAAGTTCTGATGTTGGAAAAAAATAAACTCTAAGTCACTGTTTTGCTTGTCGCAGTTAATCAGGTACTCCGGTGTTTAGCAGTCGGTGTTTAGCAGGACATGTTAATCGGTCGTGTTAGTGTATTGGAATCTCACTGGTCACGGGTTAAAATATACGTAGTTTTACTTTGTTTACATTTTGAATCGCACCACCTGGTCGTGAATCTGTTGAGAGGTCAGAGACAAAAATGTTGGTTAGAATTGCTTGCTTATTAAGCATAACTTAGTATTACAATACTAAACAAACCTGGAGTCAAGGTAATACCTACGGGTTTGATTTTGAAATCAGAAAGATCTTTCGGGTGTTGAGTACATGCCTAAGCCCAATAACGAGTTTTCACTAGAAGTGTTGTATTAGATAAAAAAATTTCATGAGGAACAATATTAACACAAAATATAATCTTATGCTAGGTGAAATTTATCTTGGCTCATACGTATGTGACATTTTTGTTGACATAAATAATACTGGAGGTATGTACTCTTCCCCATTTAGAACGACTAAAATTTTTCATAATGAGGCAACTTTTGAAATATTCGTTTTTATTCTGTTTATTGAACCAATCTTATACTCCCAATTGGATTTATTATTATTCTTCTGAAATTACTATTATCATTTTGAATTGGGTCAATGGCCCCACTTGCTATTTTGTTTGGAATTGAAAATGTGATTGATGACTTATATCATATCTTGCCACCTTATTTATGCATGTTGGTAATTTAGCTAGATATCTATTATATGGTAATGAGCACAACCATTAGGGCGCACTATTTCCGCCCGGGGTGCGCTATTTCTACCTCTCTTTATACAGGGGCGCGTTGTTTTCCCCCAGGGTGTGTTATTCCACCTATTTTTTTTAGACCAAAGATCCAGTGGTGTCTTGGTCGTACTTTAGCTATTTAGTCTAAATATATTTGCATGCAAATGATTATTGTTGTTGTGATATTGTGGATGTTAATGGTAAAATGTGTCATCTCAATTATTTAATTATATTGCCTCATTCTTTTGGACATTCGTTCTCTTGTTACTTCTCATTGAAACATACCTAGTTTTACTAGCCTCTATTTTGGGAACATCTTGCTTATGTATGCCCCCAATAATGTCCAATTACACATAGAACGTACATACTCAGATTGACTGACATAGTCTTTTATTTTATTTCCATCCAGGGTGATGATCCCTACCACCCAGGTACATATCAGCCCGTTGATAATTCTATTGAAGGATAAGTGATTGCGGGCCCAGAAATTTAAGAGAACGTGTAACAGAAGATCGTGACTTCTGAGATGGCTAGGTTGCCTACTGCAAAAAATCCGTTTAGTTATAGTTCCCTTTTTATTTTTCCTAGTTGACATGAGAGTTGTTGTTGAGACTATTTTTGAATATGTAATAATTTAGTTACTTCTACTACTATATTTTTAAACGTTCTTGATGGACCATTTATTTGAGAATAATTTGGCACTCCCAGTTGACTATATGTGATTTTTTTTTGAAATTATATATTGTGCTTATTTATTTTCAATTTAATAGTAGGGAGTGGTTCCGTACGGGACCCACTGCTTACAACCACATTATTCCCGCTCCAATGATTCGGTTGTTTGATTGGTGATAGACAGAGTTTTTCCACTTGACTCTTGGGTGGTGACGCTATCAGTTTGGACCACCCATCCTCCACGATCATCTCGTTTTCAGAAAAAATGAGAATTATTGTGTTCTGTAGTGCCTCAGTCTGAAGGAATACGAAGGGCATGAATCACCGGAGCTTTGGCCTGTGGCAGATAGGTTGTATTCACCTGATCGAACTGCTTGTTTAGTGGGCTTATTCATCTTTGGAATCCAATTCAACTCATCGGGGTTCTCTGCAGGGTACGCAAGAATAGATGAATGCCTTGAGTCTGAATAGTAAAGTTCTGACGTTGGGAAAAATAGAACGCAAAGTCACTGTTTTGCTTGTCGCAGTTAATCAGGTACTCTGGTGTTTAGCAGTCGGTGTTTAGCAGGACATGTTAATCGTTCGTGTTAGTGTATTGGAATCTCACTGGTCACGAGTTAACATATACACAGTTTTACTTTGTTTACATTTTGAATTGCACCACTTGGTCGTGAATCTATTGAGATCTCACAGACAAAAACGTTGGTTAGCAATTGCTTGCTTATTAAGCATAACTTGGTATTACAATACTAAACAAACCGGGAGTCAAGGTAATACCTACAGGTGTGATTTTGAAATCAGAAAGATCTTTTGGGTGTTTAGTACAAGCCTCAGCCCAATAACGAGTTTTCACGAGAACGGTTGTATTAGATAAAAAAATTTCATGAGGAACAATATTAACACAAAATATAATCTTATGCTAGGTGAAATTTATCTTGCCTCATACGTAGGTGACATTTTTGTTGACTTAAACAAGACTGGAGGTATGTACTCCTCCCCATTTAGAATTGGGCATTTATATGACTAATTTTTCCCATAATGAGGAAACTTCTGAAATACTTACTTCTGTTTATTGAACCAATCTTATACTCTGAATTGGATTTATTGCTGTTCTTCTGAAATTACTATTATCATGTTGAACTGGGTCAATGACCCCACATGCTATTTTGTTTGGAATTGAAAATATGATTGATGATTTATACCATATCTTGCCACCCTATTTATGCATGTTGGTAATTTAGCTAGATATTTATTGTATGGTGCATGAGCACAACCATTAGGGCGCACTATTTCCGCCTGGGGTGCACTATTTTGACCTCTCTTTATACAGGGGCACACTGTGGCAACACATCCCATTATCACACAGATAACGAGGTGTTACGCGAAAATGTGCGGAAATTACCATAACCACAGATTATGAAAACACGGGTTAATTAAAACCGATTGTGAAAAACAGATAAATTATGAAACTATTACTTTCCAGTCCTCATCCTGCACAGAAACATGTCATACACACACACACACACACACACACATATATATATATATATATATATATATATATATATATATATATATATATATATATATATATATACACACGAGATCTGATATGTGTCTACAGCTTAGCTGCTCATCCATCACATGAGTTCACCACCTGTTCACATACATAAAGGCCCACATCAAACGTCATCGATCGTTCATCATGAAAACATCATCAAAACACTGCCAAGGACCTGAGAATACAAGGATGACTCTAGACTCTACTACAAAACATCTAAAACAGCAGCATGTCCAGCGCTTGACTTCTACTGCTCCTCAAGCTGCTCGGCCGCAACACCACGACCACGACCACGTCTACCTCGACCACCTGAAAACCAGCAGAGTGAGACAATTGAACAATTGTCCCAGCGGGAAACATAACTTCCCACCGCAACTACAGAACCTCAGAAGATAAAGCTATAACAGTAGAAAACTAATAACAGGTATAACAAGAGCAGTCTATATAAAACAGATTATTCTTACCAACAAGCTTACCCGCTATACAAAAACATATAACCAGATATATCTCAAGGAATATGATTAGCAAGATAATATGTATCCCTATGTAACCTGATTATCAGAACAAGATGTAATGTCACATAACCTGCTTATCAAGATAAGACATTGTCACATAACCTGCAAGATATAACAAAGATATTACACAAACAAGGCATCAACGTGTTTATCCTAAGCAGTAAATACTAAACGGTTGTGTTACGTATTATTATGCCCTGAGGATTTGAATCGTACCATTCAAATCCAACCTCTGGCTGCGAAGCCTAAGACTGGTGCCATACAAGGTCAATGGAAGAGCCGGACTCCACAAACTACCCCCCCTCATAGTCAGTGTACGAGAACAACACAAGCAGGATCGCAGTCACATGCTGAAGTGGTCTAAGCCACATGGTTAGCTCCATAGGCTACCCTCACTCTAGCCCACCTTGGTACATGTTTCGGCGCTATTACAACTGAGCCACGGGCCTATTCATCGTGCTCTGAACCATGAACGCATTCATGCTCCTCACATCACATATCCTGAGCCATGGGCCTATTCACCATGCTCTTTACACGTATCTGAGTCTGCAACCGAAGTTACACTCTTACCTCCTCATTTTTAGGCTAGGAGCAACCTACACATATTCAACAATATGCGCTTCCAGGTTAACCCGTAGGAGAACCTGTTTCACCATCACCAAGTCCTGACGATGATGGATCTATGGCCAGGGCAAACTACATGATATATCTCACTGTGATTAATTAGTATCTTTTAGATGGATTGCAGGATTCAACCAAGTTATAAAACATGCAAGATATAACAGAAAGTAAAGAACATCATATTATTATGAAAACCACATCATCCTGATCCATCACAAAGATCCAGCATCACATGTTACCACTTGGCCTCTTGCCAACCATCCAGATCCATCTCAAGGATCATCACATACCATAGGATCTCAATCCCTCATCATGTCACTACCTTTCCAAGGCTTACATTATCATTATGGGACAAACACATAATACATATAGCCTCATAGAATGACTATCAAAGTAATGTTACTCATCAAATATGTCACATAGCCCTTTCATGGCTACACATCACCTGCATGGTTAGGATACACAATAACCATAGTTTCAACATAAGAAATATGCTCACTATCATGAACTATCATTTAGGATAATCTACTTATCATTGTTACACTATTTGATGATCAAGTGTATTAAGCACATCATTATCAGACCATATACATGCTTACCCTTATCTCAAGATTATACAAACAACCAAGGTATTCACTTTATATAGGGAGCATGTTGAGTATACAAAGTGAACACTATTGTTACCATTATTGGAATGGTCACCATCCATTATCATCAAACATTACCTTTTTCATTTAAGAAACCATTAATGCTACTACCATTGATCATTGCCATTAACAAATGAGAATAAGACTTCCATCATGCATGTCACTACTATTCTTGTTACCATCATTACTATTATCAGCATCATCATCTACTATTATCTTCATTGCTATGTCATTTTAAGCAACTATTAATGTAACTGTCTCTTAGCATCATTATTACCAACATTAGCATATTGTTGCTTCTACTACTAGAAAGGCAAACATCATTGCTATCCTTTACATTGCTATTACCATTAACACTATTATCATGATTATCATGTCATTGACATTGTCATAGTTATTATTACTAATCAAGGAAGCACTGTCGTCATGTTTGCATAAGCACCTATATCTGTCACACTTGTGACTGTCACCAAAGGTCCACACCACCCTCACTACAACTCTCAACCCTCACCAAGGCTAGCTTACACGGCTAGGGCATGGGAAGGCAGCAACGATGCGCTGTACCCAGCACCCAGCCCGACACAGCGTCAGAAAGGAAGAGTGGCGCGCGTCAGGGGTATCGTGTGACACATCCCATCAGGAAACACCCGTCACAGCCACTCCTGGCGCCTGATATCCTAGGCTAACAACCAGCTCCTAACGTCCAGGAAAGAGAAGGAAAGAAAGAAGGGAGGAGAGAGGGAAACACTCCTGAAAACATGCCACATCTTTCCAGGCCTAACGGCCGACACTCACCCCAAACCAAAGGCATGTCGCCCGTTACAGCCCACTCTTATCACGTGTCACAACTAGAGGGATAACGCCCGTCAGGGCTATCGGCCGTTTCACTTAGTTGCATGTCGTGCAACCCCAAACCAAACCATCCAACCAAGCCCTGCCATCCACCATAAGAACAAGGGCCTATCGTCCAAGAGAAGGACAAGATCATAGCTCAACAAGGTATAAAAACATATCGGCCAACCAAAGCTTAGCTCACCCTATCGCCCAACACATGGGTAGGGTATCGACCAACCTCAAGGACTCACCATATCGTCCACCAAGGTACCCTATCGTCCATCAAAGAGGGCACCCTATCGTCCAACACAAGGACAGAGGGAACCATGTCATCCAACCTCAAGGATATCGTCCAACTCACCCAACCAAGGAGGGATATCGCCCAACACATGGTCACCATCAACCTCCAACTCAAGGGAACCCAAACCCTAGACCACTAGAAACCCTAAACCCTAAGGGCATATCGGCCACCAAAGGAACACAAGCAAGTTACTAAACAAAGAACTAAGCTACTATTAACATGTAACAAGGTTATTGCTAGAGGTAAAGGAGTTAGGGTTAGAAATTATGCAACCCACCTTAAGCTCCAAGCTCCAAGGTACTCCAAAGTCCAAAGCTATCATCCACCAAGCTCCTCTAGGAAGGTGTATCGGCCACCACAAGCAAGATGGAGAGGGATATCGTGCACTCAAGGTGGAGGAGAGACCAAAATATCAAAGGAGACCAAGGCAAGGAGGAGAGCTACCTATATAGAAGAAAGGGGAGGAGAAACCAAGGTACAACCATGCCAAGTGTCATACACCCAAGGGACACTTGTCCTAGGGTTCAAGCCAACACATTAGCACACCAAAAGACACTTGTTCAAGCTAGGCACCAAGTGTCACCAACCAAGGCCAAGCCACATGGGCGACACAAGCAACAACTCCTGCTGGGCGACACAAACAAGCTACTGGGCGACACACCATGGTGTTGGACGACACAGAGATTCCTTGGACGACACACAGACACACACCCTTGGATGACACAAGGCAAGGCATGGCCGACACAAGGCTCAACCAAGCCCAAACAACACATCTTAAGGCCCAAACAAACTCAACTCAGGCCCAAAGAACTCAAACAACAAGCCAAAGCCTTCCTCTCAACCCTAGAGGAAGCAAAGAGGGGAAAACATCTCACAAGATGACCAACTTGCACACAAAACCCTAAACTTGGGTTATTTGCAAGTAGCCGCCTCAACTCTCAACAAAGCACAACAAAACCCTAATCACCACTAAAGGTGATTAGCAAGCACCAAAGCACCAAGATTAAGCAAAACAAACAGGGTAAACCCTGAACACAGGTCAGGGTCCTTACAAGCTAACCCCCTTTAAGGGATTTCGTCCCCGAAATCCGAAGAGAAAAGAGAGGGATACTTCCTCCTCATCTCTTCCTCAAGCTCCCACGTGGCTTCCTCAACACCACGACGCTGTCAAAGAACCTTTACAAGAGCCAGGTCCTTCCTCTTCAGCTTCTTGATCCTTCTATCAAGGATCGCTACAGGACCTTCCTCGTAGGTCACATCTGCATCAAGCTCAACCTCAACTGGCTGTATCACTGTACCAGAATCCGGATGACTTTTCTTCAACATACTGACATGAAACACTGGATGCAGCCTGTGCAACTCTGGAGGCAACTCTAACTCATAAGCTACCTTGCCAACACATGCTATCACTGGATAAGGCCCCATATACCTGGGAGCTAACTTACCCTTCCGTACAAACCTTAGCACACCTTTCCACGATGAGACTTTAAGATACACTTTGTTTCCCTCCTGGAACTCTAAAGGTCTTCGGAGATTGTCTGCATAAGACTTCTGTCTGTCCTGTGCCACTTTCAACTGTTGTTGTATCACTTTGATCTTATCTGTCATCTGCTGAACTAACTCAGGACCCAAAAGCTGATACTCACCAGACTCATACCAACATAAAGGAGATCTGCACTTCCTTCCATACAAAGCTTCATAAGGAGCCATGTCAATACTCCGCTGATAACTATTATTGTAAGCAAACTCTATCAAACTCAGATGTACATCCCAGTTGCCTAGAAACTGCAAGACATAAGCTCAAAGAAGATCCATCAAAATCTGTATAGTCCTTTCAGACTGTCCATCTATCTGCGGGTGAAAAGCTGTACTGAACCTTAACTGCGTTCCCAACGCTCTGTGCAACTGTTCCCAAAAATGACTCGTAAACTGAGGACCTCTGTCAGAAACTATCGTTGCTGGCACACCATGCAAACGTACTATCTCATCCACATATACTCGAGCTAGTTTCTCAGCTGTATACGTCGTCTTCACTGGTAGGAAATGGGCAGACTTAGTCAACCTGTCCACTACCACCCAAATGGAATCATGATTCCTAGTTGTCTGGGGTAGACCAACTACGAAATCCATGGTTATATGATCCCATTTCCACTGCGGTATCGACAAAGGTTGCAACGTACCTGCCGGCTTCTGATGTTCAGCCTTCACTTGCTGACAAACCGTACACCTTTCCACGAACTCAGCTACATCCCTCTTCAAACCGGGCTACCAATACAAGTCCTTCAGACTATGATACATCTTGGTGACACCTGGATGCATCACATACATCGACGTATGTGCTTCCTCAAGCACCAACTTCCTCAGATCATCAACATCTGGAACCACCATCCTATCACGATAGCAAACTAGTCCATCCTCGGACTCATGAATCCCATCACGCTTGTCGCTGCCGAACTCTGATCTAATCAACTGTACCGCATCATCTGTCTGCTGTGCATCCTTGATCTGCTGTCTCAACGTAGGCTTAACTTGCATCTGTGCGAAAAGACCAAACAACAAAGAAACTTCCATCTGCACATTCATCTGCCGCAGAGAAACAAACATATCTCGCCTATGGCATACCAGAGAACTCAACTGTGCCTTCTTTGAAGAAAGAGAAGAAGAAGACTTTCTGCTAAGCGCATCAGCTACCACATTCGCCTTACCATGATGATACTCGATAGTGCAGTCGTAATCATTGATCAACTCCATCCATCGACGCTGTCGCATGTTCAACTCTTGATGCGTAAAGATGTACTTCAGATTCTTATTATCCATAAAAAATCTGACATACTTCCCCATATAGATAGTGTCTCCAAATCTTTAACGCATGAACTACTGCTGCCAACTCCAAGTCATGAGTCGGATAGTTCTCCTCATGCTTCTTGATTTGTCGCGAGGCAAAAGAAACCACATGATCTTCCTGCATCAACACACAACCTAAACCTTTCTTGGAAGAATCACAGAAAACAACATAGCCTTTCCCAGACTCCGGCAAGATCAACACTGGAGCACTGGTCAACTTCTCCTTCAAACTCTGGAAAGCTTGCTAACATCGATCATCCCAAACAAAAGATACATCCTTCCTAGTCAACTTCATCATCGGCAACGCGATCACACTGAAGTCCTTGATAAACCTTCGGTAGTATCCTGCCAAACCAAGGAAACTACGAACTTCTATCGGTGTCTTCGGTTGTTCCCAATCCGCAACGGATTCCACCTTCTTCGGATCTACTTTGACTCCTTCAACAGATATCACATGACCCAAGAAAGTCACTTCATCCAACCAGAACTCACACTTACTGAACTTGGCATACAACTGATGTTGACGAAGAAGAGTCAATGCTCGATGAAGATGTTGCTCATGCTCTAGCCTGTCCCGACTATAGATCAAGATGTCATCTATAAAGACTACAACAAACTGATCTAAGAACGGACGGAACACCCTATTCATCAGGTCCATGAAAGCTGCAGGTGCATTGGTTAACCCAAACGGCATAACCACGAACTCGAAATGACCATACCTCGTCCTGAAAGTTGACTTTGGTATGCCATCTGCCTTTATCCTCAACTGATGGTATCCAGACCATAGATCGATCTTCAAAAACACTGTAGCACCACGCAACTGATCAAACAGATCATCTATCCTCGGAAATGGGTACTTATTCTTGATCGTGACCTTGTTCAACTGCCGGTAATCTATACACAACCGCATCGAACCATCCTTCTTCTTAACGAACAACACGGGAGCACCCCACGGCGACGTACTCGGTTGGATAAAACCCTTTTCCAACAACTCTTGCAACTGCTTCTTCAACTCTGCCATCTCTGCTGGAGCCATCCTATATGGTGACTGTGCAACTGGCTGAGTTCCTGGAACCAGATTGATCTCGAAATCAATCTCTCGGGGTGGAGGAACACCAGGAAACTCCTCAGGGAACACATCTGCAAACTCTCAAACTACTGACACCTCCTCAAGACTAGGACCTTTTGCCTTGGTAACCACAATGATATCCACCATGTGAGCTAGGAACACCTCACATCCTTGTCGTAACAACTTATCTGCCACCATAGCTGATACCAAACACGTCAGAAGAATCTTCCTATCTCCCTAGAAGATCCACTTCTCTCCAGCAACATCAAACACTGCCTGCTTGGAACCGCAGTCCAAGACAACCTTATACCTCTCCAAGGTATCCATCTCAAGGATAACATCGAAACCATGCATATCAAGTGGTATAAGATCCACTTGGATACGATGTCCCGAAAAAGACAAAACACAAGATGGACACTCTTCTCGAAGCAAAGAAGAACCATCAAGAGGGGTTTCTAACAACAAGCTATCCTTCTTACAGCTAGCAGGTAAACGACAGTTTTCAAGCATACTATAGGCGATAAAAGAGTGTGTAGCACCCGGGTCAACCAGAACAGATATAAAGCAAGAAGAAGACATATCAGAATGAAATAATTCCATCTGACCTGTCACCACTCGGGGGTTGACTATCGCCTCCGGCTGACTCATAGCATAGAATCGAGCCGTTGCTTGCTGCCCACGACCTCTACTGCCTTGAGCAGACGATCCAGATTGAGACGCTTGACCGCGTCCTCGACCTCTGCTACCACTAGCCTGTGGTCTTTCTGACCTTTGAAAACTCTGCCTCGACTACTGCGTCACTTCAACGTCTCTATTCGGGCAATGCAACTTGAGATGCCTGGCTTGTCCACAGAGATAGCATGCCCTATCTTCAAACCGTGGCCTAGCTGGCCCTGTCACGGCCACAGAAGCTGAACTGTGCGCCTTAGACGGCGAAGAGACATAACCTCTCCCCTTACTCGGAGACTACTGAGATGGTACACCAGAACTTCTCATCACTGACGGTGCTGAAAACCTGGGCTTCTTAAAGCCACCAAACCTCTGTCCTTGAAACTGAGCAGGTCTTTTAAGAGACATAGACTCTCTTTTCTCCCGTACTGTTCTCTCGATCCGTCGAACAGATTCAACAAACGTAGCAAACCACTCTCGGTTCTCCAACATAGACACTGGGGTCTTCAACTCAGCACTCAAACCCTTCTCGAAACATCTGATCCGTTCCTCATCTGTAGCCTCCATGGGAGGACAAAACCTCAACAGATCCATATACTTAGCTTCATACTCGGTAATATTCATCATTCCTTGCTTAAGATTCTCGAACTGACTCACCTTCTCATCCAGGTACGTCTTCAGAAAGTATCTGGTGACGAACTCACGTCGAAACACTTCCCAACAGATCACCTCACCAGGCCGCTTCTCTTCCTCGATGTTCCACCAGTGACCAGCACTACCTTTCAGAAGGTAGACAGCATGCTTTACCTTGTCTGCTTCGGGAATGTCAAGAATCCGGAAAGCCTTCTCGAGACTTGTCAGCCACAGATCTACATCCGTTGGATCATCCGTCCCAGCATAATCTGAAGCTCCAACTCGGCAAAGCCGCTCAAAGGTCTTCCCAATACCCGATGCTTCTCCATGAGGAACCTGTGCTCGCGGAGGAGGCACTGGCAATCGCTCAACCATGAGATTCATCGTAGCCATTAACTGCCCCATAAGCTGTTGGTAAGTAGGATGTTCAAGTATGGCTGGGTTAAACTGGGGAACCTCAGGCACCCGATCTTCATGTGCCTGTCCATCTGCTCCATCAACCGATGCAGCATCACTGTACTCAGTAGAGTGTTCTTCATGGTTTCCAGACATCTTGACTTTTCTTCCGCTGAGGGCAGAAGATATTGTAAGAAAACCTGGACACACACAAGAACAACTCAACCTAGTCCTAAATCTTAGTAGACTCAGCAAACCTTAGGCTCTGATACCAAACTTGTGGCAACACATCCCATTATCACACAGATAACGAGGTGTTACACAAAAACGTGTGGAAATCACCATAACCACAGATTATGAAAACACGGGTTAATTAAAACCGATTGTGGAAAACAGATAAACTGTGAAACTATTACTTTCTAGTCCTCATCCTGCACAGAAACATGTCATATATACATATATATATACACGAGATCTGATACGTGTCTACATCTTAGCTGCTCATCTATCACATGAGTTCACCACCTGTTCACATACATAAAGGCCCACATCAAACGTCATCGATCGTTCATCATGAAATCATCATCAAAACACTGCCAAGGACCTGACAATACAGGGATGACTCTAGACTCTACTACAAAACATCTAAAACAGCAGCATGTTCAGCGCTTGCCTTCTACTGCTCCTCAAGCTGCTCGGCCGCAACACCACGACCACGTCTACCTCGACCACCTAAAAACCAGTGGAGTGAGACAATTGAACAATTGTCCTAGCGGGAAACATAACTTCCCACCGCAACTACAGAACCTCAGAAGATAAAGCTATAACAGCAGAAAACTAATAACAGGTATAACAAGAGCAGTCTATATAAAACAGATTATTCTTACTTACAAGCTTACCCGCTATACAAAAGCATATGACCAGATATATCTCAAGGAATATGATTAGCAAGATAATATGTATCCCTATGTAACCTGATTATCAGAACAAGATGTAATGTCACATAACCTGCTTATCAAGATAAGACATATTGTCACATAACCTGCAAGATATAACAAAGATATTACACAAACAAGGCCTCAACCAATGTTACGTGTTTATCCTAAGCAGTAAATACTAAACGGATGTGTTACGTATTATTATGCCCTGAGGATTTGAATTGTACCATTCAAATCCAACCTCTGTCTACGAAGCCTAAGACTGGTGCCATACAAGGTCAATGGAAGAGCCGGACTCCACGACCTACCCCCCTCGTAGTCAGTGTACGAGAACAACACAAGCAGGACCGCAGTCACATGCTGAAGTGGTCTAAGCCACAGGGTCAGCTCCATAGGCTACCCTCACTCTAGCCCACCTTGGTACAGGTTTCGGTGCTAGTACAACAGAGCCACGAGCTTGTTCACCGTGCTCTGAGCCATGAACGCATTCATGCTCCTCACATCACATATCCTGAGCCATGGGCATGTTCACCATGCTCTTTACACGTATCTGAGTCTGCAACCGGAGTTACACTCTTACCTCCTCAGTTTTAGGCTAGGAGCAACCTACACATATTCAACAATATGCGCTTCCAGGTTAACCCGTAGGAGAACCTGTTTCACCATCACCAAGTCCTGACGATGATGGATCTATGGCCAGGGCAAACTACATGATATATCTCACTGTGATTAATTAGTATCTTTTAGATGGATTGCAGGATTCAACCAAGTTATAAAACATGCAAGATATAACAAAAAGCAAAGAACATTATATTATTATGAAAACCACATCATCCTGATCCATCACAAAGATCTAGCATCACATGTTACCACTTGGCCTCTTGCCAACCATCCAGATCCATCTCAAGGATCATCACATACCATAGGATCTCAATCCCTCATCATGTCACTGCCTTTCCAAGGCTTACATTATCATTATGGGACAAACACATAATACATATAGACTCATAGAATGACTATCAAAGTAATGTTACTCATCACATATGTCACATAGCCCTTTCATGGCTACACATCACCTGCATGGTTAGGATACACAATAACCATAGTTTCAACATAAGAAATATGCTCACTATCATGAACTATCATTCAGGATAATCTACTTATCATTGTTACACTATTTGATGATCAAGTGTATTAAGAACATTATTATCAGACCATATACATGCTTACCCTTATCTCAAGATTATACAAACAACCAAGGTATTCACTTTATATAGGGAGCATGTTGAGTATACAGAGTGAACACTATTGTTACCATTATTGGAATGGTCACCATCCATTATCATAAACCATTACCTTTTTCATTTAAGAAACCATTAATGCTACTACCATTGATCATTGCCATTAACAAATGAGCATAAGACTTCCATCATGCATGTCACTACTACTCTTGTTACCATCATTACTATTATCAGCATCATCATCTACTATTATCTTCATTGCTATGTCATTTTAAGCAACTATTAATGTAACTGTCTCTTAGCATCATTATTACCAACATTAGCATATTGTTGCTTCTACTACTAGCAAGGCAAACATCATTGCTATCCTTTACATTGCTATTACCATTAACACTATTATCATGATTATCATGTCATTGACATTGTCATAGTTATTATTACTAATCAA
This sequence comes from Alisma plantago-aquatica, assembly GCA_963693085.1. Lineage (NCBI taxonomy): Eukaryota > Viridiplantae > Streptophyta > Magnoliopsida > Alismatales > Alismataceae > Alisma > Alisma plantago-aquatica. The sequence goes on along the minus strand of OY856414.1, from coordinate 124,062,801 downwards.
GGCAGCACTGTCGTCATGTTTGCATAAGCACCTATATCCATCACACTTGTGACCGTCACCAAAGGTCCACACCACCCTCACTACAACTCTCAACCCTCACCAAGGCTAGCTTACACGGCTAGGGCATGGAAAGGAAGCAACGATGCGCTGCACCCAGCACCCAGCCCGACACAGTGTCACAAAGGAAGAGTGGCGCGCGTCAAGGGTATCGCGCGACACATCCCATCGGGCAACGCCCGTCACAACCACTCCTGACGCCCGATATCCTAGGCTAACAACCAGCTCCTAACGTCCAGGAAAGAGAAGGAAAGAAAGAAGGGAGGAGAGAGGGAAAAACTCCTGAAAACATGCCACATCTTTCCAGGCCTAACGGCCGACACTCACCCCAAACCAAAGGCATGTCGCCCGTCACAGCCCACTCTTATCGCACGTCACAACTAGAGGGATAACGCCCGTCAGGGCTATCAGCCGTTTCACTTAGTTGCATGCTGTGCAACCCCAAACCAAACCATCCAACCAAGCTATGTCGTCCACCATAAGAACAAGGGCCTATCGTCCAAGAGAAGGACAAGATCATAGCTCAACAAGGTATACAAACATATCGGCCAACCAAAGCTTAGCTCACCCTATCGCCCAACACATGGGCAGGGTATCGACCAACCTCAAGGACTCACCATATCGTCCACCAAGGTACCCTATCATCCATCAAAGAGGGCACCCTATCATCCAACACAAGGACAGAGGAAACCATGTCGTCCAACCTCAAGGATATCGTCCAACTCACCCAACCAAGGAGGGATATCACCCAACACATGGTCACCATCAACCTCCAACTCAAGGGAACCCAAACCCTAGACCACTAGAAACCCTAAACCCTAAGGGCATATCGGCCACCAAAGGAACACAAGCAAGATACTAAACAAAGAACTAAGCTAACTATTAACATGTAACAAGGTTATTGCTAGAGGTAAAGGAGTTAGGGTTAGAAATTATGCAACCCACCTTAAGCTCCAAGCTCCAAGGTACTCCAAAGTCCAAAGCTATCGTCCACCAAGCTCCTCTAGGAAGGTGTATCGGCCACCACAAGAAATATGGAGAGGGATATCATGCACTCAAGGTGGAGGAGAGACCAAAAGATCAAAGGAGACCAAGGCAAGGAGGAGAGCTACCTATATAGAAGAAAGGGGAGGAGAAACCAAGGTACAACCATGCCAAGTGTCGTCCACCCAAGGGACACTTGTCCTAGGGTTCAAGCCAACACATTAGCACACCAAAAGACACTTGTTCAAGCTAGGCACCAAGTGTCACCAACCAAGGTCAAGCCACATGGGCGACACAAGCAACAACTCCTGCTGGGCGACACAAACAAGCTACTGGGCGACACACCATGGTGTTGGATGGCACAGAACTTCCTTGGACGACACACACACACACACCCTTGGACGACACAAGGCAAGGCATGGCCGACACAAGGCTCAACCAAGCCCAAACAACACATCTTAAGGCCCAAACAAACTCAACTCAGGCCCAAAGAACTCAAACAACAAGCCAAAGCCTTCCTCTCAACCCTAGAGGAAGCAAAGAGGGGAAAACATCTCACAAGATGACCAACTTGTACACAAAACCCTAAACTTGGGTTATTTGCAAGTAGCCCCCTCAACTCTCAACAAAGCACAACAAAACCCTTATCACCACTAAAGGTGAATAGCAAGCACCAAAGCACCAAGATTAAGCAAAACAAACAGGGTAAACCGTAAACGCAGGTCAGGGTCCTTACACACAATATTTCTGCCCAGGGTGTGCTATTCCACATTTTCTTAAACCAAAGATCCATTGGTTTCTTGGATGTACTTTAGCTATTTAGTCTAAATATATATATGCATGCAAATGATTATGATTGTTGTGATATTGTGGATGTTAATGACAAGATGTGTCCTCTCAATTATTTAATTATATTGCCTCATTCTTTTGGACATTCATTCTCTTATTACTTCTGATTGAAACGTACCTAGTTTTACTGGCCCCTTTTTGGAACATCTTGCTTACGTATGTCCTCAATAATGCACAGTTACACATATAACATACATACTCAATTTTACTAACATAGCCTTTTGTTTTATTTCCCATCCTGTGTGATGTTCCCTACCACCTAGGTGCAGATCAACCCATTGATAATTCTAGTGAAGGACAAGAGATTGCGGGCCTAGAAATTTAAGAGAATGTGCAACAGAAGATCGCTTCTGAGATGTCTAGGTTACCTTTTGCAACAAATCCGTTTAGTTATAGTTCCCTTTTTATTTTTCCTAGTTGACATGAGAGCTATTGTTGAGACTATTTTTGAATATGGCATAATTTAGTTACTTCTGCTGCTATACTTTTAAACGCTCTTGATGGACCATTTATTTGAGAATAATTTGGCACCTCCAATTATCTATATGTTATTTTTTTTTTAAATTATGGGTTATGCTTATTTATTTTCAATCTAATAGTAGGGAGTGGTTCCGTACAGGACCCACTCCTTACAACCACATTAGTCTCCTTGTGTGCTAGGTGAAGGTGAAGACATAAACCCTCATATACTCTACTCATCATCTTTGTCCCTGGTTTAGGCCTTTCTACGTCAGAAAAACTTCCATCTCTTATGTGAGAACCCATTACACTGAATGAAATTATTCAAAACATAAAACACAAGCAATCACTAATTAATCACATACCCAAAAATGTAGATAAATTGAAACTGATTTCAACATCAACACCCGCTTAGAAACATTTGTACAAGAGCTCAAACATCTTTTTTGTATCAATACTATGCCATGAATTCAATTAAAATTATTTAATCACCTTCACCTCAACATATATACACAGGAAAACAATATTCATATATGCCACATAGATAAGCATTAATATGCTAACAAAAGTCTGATTCGTTTGAAACACCATATTCAACTTTTCCCGCCCAGACCTGAGAGTACAGGGACGACTCTATGACACTCTAGACATCTAATCAACTTTATCAAAGATTCATTTCTATAGCTCCTCTTTGCTGCCACATGTTTATTTTTGTCACTTTCGATTACCTAAAAATATGTGGCAAACCACAAGGGTGAGACTCATGTCCCAGCAAGAGATATAACCTCCAACAATGCTTATTGATTACAACATTTTAAATAGTAGATAACTAAGCAGTTGGAGTATTTAATAATCAATTGAACAGATTGAACAGTTCAAGTATACTAAATAGATTAAGTAAATCATCTTAGCAACAAGTATGATCATCAATGCATATATAGATAACAAATATATCCATTTCTCTGGATAGATATCTACTCAAATATCATCAAATTACATCTAATAACAATCATTATCATTAATCTAACTATCAACATATTCCTTGCTAATAGTACAAGCAATCTAGTAGCATAAGTATCCCTGACATCATGAATATGTCTAGTAACATAACATGGCTATCAATATTGGCATCTCAAATAAAGGGAACAAATCTATATCATAAGTAGAACTAACATCATAACACAATGAACTATATAGGCATGATTAACAGTTTAAGCATTTCTAACTACATAGGCATGGCTAGAAATATTAAACATAGCTAGCAACAACATCTTAACCATCAATGTTAGTATATTTGACAACATAAGCATGTTTACAACATGAGCATAGCTACAACATAAGCATATCTATTATCTCTTATTGTACTATACATGATCTTAGTGAAAAGAAAGCAAACAATGGTTATCATTCAATATTAAGCGTTATGTATAACCCTAAATAGATATGCTACACGACTGTTTTACATCTTTTATTATTATGCTCTAAGGAATTTGAGGATACCACTCGAAATCCAACTGATCACTGCTAAGTTGAAATCAGTTCCATACAAGATCTAGGAAGAGCCAAACTCCTAAGATCTTCTCCGCCCCCGGTCAGTACAGGTCCACCACAACAACACATAAGGTCAAGCTGCTAACAACCTAGTCCATCCTTGGTACAGGTCACGACACTAGTGAAAGGAGGTGGGTACACATATCCTACCATCCGAGGTATAACCATAGTCGTCCTCCAATCTCGTCACATATATAATCACTGAGACACGACCGCAGCCGTTCTCAATCACATCAGATGTATGAGGCATGACCATAGCCATCCTCCACAACATGCATTGTGGATGACAAGGATATACCCTCAACTTGCCACCCCCACATACTCAATAATATGCACTCCGAGTTTCCCTTAGGAATACTCATTTCACCATCCAACAAGTTCTGACACTGAGATGGCTCTATGGCATAGGAAACTACATGATTAGAGCTTCACTTGATTAGTTATGCCAATTGGGTGAATTAAGGCTGCATCAAACAAGTGGACATAAAAACCCTATTTCACTTCTAGCAAGCATATAAATATCACAACTTTTAAAAGATATAAAACATGTGAAACATAATTTCTCATCTCATCATCACATGGTACTATTCACTTGCCATTCATGAGACCACACTAGTCATCATATTATCACAAGATATAAATTCTTTTCATAATATCACAGGGTATCAAACCTTATCAACATAAGATGATTACACCTCATTCAAGGCTCAATCATGCCCAAAGGTCATTAAGACCATCATACTATCACAAGATATAAATCATTTTCATAATATCACAGGGTATCAACCCTTATTAACACAAGAGGATTACACCTCATTCAGGGCTCAACCATGCCCAAAGGTCATTAAGACCATCATACTATTCCCTACAAGATCTTTCCATGGGTTATTATAAGGCTCAACAACATCACTTACATATAATACACCAGATCAACACAATATTGCATTGATGAGCTAGGAGATATTCATAAACAATCATAGCAGGGTTATATTAACATTAAGAACATTCCTTTATTACATCAACATGTAAGGAATCTAGATATGAGTAACCATCATCATATTCATAATGCACATGTTTATCATAAGAAAGTATCAACCATGTGACTATGATAACCACCAATTAGCATATTAAGATTATGATCATATTAAGGAGCTTATTTCACCATCATTCCATCATATAAGAATGTTAAACATGAATACTCATCTTTATCTATTTGCATTATAGTTAGGTTCAATAAGATAAATTATATTAATGTTACTAATAACCACTTATACCCAAACCCTAACTCACAAAATCCCCATCGGATCATGGATGCATAAGATGAAGCATCACCATCACATTCCATACTATTCTAAAGTATGAACGAACACATAAATCAAGGTGTAACCATCGGGTTATAGAATACTAAGGTTTCAACAACAATAAGAGAGTACTCCATGATTGTATTAGTCATTCAAGGACTATTCATACCCAATTACCATCATTTAGTTATATTAAAGCTAGGTATAACAAGCTATACCTCATTAGGGTTACATATCAACACAATATGGTTATCATCCCTTCTATTCATATGAGTGAATAGATAAGACTACCTTATTAAGGGTAACCCTCCATTTGTTCCATCATCATTCAACCCATATCACCATACCACAATGTCACTCAGAACCATTGAATGTTTAAAAGGTAAGAACATTGGTTGTTTACATAATAAAAACCTTGGATAAACCACTTATGAAGTCCTTTATTTGTGCTCTAGAAAGAGTCACCATCTAACCCTAGACATCCCTTGATTAACAACACAAAAAGTTCCATTGGGAGTAGGGTAAAACCCACAATCGACTGTTCATTTAAAACAACCCATCCAATGTCAAAAAGTAAGCTCCTTAAGTTGATCATATAAAAGAAACCATCTAAATCACATTATCAGGACCAAAATATTACATTAGCCATCATTCCACTTTATTGGAGGAATAAACATTAGATCTTGACCATTGGGTCTAGTTCATATGTTAAAACCATCAATTACAGTATAGGTCCAACCATTGCATCAAGTAACCTACGAAACCATTGGTCTAAGACTTAATTGATGCTACAACTATATGATTAACTCATCATAGGTTGTGGATACCTGATCCACCATCATTACTGACCATTAAGTCACCATAAGTTGTTAGATCAACACTATATTCATTAATCACCCTCAAATATCAAACTAATATCACCATTGATTGATAACATCATTAGGGTACTTAGTGGTTAATCACTAAGCTTCTAATTAAACCAACACCTGACCTAAAGGGTGAACGTCAGTTGACACCCTTGGTCACCACCTTCAGTTGTCATGAAGACAACAACATCATTTGTTGCAATGGTACCCCCATTGAGTCATGTGTTTATAGAAGAAATTAGCTTTAAACCCTAAAATTGACCAGTGGTTGATGGGTTCTTAGAACCATAGGTTGTCAAAACAACCTGATCCAAGTCATATTATACCTTAGGAATTGTGGTGACACATCCCACTATCACACAGACAACGAGATGCCACGCGAAAATGTGCGGAAAACACCATAAACCACCTATTACCAAAACATGGGTTAATTAAAAACGATTTTGAAAAGTAGATAAACCAAGAAACTATTACATCCAGATCCTCATCATGTAACAAGACATGTTATATAAACATTTACAAGTCTTGATACGTGTCCACAACTTATAAGATCAGCTGTCCTGTCAACACATGAGTTCATCACCTGTTCATACATACACAATGGGCCACATCCGGCCAGCAACAGGATATACAAAGCTTCATCAGCTACACATCAAAAAACAACGTCAAAACATCTCTGAGGACCTGAGAGTACAGGGATGACTCTAGGACTCTACTACGAAACAACCAAAATAGTAGCGTATCCATCTCTTGCCTTCTACTGCTCTTCTTGCTACTCAACCACAACCTCATGACCACGACCACGTCTAGCGCGATCACCTAAAAAGGTTGTAAACCAACGGGGTGAGACACACAGTCCCAGCGAGAAACATAACTCCCCGTCGAAACCATAAAACCTCAAAAAGGTTAAAGTAACAATAGCAGATAACTGATAAAGAGTATAACAAGAGCAGCATATTGAGCAAGATTGTTATTACCATCAAGCTTACCAAGATATTCGGGAGGCATATAACCAAGTATTTCTTTATGGAACATGATTGACAAGATAAGCTTTATAAGAACTTACCACAAGATATAAGGATCGTACACACAACTACATAGTTCCACTAGATCAGCTATATAAACAAGGCCTCAAACAATGTTCCGTATTTTTCCTTAAGCAATAAATACTATTCAGCTGAATTACATATTATTTTGCCCTGAGGAAGTGAGCTGTACTGCTCAAATCCAACCTTCGATTGTGAAACCCGAGCTGGTGCCATAAAAGGTCGATGGAAGAGATAGACTTCACGACCTCCCCACCTCGTGGTCAGTGCACGAGTGCAAAACAAGCAGGACCGCAGTCTCATGCTTAAGTGGCCTCAGGCACAGGGTCAGGATACCCTCTACCTAGCCCACCTTGGTACAGGTATCGATGCTAGTGAAACTGAGCCACGGGCATGATCACCGTGCTATGAGCCATGAACACATTCATGCTCTCTCATCATACATCCTGAATCATGGGCCTGTTCACCATGTCCCAACATATTGAGCTAGGGGCCTGAAACTGCGCTCTGGAGTCTACAACCTAAGTTGCACTCAAACCACCTCATTTTCAGCTAGGAGAAACCACACATATTCAATAATATGCGCTTCCAGGTTAACCCACAGGAGAACCTATTTCACCATCATCAACTACTAACGATGATGGATCTATGGCCAGGGCAAACTACATAATATGTTCCACTGTAATTAGTAAGTATATTTTAAGTGGATTGTTGAGGCAGCCAGGTTGTAGCACATATATAACATTAAGTTACATTTTTACTACCACCATCAAATTATCCCGGGATCTCAATCCCATATCACAAGAAACCACTTCCTCTTAAGGCATTCTCATCATCTTACATCATTACTAGGGATAACAATCCCTGATCTCATCATCAGAGGATAACACCTCAGCTAGGCACTCAGCCTTTATCAGGTCCTCAGACCTATCACATCATACTGGTGATGCATGTTATCTCATCAATAAGAGTGATCATCACAATGTAGTGTTATTCAAACACATATACCTCATAGCTCTTACCTGGCTATGAATTCATCTGATATACCTGCACAGTTAGTATGCACATCAAAAGAGGTAACTTAAAATCACCAGACATAGCTCTTATGTTTATCATGTCATTAGGGTTTGAAGATGCACATGTCATGATCACAATCATATGAAGCATATACTGTTTCAGTTATATTATTGCTATCAAATCATGGGCATCCATCCATGCTTTTTACCTTTTAAAACAGGAGCAAGCATCTTGGCATCATCTTTAAACACTCAACATAGCATATGTTTGCAAACTAACTTCTATTGTTCATTAACAACAAGGATGCGATCTCATGATGAAGGACTACTAGGTCAAAAGCCTGCTACCCTCACTACAGGTGGTGTCGGGCAGGGTAATGCCTCTCACTAGAGGCCAATCGGCCAAGCACTGCACATCCTCTAACATGCATCAAGGTTCCATTAGCACTCAAGGTGTCGGGCAGCCACCACCAAGGTATAACGTGCAACACTACCCTGGCTATCGGCCAAGGGTCTAACATGCCCCAAGCTAGGGTTAGGGTTAGGTTTCACTATCGGATAACCTTCATCATGAGCCATACCGACCAAAGGGGTGTCGCCCAAGATGCCCCTATCGTGCAACCATCTCAGCATCATCAAGGGTTAACCCTATCGGCCATGGTACCCATGACACCCAAGAATGGTGTTGTGCATGGCCACGAAGCATCATAACGGCCAGCAATAAGGGTTAGCATGTCAGGCACTAAGCTAACATCACATAACGGCCAAGATCATCTCAAGACAAGGGGGTGTAACGAGAATCCTCTGTACATGGTGTATCATCCAAGACTTAACCCTAATGAGGGTATCGAGCAACATACTCAAAAGTCACCAGGGAAACATATGTCGGCCAAGAGCCCATCCAAGGGTCTAGCAACCATGTCTTCCAAAACCCAACTCTAGGGTGGATAAGGGATATCGGGCACAAAGCCAACCGAACACAACAAAACCAAAACGGCCAGACCACGACCCAAAACAAAGAGGTATCAAGCAGCATCTCATCAAGGGTGTATCGCCCCTCCATCATCTCCACAAGGGATCACGACCAAAGGATAATGGGCACCAAGCCAACTATCTCAACAAGGTGTGTCACCCAAGGTACAACTCCAAATAAGGCTATCGGGCAGCACAACTCCTATGTCATATCGTGCAAGGCACAACCCCACGAGATCATCTTCAACCTCAAGCACAAGGGCACCAAACCCTAATTGATCAAGAAGGTTGGCTCACCTCTCAACAACAAATAGAGAGGGGTTTTACACAACCTCTATCACAAATCGGGAAACCACAAGGATCCACCTCAACATAGGTCACCATCTATCCAAAAAGCTCACCTCTCTAATCCATGGTGAGAGGATGGTGTTTCTCAGGCAACTAGAATATAAGCTCACCTCTCAACCTAATTGAGAGAGGGGTATTGCCCACATTACTAGAGCTCAAACTCACTTCTCTGGACCAAGGGGAGAAAAGAGTGTTTCTCAACAAGGAAACCCTAAACCATGGTTCGTGCAACTTGGTACAAGGGTACAAAACATCAACCACAACAACAAGATCACTATATCCACAAGACTAAGGGTGTAAACTAAGCAAGAAACATATCTAGCAACATACATGGCCGATCATGATCATATGAAAACGTGCAACATAAAAGAAGGTAGTATGGTTAGGGTTAGGAGTTATGTAACCCACCTTAAGCAAGCTCCAAGCTCCTAGCACCAAGCTTCCAAGCTCAAGCACCACCACAAGAAGAAGAACAAGGCACTCTAGGGTTCGTCCACCACTAGAGGAAGAAGAAGACTCCAAGGAGAAGGAGGAGGATCAACCACTAAGCTTGCAAAGGAGAGGTGTCGTGCACCAAGGAAGTGGGAAGATTAAGGAACTAAAGGGATCCTTAGCAAGAGTAAGGGAACACATATATAGAAGAGGATGGAGGAGAAACCAAGGTAAAACAAGGCAATGTGTCGCCCACCTAGGGATACTTGTCCATGGGCAATGCCACCCTCACATCTTGCCCCATACACATGTCCAAGGCAATTTCCACATGCAAGCATCATGCACCAAGTGTCCACTAGAGTGGTGACACAAATGAAGCTAGTAGTCAAAGGTGGTCCATGGCCGATACACCCACTCCTTGCCCGATATAGCCTCATGGGAGACACACCCATGGCCGACACAACCATGGCCGACACAAGGTCAACAAGGCAAAGCAAGGCTCAAGTGAGGCATAACAAGGCCCAACAAGGCTCACCCAAGCCCAAAGAAACCCAAGCAATGAGCCCAACCCTTCCTCTCAACACTAGAGGAAGCAAGGAGAGAGAGAAACACCTCTCACGGTGACAAACTTTCTCATCAACCCTAGACTTGGGTTATTTGCAAGTAGCACCTCCTACACTCAACAAAGCACAAACAAACCCTAATCACCACTAAGGGTGATTAGCAAGCAACTAAACACCAGGGTTAGGCAAAGCAAATAGGATAAGCACAAAATGGGGGTCAAGGTCCTTACAAGCCATAAACCTTTACAAAGGGATTTCGTCCCTGAAATATAAAGAGAAAAGTGGGGGAGACTTCCTCCTCATCTCTTCCTCAAGCTCCCACATGGCTTACTCAACGCCACGATGATGCCAAAGAACCTTCACCAGAACCAGGTCCTTCCTCTTTAGCTTCTTCACTCTTTTGTCAAGAATCATCACTGGACCTTCTTTGTATGTCACATCTTCATCAAGCTCAACCTCAACTGGCTGTATCACTGTTCCTGTATCTGGATGACTTTTCTTCAACATGCTAACATGGAACACCAGATGTAACCTGTGCAACTCTGGTGGCAACTCTAACTTGTAAGCTACCTTGCCAATACGTGCTATGACTGGGTATGGCCCCATATACCTGGGTGCTAGCTTACCTTTCCGGCCAAACCTTAGCACGCCTTTCCAAGGTGAGACATTGAGATACACTTTGTCTCCCACTTGGAACTCTAAAGGTCATCGGCAATTGTCTACATAAGACTTCTGCCTGTCCTGTGCCACTTTCAACTGTTGTTGTATCACTTTGATCTTTTCTGTTGTCTGTTGTACTAACTCAGGACCCAAAAGTTGATACTCCCCAGACTCATGCCAACATAAAGGAGATCTGCACTTCCTGCCATATAAGGCCTCATAAGGAGCCATGTAAATGCTCTATTGGTAACTATTGTTGTAGGCAAACTCTATCAAACTGAGATGTACGTCCCAACTGCCTAGGAACTGTAAAACACAAGCCCGGAGAAGATCCACCAAAGTCTGAATAGTCCTTTCAGACTGTCCATCTGTCTGCGGGTGGAAAGCGGTGTTGAACCTCAATTGTGTTCCCAACGCTTTGTGCAACTGTTCCTAGAAATGACTCGTGAACTGAGGACCTCGGTCGGAAACTATCATTGATGGTACGTGATCGGCCTAAATCACGCGTCCTAAAATTGGAGGTGGATATGAGGTAGTCGAGCTTTTATATTTATAACCCGAATCCTTCTAGGCCCCCACAACTTTGTTTACGGGGTCGAAGTAGATATACGGGGTCAAACACAGGGACGAGGGTGGTAGTGTTGAGAACTCATAATCGACACGCTACACTCTGGAAAGGGTAGAGATATGATAAAGTTCCCAAAAGGGAACAACAGAACAAGAACGATAAAACAAGAGAAAGCCCTATCTCCAACTGGAGTTACAAGGAAAACTTATATTTTTAAGCATTTAGCAGTTTTTAGGGGTTTTCATGCAACAGAAACAGAGAGATAATACTAGAGCTATTGCAAGGTACGAAGGAGAAAACTCCGGTAAAACAAGCGGAAGTAGGAACATCCTGTACCCCTCCTCTCAGAGCGGGTACCTCTAACCAAGCATCAACACCACTCTTGAGGTTGTTGGACTTTAAGTTAGAGTGAAATGTTACTAAAGCAACTCCGATTCCGGGCACTCTCGTACTCCAGAATCGGACCAAACACTAGAGCCACAACACCTCTCTTAAGGCTGTTGTGACGGGAAAACGCGATTCGGTAGCTAATCGGAACGCGATCCAACATGCAAGCTAGAGTTCGAATATTAAACGTAGCATCCATCCAACAAGGGTGCCAAGCATACAGCAGCAGATAATTAAACTCTTCCATTTCCATAAACAAAAAAGGGTCTTAATTATAGTGCATAAGTAAAGAATTAAATAACAAAAATAAAGATAGAGGTCGCCTTCTTGATGTAGAAGGACGACTGACTACAGCGGCTCTCCAGCCTGATACCGGTTAGGAGCCTAGCCCGATACAACAGTGTCGGGCGGCACACCATGACGGTCGATACACTCAAGTCGGGCGGCACGCCATGACGGGTGAAGCGTATCGGGTTCGATATCGTGTCGGGCTAGTAGTGACACATCTATGTCGGGCACTTGTGTCGCTCATCGACGTTGGTCGATATCGGCCTGCAATGTCGCCTGGGACGGTCCTAAGTGAACCATCCCCTCCCTCTCGGGACGGGGAAGAGCTCACCTAGAGTTGCCCAACATGAACACTCAGGCGCGATACTTCTGCTCTCGCAGCTTCCTCCGAAGATTTTCTCAGGGTTCCGACCTGTCTTTTCGGCTTCCTGTAGCTACTATTTATAGGAAACGGTTGGGGAAAGTTATGGTGCTCGAAGTGCCACGTGTCCTCCTTATTCGCGGGGTCAGTGGACAGTCGATACACCTATCGCCCGACACCTGGATGTCGGCTGTCGGTCGTGTGAAGGGCGGCACCTACCGATGGGTGGCCTGTGACGTGCGACAAGTTTGGGTTGTCGTGGCGAGTTCGGCTCCCTGTCGGGTAAAAGACGTGTCGTCTGTCAGTTTCTTCTTGCTCGGCATCCCCGTGTCGCGCGTCATTGTGTTGCGCTACCCTATCGGGCAGTGATCGTATCGGTCATCAGGAAGGCCGATGCAGGTTGAACTTATTTGTGGACCGGGATGGCCTTATTGACGATAAATGGGTCAAAATAGGAGGAAAACACTGCAAAAGATGGAAATATTAAATTAAGAGCGTTGTTTGGCCAATTATTGCGAAAGCACATATAAAAGAGTGGAAAACAGTTAAAAAGGGCAGTTTTGATAACAGAAAAATAGTCTAAAATATCACAAAATTTGGTGTTATCAACTCCCCCAAACTTAGCATTTTGATTGTCCTCAATCAATATTTAAACTTTATTTAGTGATGTTTCTTCTTGCTTGGTGTAGCTTTCAGGCCAAGAGGTAAAACAAGTATCGTAATGCCTTTAGAGATAATGATGCCTCTCTACAAACAAAAGACCTTGTGTTTCCTGCCTTATTATTTCAGTAAAATTTTTCTCTACAGCTTCAGCGAGACTTTGGTGCATGATTCCCAAGTTAGCTTACACACCAAATAGCTTTATTTTTGGGTCAGAAAGTTGTGTATAGGGTAGGCTAAGGCTTTTTTGGGTTTTTCTTGTCTCCCATCGGTCCATCTAGGTAAGGGTCTGCTAACGGGCAAGTGGTCCCTGCAGTCCAAGCCAGTTGGCTTTAGAGCAGTGATTTCACATCCTACATACCACTGCCCCGGATCTACCATGCCTAAAGATGGGTACTTTTGGAAGACAAGTGTGTATGTATATATTTTTTTTCTTTTTCTTTTATTGGGCACAACTCTCATGCTTTTATTCACCCTCATAAGGCTGCTTTCTCTCTTGGGATTTTTGTTAGGTAAGGGAAAACAAAAGAGATTTCTGCTGTTTGGGCAGCTTTTTCCTTCTCCATACTCGTCTCTTAGCTGTTGTGAGATTATTAATTTTTTTTTCAAAATTTTTGGCACGGAAAAACGTAATCTTTTGTTCGTTTGAAGCAGCATTATCAGAAAGATATAACAATATTTGCATTTCGTTGAGCACATAGAAAACAAACTTGGCAAGAAGTCGCATCAGGTTTTTACTAATATAGCGACTTTGTACATATGTGAGAGAATAAAATAAGAAAAATTTCAAAATTTTTATATGAGCATGGCATTTTATACGAGCATGGGTACATACACATGATATAGGAGAAGAACAAAATGGCACAAAGGGTGGAGGTGAAGAAGAAAATTTTTATACCTCCTTCACTGGTACATGGGTATCCCCCCCAAACTTACTCCACACTCTGTCCTAGAGTAGTGAAGAAGACAGGGTGAGGTCATGCTTGTCCAGTGAAGGTTAGATGGTGGTTGAACTTGTGCCTTCAAGAAGCTGCAATATGCTTCTTTGCTGCCTCCATTTTATTTCCCCAGCTGGATGTGGCCGGAACAAGAGAGAAGATCTCAAGAAGGAAGCTCGAGGCTCGAGCATATTATGACAGAGAGCTCCTGAGAACACTTGTGGATACTATGGCTGACGGACCCAAAATATCCACATTCAATCCAGGGGCCGTTGGAGAAGGACTTCCACTGATATACTCTTTTGGAAAGGTCCTAAACCATCATAGAAGACAGACTATGATAAGAAAGTGATCCTCCTTCGGAGCTACCATATCAACAAAAATCCATCCTCTCTCTCTCTTAGACTGTTGATGGCTAGCTGCCTCGGGATTCTGACATTTCTGTCCGACAATTGTTGCTTCAGCTGCGGCCGCAATTCTGATTCTCGTGCCTTGGTTGTCAGCTTGGCCGGAGGTTTGCTTCGTGTGAGCCATACCTGTTATCAAGCCCATTTATCACTTATATGTTAGGTCGGGAAAAACTAGAATCACGATAAAACTTGTCGCGAGGTAAAGCCCGGTGTATTGTTCATCAAAAGAAAAATCTGAGGCGATACAAGATCAGGAGATAAGGGGGATGTGTGCAGCACAACACGCTGCTCGGCACGGGTATGTCGGGTGATAAGGTCGCATGAAAACAACTGCCTGATAGGATGTCATGACGGAAAAACATGTCACCCGCTATGGAGTATCGGGCAAGCGCGATCGGTCGTCGTGTCGTGCCTCACATGCATCGGGTGATACAAGATAAATCGACTAAGTTTGTCAACCTGATAAGCAGCGCGCAATATGAAACCTGTGTCGGGAAAACAGGCTGTCGGGCTATACCTTTGCTCTTTGGAGCCATCGCCCGATACAAGGGTAAAGGCGAGCTGGCCGACACGTGAGCAAAAAGTGTGTTACTGCATGTGGTACAGGTGGCGAAAAAGAGTAAGTGTAGTAGCCCGACACGTTGAGCCCTCCTTACTATATATAGCAAACTCAACTGGGGGTAAATCAGGCAGTTCTGGGGTGCGCGTCGGTCATTGAGACATGTCGTTCCCGAGACGATGGTCCCATTAGTCTCATTAATGGCAATTACTCGCATGCACGATACGGATGCACACGACCCAGGAATATCGTCCATCACGGCCGTTGCGACTCCCGAGAGGCTACAGCCCGATACAAGCGGTCCTGCGTGCCAGCTGAGCTGCTTCCCGATACGGTTAAAAAAAGGCGGCCGAAAACTAAAACTAAGTGGAAAAATGTTTGACGGGCAAGACATCATCGGTTCAGGGTTAGGTTCCCGACCTCAGAAGGTATTACTCCTCAAAGCTTGTAAAATACAGTGGTGGCCCATAAAAATAGAAGAGTCACCGCATGAGGCGCACGCACTGACTCGGGCCTTATTACAGTCCATAGTGTTTGTAGTGTTTGTTTTACAGCAAAATAAAATGCATCCTATTCTAAGAAAAGAGAGAAAAACTCAGGCTACCTCCCAAGGAGCATTGAAGTTTGCGTCGCCAGCTCGACTAGTGTAAGCTCTTCATGTTCAGTCTTTGACATTACCCATATCCTGCAAGTCGATCTCTGCTCTCCTGACAAAAGCTTCATCTTCATAATACCTCTTTACTCTATGCCCATTCACCTTGAAGACCTTGGTCGGATCGTCTTTTTCGTAGAGTTCCATCATTCCTGATGGGTATATCTTCGACACTATAAACGGTCCTGACCATCTTGTCTGTAGCTTCCCAGGGAAAAGACGAATGGAGGATTTAAATAACAGAACCTTATCCCCTTCGCTTATGTCTTTTCTCCTGAGGTGGGCATCATGCCACACTTTGGTCCTCTGTTTGTAGATTTTTGCATTTTCATAAGCGTTCATCCTCAGCTCTTCAAGCTCTTGAAGCTGCAAAAATCTCTTTTCCCCGACTTTCTCGAGGTCCATGTTTAAGAATTTGATTGCCCAAAGGGCCTTGTGTTCGAGTTCTAAAGGTAGATGGCAGGATTTTCCGTAGATCAACCTATAGGGGGTGGTTCCAATGGGCATTTTGTAGGCGGTCCTATAGGCCCATAGTGCGTCGTCAAGCTTCGTAGACCAATCTTTCCTCGTTCAGCTGACAGTTTTCTCCAGGATCTGCTTAATTTGTCTGTTTGAAACCTCTACATGCCCTGAGGTTTGTGGGTGGTAGGGTGTAGTGATCTTGTGCTTCACTCCATACTTATGTAGGAGTGCTTCGAACTGTCTCTCTCAGAAGTGCGACCCGTCGTCGCTTATTATTGTGCGTGGTACACTGAACCTAGGAAAGATCATCTTCTCGAATAGCTTGATTACTGACTTGGCGTCGCATGTTTGGGTTGCTACGACTTCTACCCACTTCGATACATAGTCCACTGCCACTAGTATGTATTGATACCCCCTGGATGGGGGAAACAGTCCCATGTAATCAATCCCCCACACGTCAAAAATCTCTACTTCGATCCAGCTTGCCATCGGCATTTCATTTCTCCTCCCTATATTCCTTGTAGACTGACACTCTTTGCAGACTTTCACAAATTGTGCAGCATCTTTGAATAGCGAGGGCCAGTAGAAACTTGACTGTAGCACTTTTGCAGCTGTTCTTTCGCTACCCAGGTGTCCATCGTAGGGGGAGGCGTGGCACTTCTTCAGAATGTTCACAGTTTCTTTCTCGAGGATGCATCTCCTGTATAGATTGTCAGCGCATCTTCTGAAGAGGAGAGGATCATCCCAATAGTAATTTTTAGCATCCGCGAACAACTTCTTTTTCTTATTGTAAGTAATGTCAGGAAGCAGCTCTCCACAAGCAAGATAGTTGCAGATATCTGCAAACCATGGCAAGTCTTCTTCTTTAGCTTCTTCCAGCATAAGAGCTTCATCGACATAGTCGTCGTTGATCGGTGGTCCCCCTTGCCTTTCAGCTACGATCCTCGATAGGTGGTCGGTGACCACATTTTCTACGCCCTTCTTGTCGATAATTTCATGGTCAAACTCTTGCAGCAATAAGGCCCACCTCAACAGCCTGGGCTTTGTGTCTTTCTTTTGCATTAGATATTTTATAGCCCCATGATCTTTATATACCTTGAACTTTTCTCCAACTAGATACGACCTGAACTTATCAAAGGCGAAGACAATTTCCAACATCTCTTTTTCCGTGGTTGTGTAATTTACCTGAGCTTCGTCCAATGTGCGACTAGCGTAGCAGATCACATGGTGCTTTTTATCTTTCTTCTTCCCCAGGACTGCTCCTACCGCATAGTCGCTAGCGTCGCACATAAGCTCAAAGGGTAAATCCCAATCTAGAACTTGGATGATGGGTGGGGATACCAAACCGTTTTTCAAAGCCTGAAAAGCATTGAGACAGTCATCAGAGAAAACAAATTCAACATCCCTTACCAGCAGATTGGACAAAGGCTTTGAAATCTTTGAGAAGTCCTTTATGAATTTGTGGTAATAGCCGGCGTGACTGAGGAAGCTCCTCACTCTTGTCATGGACTTCGGGGGAGGAAGCTTGGATATGGCTTTGACCTTGCTGGTGTCCACCTCGATTCCACGCCTTGAGATCTTATGCCCTAGAACAATGCCCTCTCGTACCATGTAATGGCACTTTTCCCAATTTAGAACTAGGCTATTCTCCTCGCACCTTTGAAGAACCAATGATAGATTTTTCAAGCAGGTATCGAAGTCCTTTCCATAGACTGAAAAATCGTCCATGAAAACTTCTACGATATATTCCAGAAAATCTAAAAACATTGATATCATGCATCTTTGAAAGGTGGTGGGAGCGTTGCAGAGACCGAAGGGCATCCTTCTGAAAGCATAAGTGTCGTAGAGGAAGGTGAATGTTGTTTTCTCCTGATCGTCGAGCAATATGGGTACCTGATAAAATCCTGAAAATCAATCAAGGAAACAAAAGAAATCGTGATGCGCTAATCTTTCAAGAACTTGGTCAATAAAAGGTAGCAGAAAATGATCTTTTTTTGTAGCCTGATTTATCTTTCGGTAATCGATGCACATCCTCCATCCGGTGGCGGTCCTAACCGCCACCTCGTCGCCCTTTTCACCCTTTACCACTGTCATCCCACCCTTTTTGGGTACTATGTGAATCAGACTCACCCAGTTGCTATCACTGATTGGGTAAATGATCCCCACATCCCTTAGCTTGATTACCTCTTTCTTGATGACTTCCTTGAGAATATGGTTCATCTTCCTATGGAGTTGAGCCATAGGCTTGGCGGATTCTTCCAAGTTGATGCGATGCATGCATAAGGTGGGGCTAAGGCCTTTGATGTCCTCTACAGAATATCCTATAGCCCCCATGTGAAGTCTTAACTCCTCAAGGAGTCAGTCCAGTAGGTTTCTCGAAAGATTGGTGTTTACGATGACATGGTTTCTCTCTTCTTCATCTAAGAATTCATATTTCAGACCTTCAGGCAACAGTTTCAACTCAGGTTTTGCTCTGGATGCCTTCTCTTGAGGCTCCTCCTCGAGAGAGGCATACTTCACGGACTCCACCACCTCATCCTCTTCGTGCAGATCTTCATCAGACAGGTCAAAAAGGTCGAGATACTTTGCAATTTCAGGATCTTTG
The DNA here is from genome assembly GCA_963693085.1 of Alisma plantago-aquatica. Taxonomy (NCBI): domain Eukaryota; kingdom Viridiplantae; phylum Streptophyta; class Magnoliopsida; order Alismatales; family Alismataceae; genus Alisma; species Alisma plantago-aquatica. The sequence goes on along the minus strand of OY856414.1, from coordinate 124,043,807 downwards.
AAGTCGGAATCCTGACAGCTTATAGCCCTCGCAAGGGGGTCCACCATTCGGATGTCCTCCTCTATCTCCTCGTAGAATTTATCGTAGCTATCCGCGAAGCATGCGGATTCAGACAGGGAAGGACCTTTCATTGCCTCCTTCACCTTGAAGTCCAGGTGGTCATTTCTGACCCTCAGCGTGATAATCCCCTCAGAGTCATCAATCAACGCCCTTCCTGTCGCCTAGAAAATGACGTCCAAAGATAATCAGGCAGAGGGGGTCTTCTGCTGTGTCAACGACTACTATGTCACAAGGTATGAAGAAATTACCGACCCTGATCGGCACATCTTCAACAACGCCGACTGGACTCTTAAAGGTATGGTCCGCCAGTTCGATCCTCATATCGGTACGAACCATGCTGGTTAAACCCAACCTTTGCGCGAAGCTCAGGGGCATGAGGCCGATACATTCCCCTAAGTCAGCAAGACCTTTTCGCTCAACGTTCTCCCCGATGGCAAATGGGATCGTAAAAGCTCCAGGGTCCCTTCTTTTGTTTGGCAGGTCAGGCTTCACGAAGGCTGAGGAAGCAGATGCTAGGTGCACGGTCTCAACCCTCCCTCCTCTTCTTTTCTTCGTGATAAGATCCTTGAGGAACTTGGCGTAGGTCGGCATATCCTCCAAGGCGTCAAGGAAGGGGACTTCAAGATGTAGTTTCTTGATCGAGTCCATGAACCTTTCGTGACGCTTTTTCATATTTGCCTTGATCAGTTTATAAGGAAACAACAGCTTGGGAGCATAAGGATTCCTCCCACCAGATAGCTCATCAGAAGGTTTCTGTGCAGGCTCTTGAGCTTCTGCTTGTCTACCTTCGTCCTCTACCAGAATCGCACTCTCAGGCCTTGGCTCAGGCTCTGGTCTGGGTTCATCAGTGCATTCCACCATCTTCCCAGACCTTAGTACTACCATTCTGGCAGTTTCAGGGTAGGTGAGTGTCTTTCCTGTAGGGTTCTTTCTTAGAGCGGCCATCTGGGCCAATCGTTGATCGACCTCCTGCTGGCGCATCTGCAGATTCGCCATCTGGTGTTGCATGGAATTCAGAGCTCCAGGATTGGCGAGCGCTCCCTGTGCCAGTCGGTTGATGATAGTGTCTTGTCTCTTTATGTAAGCAAACAACTGACCAACCAAACTGGGTTGGTGTGAAATCCCATCTCGGCCTTGACGTTCACCCTGAGACAGAGATTGCACACAGTGAGACATGGTGTCAGAGCTTGATGGAACAGGTCACCGTCCTTCAGAGTTCCTGAAATGGCACGAGAAATCAAGTTTTAGAAAATGGAATTATTTATTTTGTGCAAAGAGTAATGATAATAATGATAATAATAATAGGAAAGAGTGATGTCAAGCTCATTTCTAAACTTGAGGCACGGGAGTGTAGTTAGTGGATTCAGATTCGTCAATAGTGTCGTTTTGCCTCGTCCCCGGCAACGGTGCCAAAAAGTTGACCGGCTTAAATCATGCGTCCTAAAGTTGGAGGCGGATATGAGGTAGTCGAGCTTTTACATTTATAACACGAATCCTTCTAGGCCCCCGCAACTTTGTTTACGGGGTTGAAGTAGATATACGGGGTCGAACACAGGGACGAGGGTGGTAGTGTTGAGAACTCAGAATCGACACGCTACACTCCGGCAAGGGTAGAGATATGATAAAGTTCCCAAAAGGGAACAATAGAACGAGAATGATAAAACAAGAGAAAACCCTATCTCCAACTGGAATTACAAGGAAAACTTATATTTTTAAGCATTTAGCAGTTTTTAGGGGTTTTCATGCAACAGAAACAGAGAAATAATACTAGAGCTATCGCAAGGTACGAAGGAGAAAACTCCAGTAAAACAGGCGGCAGTAGGAACATCCTGTACCCCTCCTCTCATAGCGGGTACCTCTAACCAAGCATCAAAACCACTCTCGAGGTTGCTGGACTTTAAGTTAGAGTGAAATGTTACTGAAGCAACTCCGATTCCGGGCACTCTCGTACTCCAGAATCAGACCAAACACTAGATCCACAACACCTCTCTCAAGGCTGTTGTGACGGGAAAACGTGATTCAGTAGCTAATCGGAACGCGATCCAATGTGCAAGCTAGAGTTCGGATATTAAACGTAGCATCCATCCAACAAGGGTGCCAAGCATACAGCAGTAGATAATTAAACTCTTCCATTTCCATAAACAAAAAAAGGTCTTAATTACAGTGCATAAGTAAAGAATTAAATAACAGAAATAAAGATAGAGGTCGCCTTCTTGATGTAGAAGGACGACTGACTACAGTGGCTCTCCAGCCTGATACTGGTCAGGAGCCTAGCCCGATACAACAGTTTTGGGTGGCACACCCTCTCAGGCGGCACACTGTGACGACCGATTGTATCGTTCAAGGACCCTGGCCGATACGCTCAAGTCGGGCGGCACCCTCTCGGGCGGCACGCAATGACGGGCGAAGCGTATCGGGTTCGATATCGTGTCGGCCTAGTAGTGACGCATCTATGTTGGGCACTTGTGTCGCTCATCCACGTTGGTCGATATTGACCTGCAGTGTCGCCCGGGATGGTCCTAAGTGAACCATCCCCTCCCTTCGGGACGGGGAAGAGCTCACCTAGAGTTGCCCGGCACGAACACTCAGTCGTGATACTTCTGCTCTCGCAGCTTCCTCTGAATATTTGCTCAGGGTTCCGACCTGTCTTTTTGGCTTCTTGTAGCTGCTATTTATAGGAAGCGGTGGGGGGAAGTTATGGTGCTCGAAGCGCCACGTGTCCTCCTTATTCGCGGGGTCAGTGGACAGCCGATACACCTATCGCCCGGCACCTGGATGTTGACTATCGGTCACGTGACGGGCGGCGCCTACCGGTGGGTGGCATGTGACGCGCGACAAATTTGTGTTGTCGTGGCGAGCTCGGCTCCCTGTCGGGTAAAAGACGTGTCGTCCGTCAGTTTCTTCTTGCTCAGCATCCCCGTGTCGCACGTTGTTGTGTTGCACTACCCTGTCGGGCATTGATCGTATCGGTCGTCAGGAAGGCCGATGCAGGTTGAACTTATTTGTGGGCCGGGACGACCTTATTGATGATAAATGGGTCAAAATAGGAGGAAAACACTGTAAAAGATGGAAATATTGAATTAAGAGCGTTGTTTGGCCAATTATTGCGAAAGCACATATAAAAGAGAGGAAAACTGTTAAAAAGGGCAGTTTTGATAACAGAAAAACAGTCTAAAATATCACAAAATTTGGTGTTATCAGTACGCCATGCAAGCGTACTATCTCATCTACATATACCTAAGCGAGCTTCTCGGCTGTATACGTCGTCTTCATAGGTATGAAATGGGAAGACTTCGTCAATCTGTCCACTATCACCCAAATGGAATCATGATTCTTAGCTGTCCTTGGCAGACCAACCAAGAAATTCATGGTTATATGATCCCATTTCCACTGCGGTATTGGTAGGGGTTGCAACGTACCTGCCGACTTTTGATGCTCAACCTTGACTTGCTGGCATACCACACACCTAGCCACAAACTCGGCTACATCTTTCTTCAAGACAGGCCACCAATACAGGTCCTTCAGATTGTGATACATTTTGGTGACTCCTGGATGCATAGCATACATCGATGTGTGTGCTTCCTCAAGCACTAGCTTCCTTAGATTATCAACATCGGGGACCACCATCCTATCATGATAGCAAACTAGTCCATCCTCGGACTCATAGAACCCATCACGCTTTTCTCTGCCAAGCTCTGACCTGATCAACTGCACTGTATCATCCGTTCGATGTGCGTCTTTGATTTTTTTTCTCAGCATGGGCTTTACTTGCATCTGTGCCAAAATTCCTGCTAACAAGGAAACTTCCATCTGCACATTCATCTGCCGCAAGGAGACAAACATATCCCGTTTATGGCATACCAAGGAACCCAACTGTGCCTTCTTCATAGGAAGAGAAGAAGACTTTCGGCTAAGCGCGTCAGCTACCACATTCTCCTTACTAGGGTGATACTCAATGGTGCAGTCATAATCATTGATTAGCTCCATCCAATGACATTGTCGCATGTTCAGCTCATTCTGTGAGAAGATGTACTTCAGATTCTTATGATCTGTAAAGATTTTACACACTTCCCCATAAAGATAGCGTCTCCAAATATTTAACACATGAACCACCACTGCCAATTCCAAATCATGAGTCAGATAGTTCTCCTCATGTTTCTTAAGCTGTTGTGAAGCAAAAGAAACCATATGGTCTTCCTGCATTAGCACACATCCTAAGCCCTTCTTAGAAGCATCACAGAAAATAACATAGCCCTTCCTAGGCTCTGGCAGTACTAACACTAGAGCACTAGTCAACTTCTCATTCAAACTGTGGAAATGTTGTTGGCAATGATCATCCCAAACAAAAGGTACATCCTTCCTAGTCAACTTTGTCATCAGAAACGTGATCACAATGAAGTCTTTTATAAACCTCTGGTAGTATCCTGCTAATCCCAGGAAACTATGAACTTCAGTCGGCATCTTCGGCTGCTCCCATTCTGCAACTGACCCCACCTTCTTGGAGTCCACTTTGACTCCTTCTATAGATATCACATGACCCACGAAAGTTACTTCTTTCAACCAGAACTCACACTTCATAAACTTGGCATATAACTGATACTGGCGAAGGAGAGTCAACGCTAGTTGAAGATGCTATTCATGCTTTTGATTGTCTTGACTATAGATCAAGATGTCATCTATAAAGACTACAACAAACTGATCTAGAAACGAATGGAACACCCTGTTCATCAGATCCATGAAAGCAGCAGGCACATTGGTTAGCTCAAACGGCATAACCACAAACTCAAAGTGACCATACCTCGTCCTAAAAGCTGACTTTGGTATGTCATCTGCCTTAATCCTAAACTGATGATATCCAGACCGTAGATTGATCTTTGAAAACACTATAGCACCACACAATTGGTCAAACAAATTGTCTATCCTCAACAATAGGTACTTGTTCTTGATCGTGACTTTGTTCAACTACCGGTAGTCTATGCATAGCCGCATCGATCCATCCTTCTTCTTAACAAACAGTACTAGAGCACCCCAAGGCGATGTGCTCGGTCGGATGAAACCTTTCTCCAACAACTCTTGTAACTGCTTCTTGAGCTCTGTCATCTCTACTGGAGCCATCCTGTATGGTGTCTGTGCAACTGGTTGTGTTCCTGGAACCATATTGATCTCAAAATCAATCTCTCGAGGTGGGGGAATACCGGGGAACTCATCAGGAAACACATCTGCAAACTCTCAGACAATCATCACCTCCTCAAGGCTAGGACCCTTCACCTTGGTATCCACAACGTGAGCTAAGAACGCCTTACATCCTTGCCGTAAGAAATTTTATGCCACCATCGCTGACACTAGACATGTCGGGAGAATCTTCATATCTCCTTGGAAGATCCACTTTTTCCTACCGTCATCAAACACTACTTTCTTGGAACCACAGTCCAACACAACCTTATACTTCTCTAAGGTATCCATCCCAAGGATCACATCGAATCCATGCATATCAAGTGGTATAAGATCCACTTGTATCTTGTGTCCCGAAAAAGAGAGAACATAGGATGGACATACTTCTGGAAGCATCGACGAACTGTTAAGATGGGTTTCTAACAACAAGCTATCTTTCTTACAACTAATAGGTAAAAGACAGTTTTCAAGCATACTATGGGCGATAAAAGAGTGCGTAGCACCCGGGTCAACTAGAAGAGATATAAAGAAAGAAGAAAGACAAATCAGAATGAAATAACTCCATCTGACCTGCCACAACTCGGGGGTTGACTATCGCCTCTGGTTAACTCATAGCGTAGAATCGAGTCGTTGCTTGTTGTCCACGTCCTCTACTTCTTTGAGCAGAATATCCCTCTTGTGATTCTTGACCGCATCCTCACCCTCTGCTACTACTGGGTTGCTGTCTATCTAACCCTTGGTGATTCTACCTCGGTTGTTGTGTCACTTCAACATCTTTCCTTGGGTAGTTTGACCTCCAATGCTCGATCTGACCACAAAGATGGCATGAGTGGTCTCGCTATTGTGGTCTAGACGGCCCTATCACTGCTACAGAAGTTGTACTATGTGCCTTTGATGGTGAAGAACCATATCCTCTTCCCTTACTTGGAGACCACTGCGATGGTGCACTGGAACCTTTTAACCCAGAAGGTGCTGAAAACCTTAGCTTCTTGAAGCCATCGAACCTCTGTCTCTGGAACTAAGAAGGCCTCTTCTTAGACATGGACTCTCTCTTCTTTCTGACTGATCGTTCAATCCTTCAAACAGACTCCACAAACATGGCAAACCGCTCTTGGTTCTCCAATGCAGCAACATGTGTTGTCATCTCAGCACTCAGGCCTTTCTCAAAATGTCTGATCCACTCATCATCTGTCGCTGCCATGTGAGGACAAAACCTTAACATGTCTATGAACTTGGCTTCATACTCGGTGATGCTCATCGTTCCTTGGCATAGATGCTCAAACTGGTTGATCTTCTCATCCAGATACATCTTCGGAAAGTATCTGCTGACAAACCCTTGTCAGAAAACCTCCCAACCGATCACCTCACTAGGTCGCTTTTCCTCCTCGATGGCCCACCAGTGGCTAGAACTACCCTTCTGAAGGTAGACAGCGTGCTTGACTTTGTCTGCTTCGGAGATGTCGAGGATCCGGAAGGCCTTCTCAAGACCTGTCAGCTACAGATCTACATCCACTGGATCAGCCGTCCCAGCATAATCTGAAGCTCTGACTCGGCGAAGTCGCTCAAAGGTTTTCCCAATACCTGATGTTTCACTATGGGGATCCTGTGCTCTCGGCGGAGGCACTAGCAATCTATCTACCATGAGATTCATCATAGCCATCATCTGCCCCATAAGCTGTTGGTAGGCAGGGTTTTCGAGAATGGCTGGGTCAAGTTGGGGAACCTCAAGCACCCGATCTTCATGTGCTTGCCCTCTAGCTCCATCAACTAATGCAGCCTCACTGCTCTCGGCAGCCTGTTCTTCATGGTTTCCAGACATCTTGGCTTTTTCTTCCGTGAGGGCAGAAGATTATTGTAAGGAAATTTGGAAAACTCACAAGAATAGACACAACTTAGTCCTAGATCCTTGTAGACTCGGCAAACCTAGGGCTCTGATACCAAGCCTGTGGTGACACATCCCGCTATCACACAGACAATGAGATGCCACGTGAAAATGTGCGGAAAACACCATAAACCACCCATTACCAAAAACATGGGTTAATTAAAACTGATTTCGGAAACAAGATAAACCAAGAAACTATTACATCTAGATCCTCATCCTGCAAGAAGATAGGTTATATAAACATTTACAGGTCTTGATATGTGTCCACAGCTTATAAGATCAGCTATCTTGTCAACACTTGAGTTCATCACTTGTTCATACATACACAACGGGCCACATCCGGCCAGCAGCAGGATATACAAAGCTTCATCAGCTACACATCGAAAAACAACGTCAAAACATCTCCGAGGACCTGAGAGTACATGGATGACTCTAGGACTCTACTATGAAACAACCAAAATAGTAGTGTATCCATCTCTTGCCTTCTACTACTCTTCTTGCTGCTCGGCCGCAACCTCACGACCACCACCACATCTAGCGCGATCCCTAAAAAGGTTGTAAATCAACGGGGTGAGACACACAGTCCCAGCGAGAAACATAACTCCCCGCCGAAACCATAAAACCTCAGAAAGGTTAAAGCAACAACAATAGATAACTGATAAAGCGTATAACAAGAGCAACATATTGAGAAAGATTGTTATTACCATCAAGCTTACCAAGATATCCAAGAGGCATATAACTAAGTATTTCTTTATGGAACATGATTGGCAAGATAAGCTTTATAAGAACTTACCACAAGATATAAGGATTATAAGCACAACTGAATAGTTCCACTAGAGCAGCTATATAAACAAGGCCTCTAACAATGTTCTGTAGTTTTCCTTAAGCAATAAATACTATTCGGCTGAATTACATATTATGTTGCCCTGAGGAAGTGAGTTGTACCGCTCAAATCCAACCTTTGGTTGTGAAACCCAAGCTGATGCCATAAAAGGTCGATGGAAGAGCCAGACTTCACAACCTCCCCACCTTGTGGTCAGTGCACGAGTGCAAAACAAGAAGGACCGCAGTCTCATGCTTAAGTGGCCTCAGCCACAGGGTCAGGCTACCCTCTGCCTAGACCACCTTGGTATAGGTATCGACGCTAGTGAAACTGAGCCACGGGCATGATCACCGTGCTCTAAGCCATGAACACATTCATGCTCTCTCATCACACATCCTGATTCATGGGCCTATTCACCATGTCCCAACATATTGAGCTAGGGGCCTGAAACCACGTTATGGAGTCTACAACTGAAGTTGCACTCAAACCTCCTCATTTTCATCTAGGAGAAACCACACATATTCAATAATATGCGCTTCCAGGTTAACCCTCAGGAGAACCTATTTCACCATCACCAACTACTGATGATGATGGATCTATGGCCAGGGAAAACTACATAATATGTTCCACTATAATTAGTTAGTATATTTTAAGTGGATTGTTGAGGCAGCCAGGTTGTAGCACATACATAACATTAAGTTACATTATTACTACCACCATCACATTATCCCGGGATCTCAATCCCATATCATAAGAAACCACTGCCTCTTAAGGCATTCTCATCATCTTACATCATTACTAGGGATAACAATCCCTGATCTCATCATCAGAGGATAACACCTCAGCTAGGCACTCATCCTATATCAGGTCCTCAGACCTATCACATCATACTGGTGATGCATGTTATCTCATCAACAAGAGTGATCATCACATTGTAGTGTTATTCAAACACATATACCTCATAGCTCTTACCTCGCTATGAATTCATCTGATATACCTGCACGGTTAGTATGCACATCAAAAGAGGTAACTTAAAATCACCAGACATATCTCTTATGTTTATCATGTCATTAGGGTTTGCAGATGCACATGTCATGATCACAATCGTATGAAACATATACTGTTTCAGTTATATTATTGCTATCAAATCATGGGCATCCATCCATGCTTTTTACCTTTTAAAATAGGAGCAAGCATCTTGGCATCATCTTTAAACACTCAACATAGCATATGTTTGCACACTAACTTCTATTGTTCATTAACAACAACGATGCGATCTCACGATGAAGGACTACTAGGTCAAAAGCCTGCTACCCTCACTACAGGTGGTGTCAGTCAGGGTAATGCCCCTCACTAGAGGCCTATTGGCCAAGCACTGCACATCCTCTAACATGCATCAAGGTTCCATTAGCACTCAAGGTGTCGGGAAACTACCACCAAGGTATAACGTGCAACACTACCCTGGCTATCAACCAAGGGTCTAACGTGCCCCAAGCTAGGGTTAGGGTTAGGTTTCACTATCGACTAACCTTCATCATGAGCCATATCGACCGAAGGGGTGTCACCCAATACGCCCCTATCATGCAACCATCTCAGCATCATCAAGGGTTAACCCTATCAGACAGGGTACCCATGACGCCCAAGAATGGTGTCGTATATGGCCATGAAGCATCATAACGGCCAGCAACAAGGGTTAGCATGTCGGGTACTAAGCTAACATCACATAACGGCCAAGATCATCTCAAGACAAGGGGGTGTAATGGGCATCCTCTGTACATGGTGTATCGTCCAAGACTTAACCCTAATGAGGGTATCAAGAAACATACTCAAAAGTCACCAGGGAAACATATGTCGGCCAAGAGCCCATCCAAGGGTCTAGCAACCATGTCTTCCAAACCACAACTCTAGGGTGGATAAGGGATATTGGGCACAAAGCCAACCGAACATAACAAAACCAAAATGGCCAGACCATGACCCAAGACAAGGAGGTATCAGGCAACATCTCATCAAGGGTGTATTGCCCCTCCATCATCTCTACAAGGGATCACAGCCAAAGGATAACGGGCACCAAGCCAACTATCTCAACAAGGTGTATCACCCAAGGTACAACTCCAAACAAGACTATCAGGAAGCACAACTCCTAGGTCATATCGTGCAAGTCACAACCCCACGAGATCATCCTCAACCTCAAGCACAAGGGCACCAAACCCTAATTGATCAAGAAGGTCGGCTCACCTCTCAACAACCAAGAGAGAGGGTTTTTGCACAACCTCTATCACAAATCAGACAACCACAAGGATCCACCTCAACATAGGTCACCATCTATCCAAAAAGCTCACCTCTCTAATACATGGTGAGAGGAGGGTGTTGCTCAGGCAACTAGAATATAATCTCACCTCTCAACCTAATTGAGAGAGGGGTATTTCCCACATTACTAGAGCTCAAACTCACTTCTCTGGACTAAGGAGAGAAAAGAGTGTTGCTCAAGAAGGAAACCCTAAACCATGGTTCGGCCAATTAGGTACCAGGGTACAAAACATCAACCACAACAACAAGATCACTATATCCACAAAACTAAGGGTGCAAACTAAGTAAGAAACATATCTAACAACATACATGGCCGATCATGATCATATAAAAATGTGCAACATAAAAGAAGGTAGTATGGTTAGGGTTAGGAGTTATGTAACCCGCCTTAAGCAAGCTCCAAGCTCCTAGAACCTAGCTTCCAAGCTCAAGAACCACCACAAGAAGAAGAACAAGGCACTCTAGGGTTCGACCACCAATAGAGGAAGAAGAAGACTCCAAGGAGAAGGTGGAGGATCAGCCACTAAGCTTGCAAAGGAGAGGTGTCGTGCACCAAGGAAGGGGGAAGACTAAGGAACTAAAGGGATCCTTAGCAAGATAAAGGTAACACATATATAGAAGTGGATGGAGGAGAAACCAAGGTAAAACAAGGCAATGCGTCGCCCACCTAGGGACACTTGTCCATGGGCAACACCACCCTCACATCTTGCCCCATACATATGTCCAAGGCAATTGCCACATGCAAGCATCATGCACCAAGTGTCCACTAGAGTGGTGACACAAACGAAGCTAGGAGTCAAAGGTCGTCCATGGCCGATACACCCAATCCTTGCCTGATACATCCTCATGGGTGACACACCCATGGCCGACACAAGGTCAACAAGGCAAAGCAAGGCTCAAGCAAGGCATAACAAGGCCCAACAAGGCTCACCCAAGCCCAAAGCAACCTAAGCAACGAGCCCAACCCTTCCTATCAACACTAGAGGAAGAAAGGAGAGAGAGAAACACCTCTCAAGGTGACAAACTTGCTCATCAATCCTAGACTTGGGTTATTTGCAAGTAGCACCTCCTACACTCAACAAAGCACAAACAAACCCTAATCACCACTAAGGGTGATTAGCAAGCAACTAAACACCAGGGTTAGGCAAAGCAAATAGGATAAGCCCAAAACGGGGGTCAGGGTCCTTACAGGAATAATGTACACATGATCACAGGTTCATCTAGAACTGAAATCAGAATAGGGAAACATTATAAAAATTGAAATCCAAGTCAAGCATAGCTTTTAGTGCATGGATCATCATTTAAAAGAAAGAACAAGAGTTAGCAAGCTTATTGTAAGCAATAAACGTGGAGCAAGATATAAAACTTGCCTCTAATTAGAAGATAAACTCCCAAACAGAAGAAAAGACGAGAAGGTAGGGTATAACATCCAAGCATAAGCTGAGAACTCGTCTGTCTAGCACCTTTCTTCATCAAATGAGCAAATCCTAAGCATAAGGAGCAAGAAAGGTAGGGTTTTAGAACTTTAGAGAAATTTCTACCATGGAACAACGAGGTTCTGACTTGGAGAAAGGTAGGAGGAAGGATAAAAAATAAATAAATAGAGTAAAGAAGGGGATTATTACTCTTTTATGTCAAGATCGCCAGAAGGAAGCTTTTTAAATCCTAAAAGGAAGTCAATTGCAACCCTAGATTCTTTTTCCAAGAAAATCCCCTCTTTCTTCTTCCTTGGATAGAAAATTCATAGCATCACAGAGGGAGAACAAGGTTCATAGAAAGAGGGATGTGGTGGAGAGCAAATGGCTCATTTGGGTGCTTAGGGATAAGTATATGAAACTTTAAGATAAAGAAAAAGAAAAAGTTGGAAGTTTTAGTATCTTTCCAAGTGTCCATGGCCTTAAACTGTTAAGAATATACAAGCACACACACAAGAAGCTCCCCCACCTTCCATAGATACATGCTTTTCCCTTGTTTCTTGAAATTCCAAGCAAAACAAATAATTCATTAGTTGATAGCTACTAAAAGTAGCTCATCCATGAAGGGGTAAACCCTAAAATACCCTTGAGGAAAAAACCTTCAAACCAAGGTTTAAATAGGCATCCCATGGCTCAAAAAGGTCAAGAATGATGATAGAATATCCAAGGAACATAATGAAAATGATAAATTGCAAAGAAAACCTCTAAATTGGGTAAATTACAAAAAAGTCCAAAATGTGCATAATATTGCATAACTTGCTCAAACAGTGTCCAAATTAGACCAAATTTGAAACTTAAGTTTGTCTTATGATTTCAAAGAAAATCACTAGATTAGATTAGGGTTATAAGAATTCAATTATGATAATTAAGCTTGTTCAACAATTTAAACAAGGTTAGGGGTCTCACATCTTGCTTCCATCATCTCAGTTACCAAACCCAAATCTGGGACTCATAGATTCCCATCTACTCTATATAGGTATGTGTTGACTCAAGGTCAATTAGGTCAATGTTGACTCACGTCTAAATTGATTAAACCCGTGTTTTGATGATGCCTAACTATTCCACATATTGGTGTCTAATGTCTCTACTTGAGTGATTTCAGATTAGGTATAGACACACTCCAAATGCCCTAACTTGCGCGTATCAAATTGGAGAAATGAAAAATCAAAGTCAATACAAGTGCACATTTTTGTAATATGATGTAAATCCATTAGAATCATGTTGTAAATCACTTGTAATGATTGTATGACTTGTAATTAATCTTAGAAAAAATTTGGAGCACTTAGGTCGAATGTTTAAGCACTCAAAAGCCATTTTCCAAAATTCACATCAGGCTGTTCATTGGTCGAATTCTGTGAGTTGCAAACTCGACCGATCCTGATTGGATCTTGAAGATTACTTTTGATCAGTCGAGTTTACACTTCACAGAACTTGACCGATGGAGTAAATGACCAATTCGATTTTCATTGGTCGGTCGAGTTTCCTCAGGACAAACTGGACCGATGGTCTGAATATCGACTATGTCTTTTACTCTATTGGTCGAGTTACCTTTATAGAAACTCAACCGATTGCACTGTACGGAAAAGTGTAGAAAAGTGCTTCTAGCCATTGTGGAGTTGCAACAAGTGAAAATATATCTGTTGCAAGCCACAAAATGGTTAGTTTTCATTCTCAAGTGTTCCCAAAGGATAAGAGGCATTCCCAGTTATAAATAGGACCCCTTGGGCTTCATCCCAAGGTTGAACATTCAATGCAAACTCTATGTGAGGTTCCTATTCTATAGTTGAGTGCTTCCTACAGCCTCCTCTCTCTCTCTAATCTTAATCACTTGCTATATCCATTAGAGTGAGTAGGAAATCTGTAAGAGAGCTAGTCCTACATGTACATCTTGTGAGGCTCTCACTTGCACCACCTCCCTATCTCTCTTTTCAACCATGAAGATGAAGGTTCTCTCTCTTGGCTAAGAGAGGTGAAGAAGAACAAGGGAAGGCGTCCATTGTTGAAGATCAAGGCTGAAGACTTGGAGAAAGAGTGGGTAAGCCCTTGGTGAAGGCAGAAGACTCCTTGCTCAAGTGGGTAAGTCCTTGGTGGAAGCTTCTCCGAGTGAAGGTGAAGTCAAAGGCAGAAGATCCAAGAAGAGTGGGTAATTCCTTGAATACTGCAGACTTGTGCAAGAGTAGGTAAGTCCTTGGAAGAAGGCGGAAGACTCTTGCAAAGTGGGTAAGTCCATGGCAAGGTAGAAGACTCTTTATATTGGATAGGTAAGTCCTTTGGTGGTCATGTATTGTATCTCTTATAATGAATACAATGAAGAAGCAAGGTTAAAAAATCCTAGAGGTTAACCTCTCTAGGTAGTGGGCTGACTCACTTCTAGTTTGAAGTGTGGAACCACTCTAAATAGCTTGTCAATTGGTGTATGTTCAATCTCTCTCTCCATTGCTATGCATGTTTTAGTTGCACACAAATTTCCTATTTAGCAACCTTATCTTGTGATATATCTTGAAGGTCTAATGAATTTTTTTAAGTGCATTCAGCTCTATTCACCCCCCTCTAGAGCATCTAATCACCCATCTAGGATCCAACAATTGGTATCAGAGTGGGCTTCTCCAAGCATACTTCAACAAGTAGGAGAAGATGGGTGACTACCAAGGAGGGAGATACTTGATCAACCTACCAATCTTTGATGGGAGTAATTTCCTCTATTGGAGAAGAAGGCTTCAATTCTACATCTAAGGATCAAATCTTGAGATGTGGCAAATAGTGAATAGCCCATACAAACTACCAAAGATAAAGATTGAAGAATTTTGACAACAGCTCTGTCGATCGAGTTTGTCCCGATAGGCACTAATGGGCGTTGCTAGCAACTATCATTGATCTAGTTGTCAATACACAGAACTCGACCGATAACACTGTGCACAGAATATACATTTGGCTTATTGAATGAGAATTTCCCTCTCAACTAGATTTTCTCAACAAATAACCTTATTCTTTGGCACACTCATTTGGCACCTTTATACATGCATATTGTCATGATCTAAATTGCCTATCTAGCTTACAACTCTATCTCTGTAATTGTTCTAAATTGGTATATCTATATCTTGTAATTACTTTCTTTTAGTTGTTTTACAGGTTTTGATGATGATCTCTTTGGATCTCTTGGTTGTGTCTAAAAATTACTTTCGTTGTACTCTAACTTGCTACATCTATATAGGTGTGTATCTTGTGTTGATACAACCTTGAGGTTCTTAGTGGTGATCATCTTTTGGTAATGATGCATATTTGTTAGTGAGTTATATCCTTTCATGCTTCTAAAATTGCTTATCTTTTTGTTTGGATATATCTCTACATCTACTCATAGCTTGCTTTATCTTGTGTATCTTTTGGTATCTCTTGCTATGATCTAGATCCTACTAGTATTCCTAACATGTGATATCTTCTACTAGTAGTTCACATACATGTAGCTCTAAATTTGTTTATAATTGGTAACATTGCTCATCTAGTGGTATTCTACTATATGATATGCTTATATCTTGTCTCATACATGCTCAAGCTTGTTCCTTGAATTGCATATATACTATCTTGAGTTGCTAGCATAACATTGTGATGCAGGGCACATAGAGCTACATTGTAAGTAGAAATTGGAGTATTTTTTATTTTATGCAGATTTTGCTCTAGTTTCAATTTTTGGTGCAAGATTAGTGTTTTTTATGCAGAAACAACCTTCTGAGAAAGGCTCATCGCGTTTCCATGAGCCCTGATACTTTTTGGGCAAATTCTGTCATCTTGAGGGTTAAAATTGCATTTTATTGTTTTTCTGTAGCACTTCATCTTGCATTTTGGGTTGTTCAAGTATATGCTTTAACTTGCTTTTCTTTCTATGCTTGGACAAGCCCCTATATGTGCTCTTCTACTCTCCTTATATAACTTTTTGAGTGGTGTTTCTTATTTCTTAATACCCCCATTTTTTGAAATGACAATGGGGGACAAATGTATGTCCTCTTTTAAAAGAGGAAGAAGGCATGTCTTACATGGATAGGAGAAGTATTTCCATGTAAAGGGGAGAAGGTAAATGGGAGAAGACATATATGTGTAGAACATATATGAGTAGAAGACATAGTATTCTATAAATGTTATGAAAGTTCACAATGCGGGAGAAATATCATCAATTGAGGGGGAGTATGAGAACTCCACTAGCATCAATTGAGGGGGATCATATGAGCTCAATCCTATTGAAACCCCAAGGTTTCTCCAAAAGTATGATTTTACTTAAAAGCTTTCAATACATTTATGGAATGGTTTGTCATCTTCAGAAAGGGGGAGAGTGTCGACTCAAGGTCAATTAGGTCAATGTTGACTCACGTCTAAATTGACTAAACCTGTGTTTTGATGATGACTAACTATTCGACATATTGGTGTCTAATGTCTCTACTTGAGTGATTTCAGATTAGGTATAGACACACTCCAAATGCCCTAACTTGCGCATATCAAATTGGAGAAAAGACAAGTCAAAGTCAATACAAGTGCATGTTTTTGTAAAATGATGTAAATCCATTAGAATCATGTTGTAAATCACTTGTAATGATTGTATGAATTGTAATTAAGCTTAGAAAAAATCAAGAGCACTTAGATCGAATGTTTAATCACTCAAAAGCCATTTTCCAAAATTCACATCAGGTTGTTCATCGGTCGAGTTCTGTGAGTTGCAAAATCGACCGATCCTTATTGGATCTTTAAAATGACTTTTGATCAGTTGAGTTTACACTTCACAGAACTCAACTGATGGAGTACTTGACCAATTCAATTTTCATTGGTCGGTCGAGTTTCCTCAAGACAAACTCGACCGATGGTCTGAATATCGTCTTTGTCTTTTACTCCTTTGGTCGAGTTACCTTTATAGAAACTCGACCGATTGCATTGTATGGAAAAGTGCATAAAAGTACTTCTAGCCTTTGTGGAGTTGCAACAAGTGAAAATATATCTGTTGCAAGCCACAAAATGGCTAGTTTTCATCCTCAAGTGTTCCCAAAGGCTAAATGGCATCCCCAGCTATAAATAGGACCCCTTGGGATTCATTCCAAGGTTGAGCATTCAATGCAAACTCTATGAGAGGTTCCTATTTTATAGTTGAGTGCTTCCTATAGCCTTCTCTCTCTCTAAGCTTAATCACTTGCTACATCCATTAGAGTGAGTAGGAAATCTATAAGAGAGCTAGTCCTACATGTGCATTTTGTGAGGCTCTCACTTCCACCACCTTCCTATCTCTCTTTTCAACCAGGAAGATGAAAGTTCTCTCTCTTGGCTAAGAGAGGTGAAGAAGAACAAGGGAAGGCATCCCTTGGTGAAGATCAAGGCTGAAGACTTGGAGTAAGAGTGGGTAAGCCCTTGGTGAAGGCAGAAGACTCCTTGCTCAAGTGGGTAAGTCCTTGGTGGAAGCTTCTCCGAGTGAAGGTGAAGTCAAAGGCAGAATATCCAAGAAGAGTGGGTAATTCCTTGAAGGTTGAAGACTTGTGCAAGAGTAGGTAAGTCATTGGAAGAAGGCAGAAGACTCTTGCAAAGTGGGTAAGTCCTTGGTAAGGTAGAAGACTCTTTATATTGGATAGGTAAGTCCTTTGGTGGTCATGTATTGTATCTCTTATAATGAATATAATGAAGATGTAAGGTTAAGAAATCCTAGAGGTTGACCTCTCTAGGTAGTGGACTGAATCACTTCTAGTTTGAAGCATGGAACCACTCTAAATAGCTTGTCAATTGGTGTATATTTAATCTCACTCTCCCTTGCTATGCATGTTTTAGTTGCACACAAATTTCCTATTTAGAAACCTTATCTTGTGATATAACTTGAAGGACTAATGAATTTTGTTTAAGTGCATTTATCTTTATTCATCTCCCCTCTAGAGCAACTAATCACCCATCTAGGATCCAATAATTGGTATCAGAGTGGGCTTCTCCAAGCATACTTCAACAAGTAGGAGAAGATGGGTGACTACCAAGGAGGGAGATACTTGATCAACCTACCAATCTTTGATGGGAGTAATTTCCTTTATTGGAGAAGAAGACTTCAATTCTACATCCAAGGATCAAGTCTTGAGATGTGGAAAATGGTGAACTACCCATACAAGCTACCAAAGACATAGTTTGAAGAATGGGATGATGCTACCTTGAAGATGAAACCTTGAATGCTAGAGCCATGCACATCCTCTATGCCTCCATGACCTCCACCGAGTTCAGCTAGATTTCTTCTTATGAGACGGCCTATGAGGTATGGAGAAAGCTATGCATCACCTATGAGGGGATAGATCAAGTGAAGGAAAGCAAAGTATACATTCTCAAAGGGCTGCTTGAGAACTTCAAGATGGGAAAGGAGGAAAGGATAGCCAACATGGACTCAAGGCTCAACACCATTTTGAATGGTCTTGTTGTTCTAGAACATCCTATGTCTAGTGGAGAGATTAACTCAAAGATCCTTAGAACTCTTCCCAAGAGGTGGGAACCTAATGTGACTTCCATTGAAGAAGCAAGGTTCCTTAAGGATGTCCCTATCGAAAAGCTCATTGGAAATCTACAAGCACACGAAGCCACACTTGACAAGAGGGAGGAAGTAGAAAGACAAGAAGAGAAAGAACTCAAGAGAATGAAGAAGGCTGAAATGAAGGCTCAAATCAAGGCTATTGTTGATCAAGCCTTTCCATCCTCTCAAGTTGAAGAAGATGCCATGTACTCCAAGGGTAAACTCTACAAAGGCAAGACCTCCTCCATCCAGTGCTTCACATGTGGAAAGAAGGGTCACTACAAGGAAGATTGCCCACAAGGCAAAAAGACCCATCTTCAAAAGATAAGAGAAGAGAAATACAAGAAGAAGGAGAAATGGCACTCAAGCTCATGTGACTCCTCCAACTCAAGCTCAAGTGAAGATTCAAGTGAAGGATCAAGCTCAAGCTCTAGTGATGAAGGAAAATCCCATTTTTCTCTTATAGCATCAACATGTAAGGGCTCAAGTGAGGTAAATCTAAACTCTTTAGATAAAGAATCTTTGATTTCTATTATTCATGATACTTGTGCATCTCTTAAGTCTTATAAAAGGAAAAATAAAAAGCTTGCTAGAATTGTTGATAATTTGCATGTAGATCTAGATGATCTTGAACATGCTAATTCTTATTTGCTTGATGACAAAAATACTTGTCTTAGCCAAGTAGACTCTCTTAAACTTGAAAATGCTAGTTTTCTTGATAAGATTAGATTTCTAGAATCTCAACCTCTCATGCATAGTTCTAATGAATATCATACATTAATTGTTGATTCTCTCATGCATGATATTGATGTTGTTAAATCTGAAAACAAGGACAAAGATTTTTCTTTGCAAGGATTAGAATCTGAAAATGGTGTGTGTTTTTCTAAGATTGCTTTGCTTGAAACAAAAAATGCCTCCTTGCTTGCTAAAATCAATGTTCTTGAATCTTTCTCTAGTTCTACAAGTAGAGAGAGTAATGTTACTGCTCTTCATATTGATAAAAAGTCCTTCATGAGAAAATATTTTTGCTTAGAAAATGAACTTTTGCATGATAGAGATAATATTAATCAATTGTCTTCTACTATTACCTCTCTTATGCATGATAATGATAGTTTGAGATCTTCTTTGCAAAAACTTACTTGGTAAAAGGAACCTTAATGATATCCTACACCATACTACCAAACAAATTGGTAGACATGGTTTGGGATATGATAGTAGTCAAAGGAACGACAAAGGTAAAGGACCTCCAAACTTCCATATGGAGAATCCTCTAGTTCCAAGACTATAGGCACATGTAACTATTGTAATGAAATTGGTCATTATTCTACTTGTTGTCCCTTTAGGAAAGCACCCAAGATCAATAGGACTTGGGTTGCTAAACTAACCCCTCCGGACCCAAAAACATGATTGGGGACCATTTCATCTTTCTTCTTGCAGGTCACATGCAAATGGATTGACTTGAGCTATTGAATTGCAAATTGACTTGTGAATCCACATGAAAGAAGAAAGGTGAGATGTGTAGAGGGTGACAACAAGTGGAAAATGAATGGTAAGAACAAAGGTAAAGTTTTTATTGCTTATAACCATTTCTAAATTCTTTTTGTCAGGTTAGTGTACACTATACATATGGTTTTTGAGTCAAAAGTGGTATTTTGTGTTTCTCTTCACACTCTTGCTCAAAAACTGTTTCAAATGCTTTCATAGTGCATTACTAACTTCCTTACACGTGTTTGGATATGGTTTGAAATTCAATAGCTAAAGACATCAATTGAGGGGGTGTATGAGAACTCCAATAGCATCAATTGAGGGGGAGCATATGAGCTCAATCCTATTGAAACCCCTAGGTTTCTCTGAAGGTATGATTTTACTTAATAGCTTTTAATACATTTATGGAATGTCTTATCTTCTTTAAAAAGGGGGAGAATGCTGACTCAAGGTCAATTTGGTCAATGTTGACTCACGTCTAAATTAACTAAACCCGTGTTTTGATGATGACTACCCATTCCACATATTGGTGTCTAATATCTCTACTTGAGTGATTTCAGATTAGGTATAAACACACTCCAAATTCCCTAACTTGCACATATCAAATTGGAGAAAAGACAAGTCAAATTCAATACAAGTGCACATTTTTGTAATATGATGTAAATCCATTATAATCATGTTATAAATCACTTGTAATGATTGTATAACTTGTAATTAAGCTTAGAAAAAACCAGAAGCGCTGAGATCGAATGTTTAAGCACTCAAAATCCATTTTCCAAAATTCACATCAGGTTGTTCATCGGTCGAGTTCAATGAGTTGCAAACTCGATCAATCCTGATTGGATCTTGAAAATGACTTTTGATTGGTCGAGTTTACACTTCACAGAACTTTCCCAATGGAGTACCGAACCAATTCAATTTTCATTGGTTAGTCGAGTTTCCTCAGGACAAACTCGACCAATGGTCTGAATATCGTCTTTGTCTTTTACTCTATCGGTCGAGTTACCTTTATAGAAACTCGACCGATTGCATTGTACGAAAAAGTGCAGAAAAATGCTTCTAGCCATTGTGGAGTTGCAACAAGTGAAAATATATCTGTTGCAAGCCACAAAATGGCTTGTTTTCGTTCTCAAGTGTTCCCAAAGGCTAAGAGGCATCCCCATCTATAAGTAGGACCCCTCGAGCTTCATTCCAAGGTTGAGCATTCAATGCAAACTATATGTGAGGTTCCTATTCTATAGTTGAGTGCTTCCTACAGATTCCTCTCTCTCTAAGCTTAATCACTTGCTACATCCATTAGAGTGAGTAGGAAATCTGTAAGAGAGCTAGTCCTACATGTACATCTTGTGAGGCTCTCACTTCCACCACCTCCCTATCTCTCTTTTCAACCATGAAGATGAAGCTCTCCCTCTTGGCTAAGAGAGGTGAAGAAGAACAAGGGAAGGTGTCGCATGGTGAAGATCAAGGCTGAAGACTTGGAGCAAGAGTGGGTAAGCCCTTGGTGAAGGTAGAAGACTCCTTACTAAAGTGGGTAAGTCCTTGGTGGAAGCTTCTCTGAGTGAAGGTGAAGTCAAAGGAGGAAGATCCAAGAAGAGTGGGTAATTCCTTGAAGACTGAAGACTTGTGCAAGAGTAGGTAAGTCCTTGAAAGAAGGCAGAAGACTCTTACAAAGTGGGTAAGTCCTTGGCAAGGTAGAAGGCTCTTTATATTGGATAGGTAAGTCCTTTGGTGGTCATGAATTGTATCTCTTATAATGAATATAATGAAGATGCAAGGTTAAGAAATCCTAG
The DNA here is from genome assembly GCA_963693085.1 of Alisma plantago-aquatica. NCBI lineage: Eukaryota > Viridiplantae > Streptophyta > Magnoliopsida > Alismatales > Alismataceae > Alisma > Alisma plantago-aquatica. The sequence continues at coordinate 124,022,305 of OY856414.1, read as the reverse complement.
AGGTTGACCTCTCTAGATAGTGGACTGAATCACTTCTAGTTTGAAGTGTGGAACCACTCTAAATAGCTTGTCAATTGGTGTATGTTCAATCTCTCTCCCTTGCTATTCATGTTTTAGTTGCACACAAATTTCCTATTTAGTAACCTTATCTTGTGATATATCTTGAAGGTCTAATGAATTTTGTTTAAGTGTATTCATCTCTATTCATCCCCCTCTAGAGCATCTAATCACCCATCTAGGATCCAACAATTGGTATCAGAGCGGGCTTCTCCAAGCATACTTCAACAAGTAGGAGAAGATGGGTGACTACCAAGGAGGGAGATACTTGATCAACCTACCAATCTTTGATGCGAGTATTTTCCTCTATTGGAGAACAAGGCTTCAATTCTACATCCAAGGATCAAGTCTTGAAATGCGGAAAATGATGAACAGCCCATACAAACTACTAAAGACAAAGATTGAAGAATGGGATGATGCTACCTTGAATAAAGAAACCTTGAATGCTAGATCCATGCTTATCCTCTATGCCTCCATGACCTCCACCGAGTTCAACTGGATTTCTTCTTGTGAGACGGCCTATGAGGTATGGAGAAAGTTATGCATCACCTATGAGGGGATAGATCAAGTGAAGAAAAGCAAAGTCTACATGCTCAAAGGGTTGCTTGAGAACTTCAAGATGGGAAAGAAGGAAAGGATAGCCAACATTTACGCAAGGCTCAACACCATTGTGAATGGTCTTGCTGTTATAGGACATCCTATGTCTAGTGGAGAGATTAACACAAAGATCTTTAGAACTCTTCCCAAGAGGTGTGAACCCAAGGTGACTTCCATTGAAGAAGCAAGGTACCTTAAGGATGTCCCTATCAAAGAGCTCATTGGATATCTACAAGACATGAAGCCACACTTGACAAGAGGGAGGAAGTAGAAAGACAAGATGAAAAAGAACTCAAGAGAATGAAGAAGGCTGAAATGAAGGCTCAAATCAAGGCTATTGTTGATCAAGCCTCTCCATCCTCTCAAGTTGAAGAAGATGCCATGTTCTCCAAGGGTAAACTCTACAAAGGCAAGTCCTCCTCCATCCAGTACTTCACATGTAGAAAGAAGGGTCACGACAAGGAAGATTGCCCACAAGGCAAAAAGACCCATCTTCAAAAGACAAGAGAAGAGAAATACAAGAAGAAGGAGAAATCGTACTCAAGCTCAAGTGGCTACTCCAACTCAAGCTCAAGTGAAGATTCAAGTGAAGGATCAAGCTCAAGCTCTAGTGATGAAGGATAATTCCATTTTGCTTTAATTGCATCAACAAGTAAGGACTCAAGTGAGGTAAATCTAAACTCTTTATATAAAGAATATTTCATTGCTGTTATTCATGATACTTGTGCCTCTCTTAAGTATTATAAAAGGAAAAAGAAAAAGCTTGCTAGAATTGTTGATAATTTGCATGTAGAACTAGATGATTTTGAACATGCTAATTCTTGCTTGCTTGATGACAATAATGCTTGTCTTAGCCAAGTAGACTCTCTTAAACTTGAAAATTCTAGTTTGCTTGATAAGATTAGATTTCTAGAATCTCAACCTCTCATGCATAGTTCTAATGAAGAGCATACTTTAATTGTTGATTCTCTCATTCATGATATTGAGGTCTTAAATCTGAAAACAAGGACAAATATTTTGCTTCGCAAGGATTAGAATTTGAAAATGGTGTGGGTTTTTCTAAGATTGCTTTGCTTTAACCAGAAAATGCCTCCTTGCTTGCTAAAATCAATGTGCTTGAATCTTTCTCTAGTTATACTAGTAGAGAGAGTAATGTCACTGCTCTTCATATTGATAAAGAGTCCTTCATGACAAAAGTTTTTTGCTTAGAAAATGATCTTTTGCATTCTAGAGATAATATTAATCAATTGTCTTCTACTATTACCTCTCTTATGCATGATAATGATAGTTTGAGATCTTCTTTGCAAAGACTTAGTTGGTAAAAGGAACCTTAATGATATCCTACACCATACTACCAAACAAATTGGTAGACATGGTTTGGGGTATGATAGTAGTCAAAGGAACAACAAAGGTATAGGACATCCAAACTTCCATATGGAGAATCACCTAGTTCCAACACTATGGGAACATGCAACTATTGCAATGAAATTGGTCATTATTCTACTTGTTGTCCCGTTAGGAAAGCACCCAAGAGCAATAAGACTTGGGTTGCTAAACTAACCCCTCTAGACCCAAAAACCTGATTGGGGGCCATTTCATCTTTCTTCTTGCAGGTCACATGCAAATGGATTGACTTGATCTATTGAATGGCAAATTGACTTGTCAATGCACATGAAAGAAGAAAGGTGAGATGTGTAGAGGGTGACAACAAGTGGAAAAGGAATGGTAAGAACAAAGGGAAAGGTTTTATTGCTTATAACCATTTCTAACTTGTTTTTGTCAAGTTAGTGTGCATTATACATATGGTTTTTGAGTCGAAAGTGGTATTTTCTATTTCTCTTCACACTCTTGCTCAAAAACTATTTCTAATGCTTTCATAGTGCATTACTAACTTCCTTATACATGTTTGGATATGATTTGTATTTTTAGCATGCCTTTAACAATGTTTTTATGAAATATATGTGCTTTTTATAGTAGCTCTGTCGATCGAGTTTGTCTTGATAGAAACTCGAACGATAGGCACCAATGGGTGTTGCTAGCAGCTGTTATCGGTCGAGTTGTCAATACACAGAACTTGACCAATAACACTGTGCACAGAATATACATTTGGCTTATTGAATGAGAATTTCCCTCTCAACTAGATTTTCTCAACAAATAGCCTTATTCTTTGTCACTCTCATTTGGCACTTTTATATATGCATATTGTCATGTTCTAAATTGCCTATCTTGCTTACAATTCTATCTCTCTAATTGCTCTAATTTGGTATATGTATATCTTGCAATTACTTGCTTTGAATTATTTTGCAGGTTTTGATGATGATCTCTTTGGATCTCTTGGTTGTGTCTAAAAATTGCTTTTGTTGTACTCTAACTTGCTACATCTATATAGGTGTATATCTTGTGTTGATACAACCTTGAGGTTCTTAGTGGTGATCATCTTTTGGTAATGATGCATATTTGTTAGTGAGGTATATCCTTTCATGCTTCGAAAATTGCTTATCTTTTTGTTTGGATATATCTCTACATCTACTCATAGCTTGCTTTATCTTGTGTTTCTTTTGGTATCTCTTGCTATGATCTAGATCCTACTAGTAGTCCTAACCTGTGATATCTTCTACTAGTAGTTTACATACATGTAGTTCTAACTTTGTTTATAATTGGTAACATTGCTCATCTAGTGGTATTCTACTATATGATATGCTTGTATCTTGTCTCATACATGCTCAAGCTTGTTTATTGAATTGCATATCTACTATCTTGAGTTGCTTGCATAACATTGTGATGCAGGGCACATAGAGCTACATTCTAAGTAGAAATTGGAGTATTTTTTGATTTTATGCAGATTTTTCTCTAGTTTCAATTTTTGGTGCAAGACTAGTGTTTTTTAGGTAGAAACGACCTTCTAAGAAAGGCTCATCTTTTTGCCATGAGCCTTGATACTTTTTGGGCAAATTCTGTCATCTTAAGGGTCAAAATTATGTTTTATTGTTTTTCTGCAACACTTCATCTAGAATTTTGGGTTGTTCAAGTATATGCTTTAACTTGCTTTTCTTTCTATGCTTGGACAAGCCTCTATCTGTGCTCTTCTACTCTCCTTATATAACTTTTTGAGTGATGTTTCTTATTTCTTCATACCCCCACTTTTTGAAATGACAAAGGGGGAGAAAGTTATGTCTTCTTTTAAAAGAGGAAGAAGGCATGTCTTACATGAAGAGGGGAAGTATGTCCATGAAAAGGGGAGAAGATAAATGGGAGAAGACATATATGTGTAGAACATATATGAGTAGAAGACATAGTATTCTATAAATGTTATGAAAGCTAAGCATGCAGGAGAAATAGCATCAATTGAGGGGGAGTATGAGAACTCCACTAGCATCAATTGAGAGGGAGCATATGAGCTCAATCCTATTGAAACCCCTAGGTTTCTCTGAAGGTATGATTTTACTTAAAAGCTTTCAATACATTTATGGAATGGTTTGTCATCTTCAAAAAGGGGGAGAATGTTTACTCAAGGTCAATTAGGTCAATGTTGACTCACGTCTAAATTGACTAAACCCGTGTTTTGATGATGAGTAACCATTCCACATATTGGTGTCTAATGTCTCTACTTTAGTGATTTCAGATTAGGTATGGACACACTCCAACCGCCCTAACTTGTGCATATCAAATTAGAGAAAAGACAAGTCAAAGTCAATACAAGTGCATGTTTTTGTAATATGATGTAAATCCATTAGAATCATGTTGTAAATCACTTGTAATGATTGTATGACTTGTAATTAAACTTAAAAAAATCAGGAGCACTTAGATCGAATGTTTAAGAACTCAAAAGCCATTTTCCAAAATTCAGATCAGGTTGTTCATCGGTCGAGTTCTGTGAGTTGCAAACTCGACCGATCTTGATTGGATCTTAAAAATGACTTTTGATCCATCGAGTTTACACTTCATAGAGCTCGACTGATGGAGTACCTGACCAATTCGATTTTCATTGTTCGGTCGAGTTTCCTCAGGACAAACTGATCGATGGTCTGAATATTGTCTTTGTCTTTTACTCTATCGGTCAAGTTACCTTTATAGAAACTCGACCTATTAAATTGTACGAAAAAGTGCAAAAAAGTGCTTCTAGCCGTTGTGGATTTGCAACAAGTGAAAATATATCCGTTGCAGGCCACAAAACGGCTAGTTTTCATTCTCAAGTGTTCCCAAAGGGTAAGAGGCATCCCCAACTATAAATAGGACCCCTTGGGCTTCATTCCAAGGTTGAGCATTCAATGAAAACTCTATGTGAGGTTCCTATTATGTAGTTGAGTGCTTCCTATAGACTCCTCTCTCTCTCTAAGCTTAATCACTTGCTACATCCATTCGAGTGAGTAGGAAATATGTAAGAGAGCTAGTCCTACTTCGATATCGTGTGAGGCTCTCACTTCCACCACCTCCCTATCTCTCTTTTAAACCAGGAAGATGAATGTTCTCTCTCTTGGCTAAGAGAGTTGAAGAATAACAAGGGAAGGCATCCCTTGGTGAAGATCAAGGGTGAAGACTTGGAGAAAGAGTGGGTAAGCCCTTGGTGAAGGTAGAAGACTCCTTGCTCAAGTGGGTAAGTCCTTGGTGGAAGCTTCTCTGAGTGAACGTGAAGTGAAAGGCGGAGGATCCAAGAAGAGTGGGTAATTCCTTGAAGGCTGCAGACTTGTGCAAGAGTAGGTAAGTCCTTGGAAGAAGGTGGAATACTCTTGCAAACTGGGTAAGTCCTTGGCAAGGTAGAATACTCTTTATATTGGATAGGTAAGTCCTTTGGTGGTCATGTATTGTATCTCTTATAATGAATATAATGAAGATGCAAGGTTAAGAAATCCTAGAGGTTGACCGCTCTCGGTAGTGGACTGACTCACTTCTAGTTTGAAGTGTGGAACCACTCTAAATAGTTTGTCAATTGGTGTATGTTCAATCTCTCTCTTCCTTGTTATGCAATTTTTAGTTGCACATAAATTTCCTATTTAGCAACCTTATCTTGTAATATATCTTGAAGGTCTAATGAATTTTTTTTAAGTGCATTCAGCTCTATTCACCCCCCTCTAGAGCATCTAATCACCCATCTAGGATCCAACAATTGGTATCAGAGTGGGCTTCTCCAAGCATACTTCAACAAGTAGGAGAAGATGGGTGACTACCAAGGAGGGAGATACTTGATCAACCTACCGATCTTTGATGGGAGTAATTTCCTCTATTGGAGAAGAAGGATTCAATTCTACATCCAATGATCAAGTCTTGAGATGTGGCAAATTGGGAACAGCCCATACAAGCTACCAAAGACAAAGATTGAAGAATGGGATGATGCTACCTTGAAGAAAGAAACCTTGAATGCTAGAGCCATGCACATCCTCTATGCCTCCATGACCTGCATCGAGTTCAATAGGATTTTTTCTTGTGAGACGGCCTATGAGGTATGGAGAAAGCTATGCATCACCTATGAGGGGATAGATCAAGTGAAGGAAAGCAAAGTCTACATGCTCAAAGGGCTGCTTGAGAACTTCAAGATGGGAAAGGAGGAAAGGATAGACAACATGTACTCAAGGCTCAACACCATTGTGAATGGTTTGCTCTTCTAGGACATCCTATGTGTAGTGGAGAGATTAACTCAAAGATCCTTATAACTCTTCCCAAGAGGTGGGAACCCAAGATGATCTTGAACATGTTAATTCTTGCTTGCTTGATGACAAAAATGCTTGTCTTATCCAAGTAGACTCTCTTAAACTTGAAAATGCTAGTTTGCTTGATAAGATTAGATTTCTAAAATCTCAACCTCTCATGCATAGTTCTAATGAAGAGCATACTTTAATTGTTGATTCTCTCATGCATGATATTGATGTCCTTAAATCTGAAAACAAGGACAAAGATTTTGCTTTGCAAGGATTAGAATATGAAAATGGTGTGTGTTTTTCTAAGATTGCTTTGCTTGAAACAAAAAATGCCTCCTTGCTTGCTAAAATCAATGTGCTTGAATCTTTCTCTAGTTTTACTACTAGAGAGAGTAATGTTGCTGCTCTTCATATTGATAAAGAGTCCTTCATGACAAAAGCTTTTTTCTTAGAAAATGATATTTTGCATGCTAGAGATAATATTAATCAATTGTCTTCTACTATTACCTCTCTTATGCATGATAATAATAGTTTGAGATCTTCTTTGCAAAAACTTAGTTGGTAAAAGGAACCTTAATGATATCCTACACCATACTACCAAACAAATTGGTACACATGGTTTGGGGTATGATAGTAGTCAAATGAACAATAAAGGTAAAGGACCTCCAAACTTCCATATGGAGAAACCTCTAGTTCTAAGACTATGGGCACATGCAACCATTGCAATGAAATTGGTCATTATTCTACTTGTTGTCCCTTTAGGAAAGCACCCAAGAGCAATAGGACTTGGGTTGCTAAACTAACCCCTCCGAACCCAAAAACATGATTGGGGACCATTTCATCATTCTTCTTGTAGGTCACATGCAAATGGATTGACTTGAGCTATTGAATTGCAAATTGACTTGTCAATCCACATGAAAGAAGAAAGGTGAGATGTGTAGATGGTGACAACAAGTGGAAAAGGAATGGTAAGAACAAAGGTAAAGTTTTTATTGCTTATAACCATTTCTAACTTGTTTTTGTTAAGTTAGTGTGCACTATACATATGGTTTTTGAGTCAAATGTGTTATTTTGTGTTTCTCTTCACACTCTTGCTCAAAAACTGTTTCTAATGCTTTCATAGTGCATTACTAACTTCCTTACACATGTTTGGATATGGTTTGTATTTTTAGCATGCCTTTAACTATGTTTTTATGAAGAATATGTGATTTTTGATAGAAACTTTGTCGGTCGAGTTTGTCCTGATAGAAACTCGACCGATAGGCACCAATGGGTGTTGCCAACAGCTGTCATCGGTCGAGTTGTCAATACACAGAACTCGACTGATTACACTGTGCACATAATATACTTTTGGCTTATTGAATGATAATTTCCCTCTCAACTAGATTTTCTCAACAAATAGCCTTATTCTTTGGCACTCTCAATTGACACCTTTCTATATGCATATTTTTATGTTCTAAATTGCCTATCTAGCTTACAACTCTATCTCTCTAATTGCTCTAAATTGGTATATCTATATCTTGCAATTACTTGCTTTGAGTTGTTTTGTAGGATTTGATGATGATCTCTTTGGATCTCTTGGTTGTGTCTAAAAATTGCTTTCGTTTTACTCTAACTTGATACATATATATAGGTGTATATCTTGTGTTGATACAACCTTGAGGTTCTTAGTGGTGATCATCTTTTGGTAATGATGCATATTTATTAGTGAGTTATATCCTTTCATGCTTCTAAAATTGCTTATTTATTTGTTTGGATATATCTCTACATCTACTCATAGCTTGCTTTATCTTGTGTATCTTTTGGTATCTCTTGCTATGATCTAGATCCTACTAGTAGTCCTAACCTATGATATCTTCTACTAGTAGTTCACATACATGTAGTTCTAACTTTTTTTATAATTGGTAACATTGCTCATCTAGTGGTATTCTACTATATGCAATGCTTGTATCTTGTCTCATACATGCTCAAGCTTGTTCCTGGAATTGCATATTTACTATCTTGAGTTGCTTGCATAACATTGTGATGCATGGCACATAGAGCTACATTTTAAGTAGAAATTGGAGTATATTTTGATTTTATGCATATTTTGCTCTAGTTTCAGTTTTTGGTGCAAGACTGGTGTTTTTAATGCAGAAACGACCTTTTGAGAAAGGCTCATCGCTTTTCTATGAGCCCTAATACTTTTTGGGAAAATTCTATCATATTGAGGGTCAAAATTGTGTTTTATTGTTTTTCTGTAGCACTTCATCTTGCATTTTGGGTTGTTCAAGTATATGCTTTAACTTGCTTTTCTTTCTATGCTTGGACAATCCCCTATCTGTGCTCTTCTACTCTCCTTATATAACTTTTTGAGTGGTGTTTCTTATTTCTTCATACCCCCACTTTTTGAAATGACAAAGGGGGAGAAAGGTATGTCTTCTTTTAAAAGAGGAAGAAGGCATGTCTTACATGAAGAGGAGAAGTATGTCCATGTAAAGGGGAGAAGGTAAATGGGAGAAGGCATATATGTGTAGAACATATATGAGTAGAAGACATAGTATTCTATAAATGTTATGAAAGCTAACCATGCAGGAGAAATAGAATCAATTGAGGGGGAGTATGAGAACTCCACTAGCATCAATTGAGGGGGAGCATATGAGATCAATCCTATTGAAACCCCTAGGTTTCTCTGAAGGTATGATTTTACTTAAAAGCTTTCAATACATTTATGGAATGGTTTGTCTTCTTCAAAAAGGGGGAGAATGTTGACTCAAGGTCAATTAGGTCAATGTTGACTCACGTCTAAATTGACTAAACCTGTGTTTTGATGATGACTAACCATTCTACATATTGGTGTCTAATGTATCCACTTGAGTGATTTTGGATTAGGTATAGACACACTCCAAATGCCCTAACTTGCACATATCAAATTGGAGAAAAGACAAGTCAAAGTCAATACAAGTGTACATTTTTGTAATATGATGTAAATCCATTAGAATCATGTTGTAAATCACTTTTAATGATTGTATGACTTGTAATTAAGCTTAGAAAAAATTAGGAGCACTTAGATCGAATGTTTAAGCACTCAAAAGCTATTTTCCAAAATTCACATCAGGCTGTTCATTAGTCGAGTTCTGTGAGTTGCAAACGTGACCGATCCTGATTGGATCTTGAAAATGACTTTTGATCGATCAAGTTTACACTTAACAGAACTCGATCGATGGAGTACCTGATCAATTTGATTTTCATTGGTCGGTCAAGTTTCCTCAGGACAAACTCGATCGATGGTCTGAATATAATCTTTTTCTTTTACTCTATCGGCTGAGTTACCTTTATAGAAACTCGACCAATTACATTGTATGGAAAATTGTAGAAAAGTGTTTCTTGCCATTGTGGAGTTACAACAAGTGAAAATATATACATTACAAGCCACAGAATGGCTAGTTTTCTTTCTCAAGTGTTCCCAAAGGCTATGAGGCATCCCCAACTATAAATAGGACCCCTTGGGCTTCATTACAAGGTTGATCATTCAATGCAAACTCTATGTCAGGTTCCTATTCTATAGTTGAGTGCTTCCTACATCCTCCTCTCTCTCTAAGCTTAATCACTTGCTACATCCATTAGAGTGAGTAGGAAATCTGTAAGAGAGCTATTCCTACATGTACATCTTGTGAGGCTCTCACTTCCACCACATCCCTATCTCTCTTTTCAACCATGAAGATGATGGTTCTCTCTCTTGGCTAAGAGAGGTGAAGAAGAACAAGGGAAGGCATCCCTTGTTGAAGATCAAGGCTGAAGACTTGAAACAAGAGTGGGTAAGCCCTTGGTGAAGGCAAAAGACCCCTTGCTCAAGTGGGTAAGTCCTTGGTGGAAGCTTCTCCGAGTGAAGGTGAAGTCAAAGGTGGAAGATTCAAGAAGAGTTGGTAATTCCTTGAAGGCTGAAGACTTGTGGAAGAGTAGGTAAGTCCTTGGAAGAAGGCGGAAGACTCTTGCAAAGTAGGTAAGTCCTTGGGAAGGTGGAAGACTCTTTATATTAGATAGGTAAGTCCTTTGGTGGTCATGTATTGTATCTCTTATAATGAATATAATGAAGATGCAATGTTAAGAAATCCTAGAGTTTGACCTCTCTAGGTAGTGGACTGACTCACTTCTAGTTTGAAGTGTGGAACCACTCTAAATAGCTTGTCAATTGGTGTATGTTCAATCTCTCTCCCTTGCTATGCATATTTTAGTTGCACACAAATTTCCTATTTAACAACCTTATCTTGTGATATATCTTGAAGGTCTAATGAATTTTGTTTAAGTGCATTCAGCTCTATTCACCCCCCTCTAGAGCATCTAATCACCCATCTAGGATCCAACAATTGGTATCAGAGTGGGCTTCTCCAAGCATACTTCAACAAGTAGTGGAATATGGGTGACTACCAAAGAGAGAGATATTTGATCAACCTACCAATCTTTGATGGGAGTAATTTCCACTATTGGATAAGAAGGCTTCAATTCTTTATCCAAGGATCAAGTTTTGAGATGTGGAAAATGGTGAACAACCCATATAAGCTACCAAAGACAAAGATTGAATAATGGGATGATGCTACCTTGATGATAGAAACCTTGAATGCTAGAGCCATGCACATCCTCTATGCCTCCATGACCTCCACCGAGTTCAACTGGATTTCTTCTTGTGAGACAGCCTATGAGATATGGAGAAAGCTATGCATCATCTATGAGGGGATAGATCAAGTGAAGGAAAGCAAAGTCTACATGCTCAAAGGGCTACTTGAGAACTTCAAGATGGGAAAGGAGGAAAGGATAGCCAACATGTACTCAAGGCTCAATACCATTGTGAATGGTCTTTCTATTCTAGGACATCCTATGTATCTAGTGGAGAGATTAACTCAAAGATCCTTAGAACTCTTCCCAAGAGGTGGGAACCCAAGGTGACTTCCATTAAAGAAGCAAGGTCCCTTAAGGATGTCCCTATCGAAGAGCTCATTAGAAATCTACAAGCACATGAAGCCACACTTGACAAGAGGGAGGAAGTAAAAAGACAAGAAGAGAAAGAACTCAAGAGAATGAAGAAGGCTGAAATGAAGGCTCAAATCAAGGCTATTGTTGATCAAGCCTCTCCATCCTCTCAAGTTGAAGAAGATGCCATGTTCTCCAAGGGTAAACTCTACATAGGCAAGTCCTCCTCCATCTAGTGATTCACATGTGGAAAGAAGGGTCACTACAAGGAAGATTGCCCACAAGGCAAAAAGACCCATCTTCAAAAGACAAGAGAAGAGAAATACAAGAAGAAGGAGAAATGGCACTCAAGCTCAAGTGTCTCCTCCAACTCAAGCTCAAGTGAAGATTCAAGTGAAGGATCAAACTGAAGATCTAGTGATGAAGGAGAAAGCCATTTTTCTCTTATTGCATCAGCAAGTAAGGACTCAGGTGAGGTAAATCTAAACTTTTTAGATAAAGAATCTTTGATTGCTATTGTTCATGATACTTGTGCCTCTCTTAAGTCTTATAAAAGGAAAAAGAAAAAGCTTGCTAGAATTGTTGATAATTTGCATGTAGAACAAGATGATCTTGAACATGCTAATTCTTGCTTGCTTGATGACAAAAATGCTTGTCTTATCCAAGTAGACTCTCTTAAACTTGAAAATGCTAGTTTGCTTGATAAGATTAGATTTCTAGAATGTCAACCTCTCATGCATAGTTCTAATGAAGAGCATACTTTAATTGTTGATTCTCTAATGCAAGATATTGATGTTGTTAAATCTGAAAACAAGGACAAAGATTTTTCTTTGCAAGGATTAGAATCTGAAAATGGTGTGTGTTTTTCTAAGATTGCTTTGCTTGAAACAAAAAATGCCTCCTTGCTTGCTAAAATCAATGTTCTTGAATCTTTCTCTAGTTCTACAAGTAGAGAGAGTAATGTTACTGCTCTTCATATTGATAAAAAGTCCTTCATGAGAAAAGATTTTTTCTTAGAAAATGAACTTTTGCATGATAGAGATAATATTAATCAATTGTCTTCTACTATTACCTCTCTTATGCATGATAATGATAGTTTGAGATCTTCTTTGCAAAAACTTACTTGGTAAAAGGAACCTTAATGATATCCTACACCATACTACCAAACAAATTGGTAGACATGGTTTGGGGTATGATAGTAGTCAAAGGAACGACAAAGGTAAAGGACCTCCAAACTTCCATATGGAGAATCCTCTAGTTCCAAGACTATAGGCACATGTAACTATTGTAATGAAATTGGTCATTATTCTACTTGTTGTCCCTTTAGGAAAGCACCCAAGAGCAATAGGACTTGGGTTGCTAAACTAACCCCTCCGGATCCAAAAACATGATTGGGGACCATTTCATCTTTCTTCTTGCAGGTCACATGCAAATGGATTGACTTGAGCTATTGAATTGCAAATTGACTTGTGAATCCACATGAAAGAAGAAAGGTGAGATGTGTAGAGGGTGACAACAAGTGGAAAAGAATTGTAAGAACAAAGGTAAAGGTTTTATTGCTTATAACCATTTCTAATTTGTTTTTGTCAAGTTAGTGTGCACTATACATATAGTTTTTTAGTCAAAAGTGGTATTTTGTGTTTCTCTTCACACTCTTGCTCAAAAACTGTTTCTAATGCTTTCATAGTGCATTACTAACTTCCTTACACATGTTTGGATATGGTTTGTATTTTTAGCATGCCTTCAACTACGTTTTTATGACATATATGTGCTTTTTGACAGAAGCTTTTTCGGTCGAGTTTGTCCTAATAGAAACTCGACCGACATGCACCAATGGGTGTTTCTAGCAGCTGTCATCGATCGAGTTTTCAATACACATAACTCGATCGATAACATTGTGCACAGAATATACATTTGGCTTATTGAATGAGAATTTCCCTCCCAACTAGATTTTCTCAACAAATAGCCTTATTCTTTGGCACTCTCATTTGGAACCTTTATATATGCATATTGTCATGTTCTAAATTTCCTATCTTGCTTACAACTCTATCTCTTTAATTGCTCTAAATTGGTATATCTATATCTTGCAATTACTTTCTTTGAGTTGTTTTGCAGGTTTTGATGATGATCTCTTTGGATCTCTTGGTTGTGTCTAAAAATTACTTTCGTTGTACTCTAAATTGCTACATCTATATAGGTGTATATCTTGTGTTGATACAACCTTGAGGTTCTTAGTGGTGATCATCTTTTGGTAATGATGCATGTTTGTTAGTGAGTTATATCCTTTCATGCTTCTGAAATTGCTTATCTTTTTGTTTGGATATATCTCTACATCTACTCATAGCTTGCTTAATCTTGTGTATCATTTGGTATCTCTTGCTATGATCCAGATCCTACTAGTAGTCCTGACCTGTGATATCTTCTACTAGTATTTCACATACATGTAGTTATAACTTTGTTTATAATTGGTAACATTGCTCATCTAGTGGTATTCTACTATATGCTATGCTTGTATCTTGTCTCATAAATGCTCAAGCTTGTTCCTTGAATTGCATATCTAGTATCTTGAGTTGCTTGCATAACATTATGATGCAGAGCACATAGAGCTACATTGTAAGTAGAAATTGGATTATTTTTTGATTTTATGCAGATTTTTCTCTAGTTTCAGTTGTTGGTGCAAGACTAGTGTTTTTATGCAGAAACGACCTTCTGAGAAAGGTTCAACGCTTCGCCATGAGCCCAGATACTTTTTGGGAAAATTATGTCATCTTGAGGATCAAAATTGCATTTTATTTTTTTTCTACAACACTTCATCTTGCATTTTGGGTTGTTCAAGTATATGCTTTAACTTGCTTTTCTTTCTATGCTTGGACATGCCCGTATCTGTGCTCTTCTACTCTCCTTATATAACTTTTTGAGTGGTGTTTCTTATTTCTTCATACCCCCACTTTTTGAAATGACAAAGGGGGAGAAAGGTATGTCTTCTTTTAAAAGAGGAACAAGACATGTCTTACATGAAGAGGAGAAGTATGTGCATGTAAAGGGGAGAAGGTAAATGGGAGAAGACATATATGTGTAGAACATATATGAGTAGAAGACATACTATTCTATAAATGTTATGAAAGCTAACCATGCAGGAGAAATAACATCAATTGAGGGGGAGTATGAGAACTCCACTAGCATCAATTGAGGGGGAGCATATGATCTCAATCCTATTAAAACCCCTAGGTTTCTCCAAAGGTATGATTTTACTTAAAAGCTTTCAATACATTTACGGAATGGTTTGTCATCTTCAAAAAGGGGGAGAATGTTGACTCAAGGTCAATTAGGTCAATGTTGACTCACCTCTAAATTGACTAAACTCATGTTTTGATGACGTCTAACCATTCCACATATTGGTGTCTAATGTCTCTACTTGAGTGATTTCAGATTAGGTATAGACACACTCCAAATGCCCTAACTTGTGCATATCAAATTGGAGAAAAGACAAGTCAATGTCAATACAAGTGCACATTTTTGTAATATGATGTAAATCCATTAGAATCATGTTGTATATCACTTGTAATGATTGTATGAGTTGTAATTAAACTTAGAAAAAAACCAGGAGCACTTAGATCGAATGTTTAAGCACTCAAAAGCCATTTTCCAAAATTCACATCAGGCTGTTCATCAGTTGAGTTCTGTGAGTTGCAAACTCGACCAATCCTGATTCGATCTTGAAAATGACTTTTGATCAATCGAGTTTACACTTCACAGAAATCGACCAATGGAGTAACTGACCAATTCAATTTTCATTGGTCGGTCGGGTTTCCTCAGGACAAACTCGACTGATGGTTTGAATATTGTCTTTGTCTTTTACTCTATTAGTCGATTTACCTTTATAGAAACTCGAACGATTGCATTATAGGGAAAAGTGCAAAAAAGTGATTCTAGCCATTGTGGAGTTGCAACAAGTGAAAATATATCTGTTGCAAGCCACAAAATGGCTAGTTTTCGTTCTCAAGTGTTCCCAAAGGCTAAGAGGCATCCCCAGCTATAAATAGGACCCCTTGGGCTTCATTCTAAGGTTGAGCTTTCAATGCAAACTTTATGTGAGGTTCCTATTCTATAGTTGAGTGCTTCCTACAGCCTCCTCTCTCTCTCTAAGCTTAATCACTTGCTACATCCATTAGAGTGAGTAGGAAATATATAAGAGAGCTAGTCCTACTTGTACATCTTGTGAGGCTCTCACTTCCCTATCTCTCTTTTCAACCATGAAGATTAAGGTTCTCTCTCTTGGCTAAGAGAGGTGAAGAAGAACAAGGGAAGGGATCCCTTGGTGAAGATCAAGGTTGATGACTTGGAGAAAGAGTGGGTAAGCCCTTGGTGAAGGTAGAAGACTCCTTTCTCAAGTGGGTAAGTCCTTGGTGGAAGCTTCTCCGAGTGAAGGTGAAGTCAAAGGCGGAAGATCCAAGAAGAGTGGGTAATTCCTTGAAGGATGAAGACTTGTGAAAGAGTAGGTTATTCCTTAAAAGAAGGCAGAAGACTCTTGCAAAGTGGGTAAGTCCTTGGCAAGGTAGAAGACTCTTTATATTGGATAGGTAAGTCCTTTGGTGGTCATGTATTGTATCTCTTATAATGAATATAATGAAGATGCAAGGTTAAGAAATCCTAGAGGTTGACCTCAATAGGTAGTGGACTGACTCACTTCTAGTTTGAAGTGTGGAACCACTCTAAATAGCTTCTCAATTGGTGTATGTTCAATCTCTCTCTCCCTTGATATGCATGTTTTAATGCACACAAATTTCCTATTTAGCAACCTTATCTTGTGATATATCTTGAAGGTATAATGAATTTTGTTTAAGTGCATTCAGCTCTATTCACCCCCTCTAGAGCATCTTGTTGGGTTTTAGGGGAGGCAGAGAAGGCAGCGGAAACAAAAATTTTCCTCCCCAAACCCAGAACAAGGAAACGCGTCAACATCTATACAATAGGAAAGGATGGTTTGTGGAATCATACCTTGTCCCGAGGCTTGCTCAGCGACAATACCTCGCGCCTTGCACGGTCTTCACCTCCGGTCTTGGACAGTGTCTGTGTAGCTCCTGGTCACACCGAGACTAATGACTCCTAGTCTCACCGGGACTTTCGGGATTGATAGCTGTCCTCTGAGTGGAAGAAATCTCCCGCCTCTGAAGTAGTCCACACAGACCACCTAGAACTCCAATCTCCTTGTCCCACAAGGAATTGGAAGGAGTCTCACCCTCCTTTCGGCGTACTAGTCGCCAACACACTCTCCTGCCACCAGTCACTTTCTACAGTTGTCTTTCCCTTGCTGTGCCTCCCTTATCGGGTAGCACTTGCTCGGGCTCTCTCTTGGTTACCAAAACTAGAGAGAACGACAACTTCACAGAGCAACTGGTTGCACTGAGTTGTACTTTGAGAAGCCCCCAATACCCCTATATATAGGAGGGTCATGGGACAGGGTTCTCCATCCTGGGCAATGTGGGACTAAAAGAAGGAGTAGAAGGGTTCGAGATTTTCCAGAAAAACAACCAACTCGCAACCTGAACCGATTGTTTCATTTCTAAAACAGTCAGTTGGGGACCTGAGCCAGTCGGTTGACACCTCAACCGGTTAGTTCATTTCTGAACCGGTCGGTTCGTGGTTCTGGTCAGTTCCCGATTGACTTTCCATCTTTTGTTTCTAATTGGTATCAAATACCAATCCTTGTTCCAATCAAATTGGGCAAGTGAAACGAAAAGAAATTTCTCACCAATCCTACTTTCCCAACTTGCTCGATTGCATCAGTTGAATCGATCGTTTCAACACTTGAAGCAATTGTTTCACTCTGTCCTTGAGCCAATCGACTCACAATCTGAGCCAATTGGTTCACCAAGCTGAGTCGATCGGTTCATCACATGAGCCGATCGGTGGGGAGTGCAGATTGTGTAGAAATAGTCAATTGCAATTTCAATCAATCTGATACTCTAATCAATCTGTCCAACACTTTGAACACTATGATTTTGAGCTATCAACTAATTGAGTGTTTAATTGAACTACTAAACTCCTTTAGTAATCAATATAAACATTGTTTGTGGACAAAACTCCTTTTCCAGGTTAAATCCTATGTGTGTGACCCTGCAGGTCCATTTTCACGTTGGCAGTGAAAGTCCATAACACTTATGACTTCACAAGCAAAGAGCGGTGCCTAGTCACACATCAGTGCTACTCAAGTGAAAAAGAAAGTTGGAGAACAACTTTCAATCCTACAATCCGTGAATGGTGTTACAGTGAATGTATAATTCCTTTGTCACTGATATCCCGAATGAACTCGAGGCATGGAACAGTCATCCTGTCAACGTTCATTTACTTTCTTGATCTCAGAGCAGATTGGAAGAGATATGTATCACATCAATATCACATACTGATTCACACATGCGTGTGCATGCCTATTTCAATCCTACTCATCAAGTGGCCTTGGATATCAAACTCCCTCAGGAGGGACAAATCCCATATCTATCACTCACCCCTCAAAAGCCCCATGTGTCAAAGCCACCCAATCATCACCTTTATAACAACCCATGTTTCAGGACTGCGTTTGATGATGTCAAAGTGTGCCCAACGACATGTGTTGAGTGTAGTGATTTCAGGTCAAAGAATCACACTCACCACCATCACTATGAGTACTGACTGTGACTACCATGTCATGGTTCCATGTGTCAAACTTGCGGTGGGTCTGTCTGGTACACTTGTTCTCTAACAAGTACCTATGTGTTTGGTTTGATATCTCTATATCATGACTACTGAGATTCTGTCATCAACCAACACCACAATCTAGTCATGTGTGTCATTGTTGTCTATCTACCTTCCACAATGACATCTGACTAGGGACATAACAAGAATGTACAAACCCTTAGCATCCGTATGATCTCATCGTTCAGGTCCTTAACCTGAAAGCATACGTCATTGAGTACTGTCATTCTCTAGACATTCAATATGTTCTATCACTATCTCATATGACTGAACCAGAAAGAATTGGAAGCTTCCCTTCGATGTTTATCAAATCAATCTTAATGTATCCCACCAATCATCCCATGATTGGCTCTCAGGGCATACATACCAACAGACTCCCACTTGCACTGCGAGCCAATCACCCTTGAATCATAAACATGTCCCACATGTTATTGTGCTCTAGTGCGAACATAGTGAGTTATGGCAACACCTTGCCAAAGTCAGTATAAATTGCATGTCTCTCATCTCTTCATTGTACGTCATACGTATGAGATGGAGTTTCCGTAATATGCGATCTAGTATTCCTTTGCTAACATTTAGCCACATTGCATGATCAAGGATTCCATACTTGTCATCAATGAGCGGAATATCTATAAGTTCATCTCATGAACTTCCAGATCCATATAGTATCCACTGTTGTTCTCCAACACATAGATACTCAGCATTTCCTTTTAAATGGTTTTATTGGAGAACTTCCAATTATCAACAAACTTTCACTTTTATATATCCTATATATATTTTGCGATTAATTTCCTGTCCTTCTGGAAGTTCGCATCAATGTAACTCTTTACATTGAACTCTTCCTTATCTCCATAGAACTAGTACTTCCCAAGTACTTATCAAGTTCTCATGGTATTCCAGTAACCCTTACTAGAAGTAGATAGACATCCACTCGTAATGTCTCACATATGAGTTATCAGGATGAGCACATCATATTGTCATGTCCTACATACAAGATGATGAATGCATTTTATTCTTTCCATGTCGATACATGCAAGATAATGGGATGATTACATACATGATAGATCCATATCTATTCTTAGTGTTCCCATTCTTCATAAGAATTGGACACTTGGCCTTGGGATACTAACTCCATGTAACATGGACAAGTTTTCTGCCACTGAATCTGTGCACACTGAACCCTTCAGTACAGATTGTCAATGTATGCTTTCTCTTTTCAAGTCAAGAGGTTTTCGAGAACTATCTCTATAGATCTCTATTCCTATCACATAGGAAACATCTCTATCTTCCTTAAAGATAATTTCCACTTTTAGATTTCCATTCTAGAACATTTCCATTTCACATCAACATGTGGAATGTGAACATGCTCCCACTAAATCACAGATCCCCTCTCTATCTTTGACATATCAGTCAAACCCTTTGACTATATCATCAAAGTAAAGATCCAATTCTGAGTTGCTTGTACTCAATCAATCACATTGATTAGTCCATTGTAACTTATAGACTTCATTTGCATTAGTGGATTCATAAACCTTATAGGTTGTGTCACGTACACATCCTTGTTTTATTCCTCATAGAAATGCGGTTTTAGTATCCATATGCCAAATGTCTTAGTCATTAAGTTGCAATCAACAAGCATCATCCTTCTCAAAATGTTATCCATGTGTATTAACACTTAAGACTTATTCGCACTTATGGATTTCATCCCAATGAGTGCTACCATCAAGGTCATACCTTATGGTTCATATGGATGTCATTTAGGATGTAATGGTCATAAACCGTAACTCAAAATTTGGTTCCTCACATTCATCTAGATAGTTGACTCATCACATGAACAACTCATCCCATAGATAATTGAGGGGTAAGGATATAAGAATTCACAACCCTTGTGATTCTTAATTTCTTTTATTAGTGAGGGGTATTCTTTTATTAAGAAGAATTTAGTTATTTGATAATCATTCTCTAACTCCTTAGAGTATGATTCCTTCTTGATTTAGACATCACCATGCCTTAATCATGAGTTTACTATGATACACTATCATAATCACTCATAAGGATCTCAAAAATTTAGTCCAAGTATTTCATTCATTGATCTCATCAAGAATTAACACTTTACCAAATTTGCACTTCATCTATGACAATCTTGAACACTTCAAGATATTCATATTGGTATTTCTCTAAACACCATTTGAAGTATTAGCATTTGTTCCAATAGGTATGTAAATACATCACATGTATCATACCTAATAGGATAATCATTCTCCCACTACCTTTAGTGAAGATTGATTAATCATGTCCAAGATATTCATATCTCTTACTGATTCTCTAACCAAAAGAGTCTAGATTTATCCATCATATGGAAACTAGAAATGAATTTCTCATGACTGATGCTAATTTGATTGTTTGAGTTATCTATAACTTTTAGGTATCATTTTATCTTATGCATATCAAATACCACAACATAAACAAGGCATTGCCACAAAGATCATATCTTCAGAAATTGAAACATCTCTTTATTGATTGCCATCATTGTCATACAATATGCAAAAATAAAGTGTTTCTATCTATTGGCAAATATGAAATAGCAGTTCATAACTGTATTACATGCCTTTTAGGCTGAAAATAAACTAAAGTACTCCTATCTATGGCGGCAACACTTGCCCCATGTATTGAGTTCTTTACACTTTACATCTTGGTATCATATAGCTCAAAAGTGTTACAAGTTTACTTTCATGACACCTTTAAATAGAGACGTATGTCGCCTCCTTCTTCTTTTGTTCTTCTAGATAGAGAGGACAATTCCTTTTCCAATGTCCTGGCTTTTGACAATGGTGGCAATTGTCTTTCTTGGTCACACCTCCCTTGGCCTTGAGAGATGAAGACGACTTGGGCTCCTGGCTAGCATCAGAACCTTTCTTAGCTTTGCCCTTACCCTTGCGCTTGGACTTGCCTTTCTTGCTCATGATCACCATCACAGACTTAGGCTTGTCCTTCTTTATCTGTGTCTCGGCTGTCCTCAACATGCCCAACAACTCTGACAGTGGCCTATCAAAGTTGTTCATGTTGTAGTTCATCACAAACTGACTGTAGGATTCTGGAAACGATTGCAGTATCACGTCAGTAGCCAATTCTTGGCTCAGTGGAAATCCCATTCTTGTCAGGTTCTCCACATACCCAATCATCTTGAGTATGTGAGGACCAACTGGATCTCCTTCTCTCATGACACACTTGAACAATGCCCTTGAGACATCGTATCTCTCTTACCATACTTGATCTTCATACATGTTCCTGAGATGTTGAATCATCTCAATGACACCCATGTTCTCATGTTGTCTCTACAACTCATGGTTCATAGAGCACAACATCAAGCACTTTGCATCAATGGCATCATCAGAATGCTTCTTATAAGCGTCCCTTTCTGCCTTTGGTGCATTAGGAGCAGGTTCCTCTAGATTGGAGTATCCATGACATAGAGATTTCTCTCTTGAGTGAGAACAATTCTCAATGTCCTATACCAGTCATGGAAGTTTGTCCCATTTAGCCTATCCTTTTCAAGGACCGATTGCAAAGAAAAGTGATTGTTGTTTGTTGTCATTTGTACTACAAAAGGAAATATGCAATTTTAGTCCAAAAACTCATTTTTGACTTATTTGATTGATTTGAAAGGTTGACGATATAATTAGGCCTTTAATTAATTATCGCTCCCACTATTTTAGTTCAAATTGATAGCCCTCACCATTAATTTAGAAGATTGCAGCGTACAACCTTCTAGTGGGCAAGATCCTAAAATCCTCTAAGTCATGGACCAGCTTGGGGTGTCACCCACAACTTAGATCTCTCAGGTAGGCAACTCTTGCCAATTGCATCATATGCAACTTTTGATAAAATGCCATATGCAACTCCTTGCCATGAGCACCTCCATGCCTCAAGGTGCTAGATCCTATCTAGGTCACCTTGTTAAGTCTGACCCAAACCCAACACGATGAATATGCACCATGCTTGGGCAGACCCACACATTCATCCTTCACGCTTCCACGAGATAGACGGTGCACCACGCTTGGGCGTGCCCACACTTAGTCAATCAAGTTTTTCACGTGTGTCGCATTTGGAAGGCATCTAAAACTTAATATTTAATGAGGGATTTGGTTTTTGTATACATATACATATACATATCCAATCACCACAATACATAGTATGTATCATATACATGCTATATTCCACAGAAAACTTGCAAAATGATAAAAGTGATGATTATGGCCATCCTAATGTGATTCCTCGAGCCAAGAGGAATCACAGTCATCTAGGCCTACATCACATGCAACCTATACAAGATGAACTCTGTGCTTTGCCTTTCTGGGTTTGATCAATTCATCACATGAATGATCGGCTCGCCATCAGACTGGTCGGATGGGTGCCACTAGCCGATCGGTTGGCTCCTCCAACCGATCGGTTCACCTGGTCGTCATGCATCTCTTCATAGCCACCACCCACTCGTCTCGCTCCTCGAACCGGTCATCAACCGATCGGCTCATTCTTTGAACCGATCGTCTGGAATGTCAACTGATTGGTTCACGCCTTGAACCGATCGTATCGGCTGTCGTATGGATGTCCTCCGTTCTTTAACATAACAGGAAATAAAATTCTATCATATTTTACATTGTAAAAAGAGAAACTCGAGTTACATTCGAGGGGAGCAAAGGTAGGAAAGAAATCTCGAATTATTTTGAGTTACATCAGGAATAGGAGAAGGAAGATCGGTGCGCAGACCGAGATGCAAGCAACCACATACAACCATACACAAATAGGGTTTATTGGCCATAACCACGCTATACATCCACCACAAAACACGTTTAAGGGCGACGCGTATCGAGTGCATTAATAATACATATCATATATGTAAATTGGGATTTGTGGATTTAGGATTGGACATTCATAAAGCCAATTTTATTCGCATCGTATGCAATAAATAAAGGCGAAAAACCAAAATCAATCATATCGATAATCCTAAAATATAGAGCAGTTGACGTGGCTCTGATACCACTGTTGGGTTTTAGGGGAGGCAGAGAAGGCAGCGGAAACAAAAATTTTCCTCCCCAAACCCAGAACAAGGAAACGTGTCAATGTCTATACAATAGGAAAGGATGGTTTGTGGAATCATACCTTGTCCCAAGGCTTGCTCGGCGATAATACCTCATGCCTTGCGCGGTCTTCACCTCCTATATTGGACGGTGTCTGTGCAGCTCCTGGTCGCACCGGGACTGATGACTCCTGGTCTCACCAGGACTGTCGGGATTGACAGCTGTCCTCCGAGTGGCAGAAATCTCCCGCCTCTAAAGTAGTCCACACGGACCACCTGGAACTCCAATCTCCTTATCCCACAAGCAATTGGAAGGAGTCGCACCCTCCTGTCGGTGTACTAGTCACCAACACACTCTCCTGCCACCAGTCGATTTCTACAGTTGTCTTTCCCTTGTTGTGCCTCCCTTATCGGGTAGCACTTGCTTGGGCTATCTCTTGGTTACCAAAACTAGAGAGAACGACAACTTCACAGAGCAACTGGTTGCACTGAGTTGTACTTTGAGAAGACCCCAATACCCCTATATATATAGGAGGGTCATGGGACAGGGTTCTCCATCCCAGGCAATGCGGGACTAAAAGCAGGAGTAGAAGGGTTCGAGATTTTCCACAAAAACAACCAAATCACAACCTGAACTGTTCGTTTCATTTCTGAAATGGTCGGTTGGGGACCTGAGCCGGTCGGTTGACACCTCAACCGATCGGTTGGGACACCTCAACCGGTCGGTTCATTTCTGAACCGGTCGGTTCATGGTCTTGGTCAGTTCCCGATTGACTTTCCATCTTTTGTTTCTAATTGGTATCAAATACCAATCCTTGTTCCAATCAAATTGGGCAAGTGAAATGAAAAAAAATTTCTCACCAATCCAACTTTCCCAACGTGCTCGGTTGCATCAATTGAACCGATCGTTTCAACACTTGAAGCGATTGTTTCACCCTGTCCTTGAGCCGATCGACTCATAATCTGAGCCGATCGGTTCACCAAGCTGAGCCAATCAGTTCATCACATGAGCCGATCGGTGGGGAGTGCAGATTGTGCAAAAACAGTCAATTGCAGTTTCAATCAATTCGATACTCTAATCAATATGTCCAACACTTTGAACACTATGATTTTGAGCTATCAATTAATTGAGTGTTTAATTGAACTACTAAACTCCTTTAGTAATCAATCTAAACATTGTTTGTGGATAAAACTCCTTTTCCAGGTTAAATCCTATGTGTGTGACCCTGCAGGTCCATTTTCACATTGGCAGTGAAAGTCCATAACACTTATGACTTCACAAGCAAAGAGCGGTGTCTAGTCACACATCAGTGCTACCCAAGTGAAAAAGAAAGTTGGAGAACAACTTTCAATCCTACAATCTGTGAATGGTGTTACAGTGAATGTATAATTCCTTTGTCACTGATATCCCGAATGAACTCGAGTCATGGAACAGTCATCCTGTCAACGTTCATTCACTTTCTTGATCTCAGAGCAGATTGGAAGAGATATGTATGACATCAATATCACATACTGATTCACACATGCATGCGCACGCCTATTTCAATCCTACTCATCAAGTGGCCTTGGATATCAAACTCCCTCAGGAGGGACAAATCCCATATCTATCACTCACCCCTCAAAAGCCCCATGTGTCAAAGCCACCCAATCATCACCTTTATAACAACCCATGTTTCAAGACTGCGTTTGATGATGTCAAAGTGTGCCCAACGACATGTGTTGAGTGTAGTGATTTCAGGTCAAAGAATCACACTCACCACCATCATTGTGAGTACTGACTGTGTAATGCCCAGGCCCACTACCCAAGGCTCTACTAGAGTTTCATGAATGACGACTAGCCCCACAGACCACCACTAGCCTTAACTGCATGCTTTTTGTCCACTCATGTGCAAGCCAGGATCAACTTCCCGATTGGTCACCCATCCTAGTACTACTCCAAGTTGAGCACGCTTTACTTTGGAGTTCTTTAGAGATGGGCTCCCGGAAAAGGAGGTGCACCTTGGTGATATGAGTAGTCCAATCATTCCTTTTAAGAGTGTTTTATCCGAGGCCTCAAATCCTGGGATGTTACAATCTCCCCCACTTAGACTCTTGACGTCCTCGTCAAGGCTCAACTATAAGGCATCATAATCTCTTTCCCATTTCAGTGTAGACCCACAATGGCCCATGGACACCCAACTCTCTATCACAGAATACCAGCACAAGGGTGGCTACGTCAACCATGGACAGCCCTTTCCTACATGCCTGGACCGCACGGTTCAAGACTAGCATGCCATGTCCATGTGGGCCCCACCTACTGGAGGGGAATTGGCTTTGATACCATTTGTAACGCCTGGGCCCACTGCCCAAGGCTCTAGTAGAGTTTCAGGAATGACGACTGGCCCCACAAATCACCACTAGCCTTAATTGCGCACTTTTTCCACACTCATGCGTAAGCCGGGGTCAACTTCCCGACTGGTCACCCATCCTAGTACTACTCCAAGATGAGCACGCTTAACTATGAAGTTCTTTAGTGATGGGCTCCCGGAAAAGGAGGTGCACCTTGGTGATATGGGTAGTCCAATCATTCCTTTTAAGAGTGTTTTATCTGAGGCCTCAAATCCTGGGATGTTACAGACTGTGACTACCATGTCATGGTTCCATGTGTCAAACTCACAGTGGGTCTGTCTGGTACACTTGTTCTCTAACAAGTACCTATGTGTTTGGTTTGATATCTCTATATCATGACTAATGAGATTCTGTCATCAACCAACACCACAATCTAGTCTTGTGTGTCAATGTTGTCTATCTACCTTCCACAATGACATCCGACTAGGGACATAACAAGAATGTACAAACTCTTAGCATCCGTATGATCTCATCGTTCATGTCTTTAACCTGAAAGCATACATCATTGAGTACTGTCATTCTCTAGACATTCAATCTGTTCTATCACTATCTCATATGACTGAACCAGAAAGAATTGGAAGCTTTCCTTTGATGTTTATCAAATCAATCTTAATGTATCCCACCAATCATCCCATGATTGGCTCTCAGGGCATACATACCAACACATCTAATCACCCATCTAGGATCCAACAGTACGTACTCATATGATGATTACCTTTGTTCATCTACACCTTCATACCATCTATCCAAAATACTCTCAAAAGGGTGTGTTACTTCTTGCATCCTTAATTATCATAGAACGGTTTCGAATCATATCACCTTTATCCTTAGTATGGAATACATTTTGTCCTATCTCTCACACCCATAATAAGATGAAATAAGCATTTGGTTGTAGTCCAGATACATAGTTCATCCCGTTCTAGGAGTAGAGATGGTGCATCACACATCGCCATTACACTTTCTAATCTAAATTGAACATACTTCTCATGACTCTACACCTTGCATATCTCGATTCTATGTTTACACCCATGGGAAGACTTTTGCCATCACCTTTGGGTCTTAGCATTCTTCTTATGTACAATCCTTAGTCATTTCCTCAATGTCTCTAGGGCATCGATACTTTTGGGGTGATCTTACCCTTATGCATCTAGGGAGTGCCTCTCATATTTACCCCTTAGGCCCCATGAACTCATGAAGGTGGCCAACCTCCTAACCCATGGTCCTCGAGCAAAGGTATATGTTCCTCCCGACCCTATGGTCTTATGCATCCATGGAACATACAACTCCTACATCCATCGGTCTTATCCCTACTTGACCTTAGTATTGACTTAGGATTCTACTATAGCTCGTGGTTCCTTTGTTGATACTCAAACACATTTCATTCTTGAATCCTCACCCGCATCTTCATCATCTCTCTGGGCAATAATGGTTAACCTTACATCCCTTCATAGGAATCATGGCGACCTACCAATCTTGATCTGGCCCCATACATGTTACCTACCTGACAACTTACACTAATGCCCCTTCGAGATGGCCATACATGGGTCTATAGATTCATACTCACACTATGTGATCTTACACTTAGCCTCTCAAGCTCTTATAAGTAACCTCTTGAGGTTACCTCAAACCTAAACAAGAGTTGGTGATCACTCCTACAAGAAGGGTCATTTCCCAGAATAGGAGAAAATTATCACTTGATAGTAACAAAGGTCACAAAATGTTCTTGCATCAAGGGTTTATATCATCATGTATATTCTTAGCTCCTATCATTCCACCTATGCACATGGATAGCAAGTAGATAACTTATTAAACCATTCTAAGTTCCTTGGTATGTCATACTTGTTCATCATTCCTTCAGGCTGGACCAATATCATACATACACATGTCATCAACTTGTGTGAGTGGTGCATCAACCATATATCTTAGTTCAAGTGGGGTTTCCTTTTATTCCAACACATGGGGGGGGGGCATTCTTAAACCCCATTAACGTACCCAACCCTGTGAGCATTATGTGCACTAGGTACTTCTACTTCCCCTCCTTGGTCTAGGAACCCCAGGCTCACTTCTTATGCATCAGTTATCTAAACTACATTCTCAGCTGCTCAAACACGTAAGAAACCCATGCATGATATGTCATATACTTCCTAACATTCTTCCACGTGGACAACCTTTAAATTCCTACACAAGGACAACCAACCGGGTGTGGGGCCTCACAACTTGCTATCATACCATACCTCTTCGGGGTCTTTGGAACTCACTTTCCTACACCTAAAAGGTAGGCACTCATATCATCTATATGTTTGCTTAGGAAGCCTCTTTCTATTTCCTAGGGTTTGGTTCCTCAGAAGGCATCCAAGATATGACAAGCCTCTAAGGGTCATGCATGAGGCAACCACATACCTCTACTTAGGGTCATCTATTCTAAGACACATCATACTGAATTTCTAATGATTCCTCATGTCTTAGAGTCTAGGTCTCCAACTTTCTTCATCGGGGTCTCACTCTCCCTCTAGAGATAACCCTATAACTAGTTGTATCACTGGAAGCTCTCTCTTAAAGGATGGTTCAAGATCTTAAGGATACACATCTATCCCTACCTGGATGAAACGTACTATCAAAACTTATGTCCACCCAAGATCATCCAAAGCTCTGCATGCCTATCTCATAAACTATCAGGCATAACCCTTCTGGCTTAGGTCTAAAACCTGCTGCCAGCCTTGTTGCCACTCACTTCTATGTAGGTGCATGCCTCTTTTCTGCTCATATATGCCTGTTAGGGTTCTTATATGGTCACCACTAACCTTCTCAATGAGGGAGTTATCACTCACCCTTAACAAGCATGCCCCACCCAAGGTCGGGTCACCAAAAAGCACTACGGGTCAAGCAACCACTCACAATCTATCATTCTCAGGTGTACCTGAAACCTCTATGTAAAGCATGCAATCCTAACCCATTTACTTGCATGCATGGTCAACTATGATATCCAACTCATCATGTTTTCCTTTCTCTATCCACCCCTTAAGGTTTTGGGTTGAGCATCATCCTCAGAGGATACAAGTCTCTTCCTCTTCATGGAGACTTCTTCCTCTAAGGCTATCCCTCTTCTCTTCATCCTACAAGATGGTCTAACCTCAACGTTCTCATGAGGGCATGAAAACATAGGCCATGCAACCTAAACATGTAACTAATCTTAGTCTAAGTTTCATCATTTAGACTTATGTCCATGTCATCTTTTTTACATTCTTTTTATTATTTAGTGGAGGATTCCTTAATCCTTAGTACTCTTATCCCTCAAACTTAGGAGGAGGTGAAGAGAGAGAAAACCCTAAGCTATTACAATTTCTCGATGAAAAGGGTAGAAAAGGGATGAAAATAAATGAAAAGACCTAGAGGTTTCTTATTTCGAGTCCAAACCTTAGATTTTGGCCAGGAAGTCACACAGATTCTGGGAGTCCTCATAAATTGACTAGTGGGGTGAAGGAAAATATTTCCAGCCCTCTGATCATGATCCTTTTCTAGACACCTCCATCTTTGGAAAATCCTCTAATAACTCCCTTGGTATCTAAAGAATTTGTAAAATTTAATAATTATTAGAGATTAGATGGAAAACCAAGCTCTGATACCAAATGTAGCAACCCCACCCCCCCAATAACCTCCAATTAAGGAAGAACAAGAAGCTAGAGCCGCTATCCCAAAACAAGATCAATTGGTTTTGTAAATAATAAAAAAATTACTAAATTCTACCACAACTAAGCTTAAAGCAGGATAAAAAATTTCTTTTCACATACCTTGCAAAGTAGGAGTTGGAACTTCACCCAAAGTAGAGTTCTATTCTAACTAAATCCTATTCTTCAAATGTCACTTTAAATGTTCATCCACTTTTATATATTCCTAAAACGCCGACAAACAAAACATCGGCCAATATAAAAAATATACCGGTATGTGGGGGAAACCAAAATCTTGCACATATATTGTAACAACATATCCACATCAAATATTTTTTACCAATCAAAATTTACATTTTCATTATGACTTCCCAACCATTGTATCCATCCTCTGGTATACCCTCTCTTAGGGTTTAATCCTTGCAATGGACATTAGCCTACCTTCTCAATCTTAGGCTTGGTACCTTATGGGTCACCTCTCGAGGTGCCATGTAGTCCTCCCA
This sequence comes from Alisma plantago-aquatica, assembly GCA_963693085.1. NCBI lineage: Eukaryota > Viridiplantae > Streptophyta > Magnoliopsida > Alismatales > Alismataceae > Alisma > Alisma plantago-aquatica. Next base: position 123,992,706 of record OY856414.1, on the reverse strand, counting down.
TCCAAGGCTTGACCACCTATGACCTTCCCTCCTAGGCTTGGTCTAACCTTCCCTCTTGGTCTTGGTCTCTCATCATCTTAAATCATAAATCTAGAGGTGGTATGTAGGTTTGGGCAAGTCATAAGCAATATATGGTGATAATCATAGTCACTTTATAGATTGCAGGAATTAAAGTTCATCCAAACATTTAATTTCAAGCAATTGGTAAAACCTAAAAAATCACCATGAAACTAAAGTGATCAGCCATAAGCGTAACCACATATCTTATTTGAAGTCTCAAATATAAGCAAGATATCCAATCCAATCAAGAAGTATACTCAATCAAGTCAAGCAACCAATCAAGCAACCCTTGATCCTAAAAAATAAGTATAATACCTGATTGTTACCATCATATTCCAAACAACTCCTTATTGACTTGGGACTCCTTTCTAAGGATTCTAAGCCTTATTAGGGTTCATTAGGGTTTCTTAGATCTATTTCTCATCTTTCATCCTTTTTTAGGTCAACAAACCCTAAAACATCCTTTCTACTGATAAAACCTTAATTACATAAATTATCCACATTAAGGGCTTTATACTCATATTATCTTAGAATCATCGTATCTCTATCCTATTTATGGATTTTCATACATAAAACCATTAAAACTCATAATTACCAAAATTAGGGTTTCTAGGATCATTAATGCATCTTCATGTACATGGAAACCTTAATTAAGACAATTATGCATAAAGATCATCCCTTCTCAATTCCATTCTTCCTTTTATCACCAACAGGTTAATATTTACTCGAAATATCTAAGAAACATCATTAGATCCAATCAACATCAAAACTTAGGGTTTTTCATTAATAAAACCATTAAGGATGATAATCTTTTATATGTTTTGCATTGCAAGTGAAATCAGGATTCAATTACATTTTTAATAGATTCCTTGTACTTTTCTGATAAAAAATCATATACTATATGTCTTGATCTGATTATCCTACAATTTATTACAATTTCTTTAACTTAAATAATTATGACCCAATGGGAGCTTGCCACCTAGGTAGGGTACCCTGGGTCTCGCCAAGCAACATCAAGTGAGAAACAGAGGGGTAAAAGTCTAGATTGCTCCTTACCTATGAAGAGAAACTTCAGGGTAGATCAGACAATTCCAGGTTGTCTTCAACCTTGCTCGTGCGCACACACCGCCACCTGGGTAGTCAACTTGACCGTTGACCCTGGGATTTCGATCCCCTGAGAGTCTTGTGGAGGCCTCGTCACCTTTGTCGTGCTATGTCAAACTTGTGGATAGGTTCAATTCATCTGGTGGTGATCGAATGCAACAAGTTGAGAAGATGACTTCTCCAGAGGACCGACAATGAGAAGAAATGATGGAGGATGGGCTAGAAGTGAAATTGGGTGTAGGGAACAAGGCACGAAGTCTAGGTAAGTCTCGTAAATGAGTTAGTGATCTCATTGGGACCTTGAAACCTCCTTTTATAGCTTTGGGTCTCTGGGGTGGGGTTCTGTCCTCCCTGTGATTTGGGGAAAATGTGAATCACTTCCCAAAGCAATCCAAACCAGGGATAGTTTGACTCAGAAAGGTCTCCTGATCACAATGGGAAAGTTTCCAAGGATGCTCGTACATTAGAGTGCGAGAGAACCGAAGAAGAAGCTTCTCCAAATCCCAATTGACCTAGGACTTGGTTGATGACCCAACATTGTCGGATCTGGGAGATCAACGACTCCAGTCACCCGCGCCATCCATAAGCCCAAATCATCCAATACATTAATGTGACATTTAATGCATATATACATGATAATCATATCACTTTAAGATTCCTATGAAAATCCATATCTCTCCAGCCTTTAATCCTTTTGCTTCCAAATTTTAAAGGAAACTTCATTATGACTTAATCCACACGTGTGCAAAGTTTGAGACTTAAATTCCAAAAAATGAGAGACTTTTCTTCATATACAAGTTATCACTTAATAAGGTATATTTTATTCATATTTTCTCTCTCCTACTCTTTTATTTCCTTTATTTGGATTCCTTTTACCATTATAAACCATGTGGATTCGAAATCTAATCCATGATGATCAATTATACAATGTTTTAGAGAATTCCACATATTTTTAATCATTATTTTAATTTCTTTTCCTTTTTATGCATTATTTGATTTCCTTCAAATTTCCTTTCCTTTTTATCATATTGGACTCACTAACTTATTAGGATCCACGAACTCACATATACAAAGGAAACATTTTAAAAGAAACCCATTTATTCAACATAAATCATACAATTTACATACAAGTACATCTCATCAGAAAGCAATTTACAACCATATAAGAAAAAACAAGGTTGTAACATATGCTCTTCTCTTAAGAAAATCCCACTTGTTGACCTATACATAACTAGAAATATGATTGTGATGGACTTCATCGACTTTGATATGACAAAATTTTATGTCATTTTAGGCATGGACTGGTTGAAAAAGTTTGACATAGCTTTTATTTTGCAAAGAGAAAAACTTGTTTGTTGCACCATGATGGTGAGTCACTCTGCATTAAGGAAAAAAATCTAATGATAGACAATTGATCATCTCAACCATCAAATTTAATAAGATGTAAAGAATGTCTTTAGGTCCTACTAGACATCAATCTTCCTTGACCCTTCACCACCCAAGTTGTATGACAATGACGTTGTTTGAGATTTTCCTGATGTTTTTCCTAATGAGCTTCCTGATGTCCCTCCTACTCATAAGGTATAGTCTTTCATAAAATTTATTTCAAATATAGCTCCCATCTTGAAACCTCCATGCATGGGACGTGCATAGCTTCTCAAGAAATAGATACAAGAGCATATGGATATGGGGTTTGTTCATCCTAGTATATATCCTTGGGGAGCTCCAATTTTGTTTGTGAAAAATAAAGTCAGTTTAGTGCATGTGTACATGAATTACCACATGTTGAGTCACCAGAGGATAAAGAATCACTACCCTTTGTTGTGCATCAATGAGTTGTTTGATTAATTCAATTCAGCAACTATTTTCTCAAAGATGGACCCACAAAGTGGATATTTCTAGATGTGAATGGAGGATGAGGATATAATAGAAGATAACCCTTTCCGTACATTATGGGCACTAAAATTCTTAGTTATGCCCTTCAAATTGACTAATAGCCACTTTGCCTTCATGGATTATTTGAATCAGACTTTTTTTCACTATCTTAGAAAATTTATGGTGGTATTAATTGATAATGTACTTATCTACTCTGAGTCAATAAAAGTAGCACCACTAACTATAGAATTGTTCTATGGAACAACTTTACATGAAGATTTTAAAGTGTGAGTTTTGTATAGAAGAAGTTTTGTTCTTGGGCCATGTAATCTCTATTGATCACATCAGTGTAGACCCAATTAAAGTTGAAGTTGTGACTATGTAGAAATCTTTAAAGAATCCTTTTGTGATATGAATTTTTCTTATGTCTTATGGGTTAGTACAAAATAATTATCAAGAATTTCTCATAGATGGACCTTCTAAATTTGTTTGGATTCCTGAGTGTGAGAAAGGTTTTTTGGAGAGAAAATGATGTTTGACTTCTATTCATGTTCAGGCCAGTTTACTAGAAACACTATGTCATTTTCACTAATGCTTTCATATAGAGTTTAAGATGTGCCATTATGCAAGAAGTAGGAGTTATTGATTATGCCTTATACTATTTGAAATCTAATGACAGGAAGTTTCCTACTCACAACCTAGAGCTTGTGGCCATAGTTGACATACTTATAATTTAGTGGCATTACTTGTACGAAGTAAAATTTGAGGTTTTTTCTGATCATAAAAGCATTAAATTTACCTCTCAACACAAAACTATTTAAATATGAAATAGAGGAGATTGATTAAATATCTCAAAGGGTATGACATCACTATCACATTTTATCCTGGAAAGGCAAATGTTTTCCTAGATTCCCTGAGCTTAAAGAAAGATATAGTTTCTACATATCTATAGATGTTTCTTGTGGAGGACTTTTGAACATATTCATAGGTGGAGGCATGAGTTGTTTTAGATGATGTTGTTATGAAAAATTTAAGGGTACATATGAATAGTTTTCATATCACCCCTTCTTGGGGCTTCTGAATTTGTTGCCACACAATTGGCCTGTAACACCCCAAATTTATACATATAACATGAAAAAGCATTGATTCTTGACTTATAATATTGTTGGGGTATCACAGTTCTTGAATATCATAAGGAATGATTGAAAGCTTAACTGTCACAACTACACATTAAATTTTTCATTCTCAAATTCACATAAAAAGAAAACTTTACAACTAATTATGTTGTCCAAAATATATACATAAATAAATAGACTCAATATATGAAGGCTAGCTGAGGTGGATAATGGAACCCCACTAAGGCACTCTCTATCACTTTGATACGTCCTCTCTAGTTATACTTCAAATCCTACCATTCATGTGTGGACATCGTGTCCCCAGTCATACATTGGAAACATGATTATTAGTAAGTGACATGATTCTCATAGATATATGAAAAACTAGAATAATAAAAGACTATAAATTATTCTTTAAATTTTAAGCATGAAAAAACTAACATAAAAATATATAGAAAATCTAAACACGAACATGTAATACTTCTCTAAGGTTAGTTCTTATATTTTTACATAAAGTATGATGCATACATGTACTCTAGTACCTAGGTTCATGACATGCACAACAATGCATGGGTCATCTTATCTAATTCATCACTCACTCCAGTCCTTGGGCCTCATACTTGCACAAAGGGCATGGGTCATGTCAATTGAGTTGACCTGCACTGTAATGCATGGATCTAACTCCACCATCTATGCCATCTTATTAGTTCTTGTCATATCATGAATCATAATGAAAGCTTATCTTGTCAACTTAATCATGAAGCTTAATCATTTATGAGTGGTCTTAAATGTAGTACTTTACTTGAAATCCTAAAACACAAGACATGTAAAGCATGCACATAGTTTTGATAATAAAAACATGAAATGAACTAACATGTGATTAATAATAAGTGCTCATCGACATGTAAATGAACTAACATCTGAGTACCTCTTGCAGAATCCTTCTACAATATTTACTAATTTTCTAACTTATAATCAACCTTAAATACCCCAAAGCCTAATTAATATCTAAAAAACCCTAATTACTCCTAGATCTCATATATCGAGAAACCTATTGTATTTGGATTCTGAAAACATGGAATGGTATTGGGGCATCTCTTAGAATGAGGCTCTAGTTAGCACGGGCATAGGAGAAATATTGAATCTCATATAGACCTTGAAAAGTAGAATCAAAATTCATATATACTTGTCCTCATACAAGCTTTGTATCATATTATCCAAATATCTCAGGTTTAGGCATTTAATAATTAATCACAGTCAAGATAGAACCAATAAATCCTTTACTCTAAATCTTGCAGAATGAGAAAAATGTCTTGTGCAAAGATGACTTTTCTCCCCTTGATGTCACACATATCTTAGGAAAGGCATACTGCAATTTCATCTAAATAAACTCCTAGGTTTACTTATCTACACATGCTAGGTGTGACATGTTATAATCAATGTAGGGGTGGTATCTTAAATACATGTTTTTTTTTCTCCCTTCACTCCAACATTTGGAATTCCATTGTCCATGGTTGGCTGGTCAGAAGCTTTGGATCCTCAATTGCATAGGGGTGTCTTGAATCTCGTCAAACTTTTGACTGCTTGATAACCACCACAAGCTCCTACTCATGGCTTCCGCTGGCCAGAGCAGTGATTTCGGCTTGACACAAAAGTAGGGGAAAAAGTTCAAAATTGAAACCAATGTAATAAGGGAAGGTGAGGGAAACCAAAATCACAAGAAGGTTTGTGTCATAGAGGGGCTGAATCTCGATGGGAGTTTTAGATGTAAGAACTAGGAATCGTTGTGTCTAGTCAAAGAAGATGAAAATTTGGTTTTCATAGATTACATCCCCTCTCATGGGATCAGTCGGAGCTGGTATGTGGGGGAAACAATAAATGTGCAACTATGATAACAACGTAATCATTCAATTAATCATTTAACAACCAAGATTACATTTTAAATATAACTCCGCGATCCATGAGTACCCTATCCTCTGTGCTATCCTTGCAGTGGACCTGGATACTACCTTCCTTATGGTAGATCCCCATTAAACCCCTCATGGTCCCACCTATAGGTGAACCAGTTTCTAGGGTTGAGTCACATGGCACTACTCGTAAGTAGCCCACTCCTTAGCTCATGGCAGGCTAATGGGTCTCATGGCACTACACTTGGTAGTCCAATTTCTAACCCACGATAACCTAGACCTTACTCTAGGTTACCCCTTTCTAGCCTTTACAAGTCACAGAGGTGGACCTGGATCTAGCCAGTTATACATGTATATTCATAGTGATAGTCATAGTCACTCTATAGTTGCATGAAACAAAAGCATCCAACAGTTATTTTCAAGCAACCGATAAAATCATTCGGAAATCGTCGTGAAACTAAAACGATTATTCATAAGTGTAACCACATACCTGATTTGATGATTTCACAAGCATTAAGAAAATCCAACCAAGAAAGCAATCCAAGAAAGCAATTCGACAATCACATAAATCCTGAAAAGAATATGTACTCTATTTATTACACACTTTATCAAGAATGTACTTTATTGTCTTGGATTCACTTTCTAGGGTTTCTAATCCGTATTAAAGTTTCATTAATATTCATTAGAGTTTCTTAGATCACTTTCTCAAACATTATCTCTTTTAGGTCAACAAACCCTAAAATAATCTTTTCTACTTATATGAACCTTAATTGCTCAACTATCCATTTTAACAGTCTTTTATACCCAAATTGACTTAGGATCATCATATCCCTATTTATTCATGGATTTGAACACTTAAAACAATTAAAAGACATATTCATATAAATTATGGTTTTCAAGCTCATTAATGCGTATTCACGCACGAAACCCTAAATTAAGCCAATTATATAAAAAGATTGTCTTTTTAGATCCTATTTTTTCACTTTTATTAACAACAGGTTAATATCGACTTGAATTATCCAAATTATGTCATTAGGTCCATCTATCATCAAATATAAGGGTTTTTCCTTAATTAAATCATTAAAGATGATAAATTTATGTACTTTTCAAATTTCAAGCATATTTATGCACATAAACTCTAAATTAGACTAATCATGTGCAAAGTTCTTCCTTTTTTAACATAATGTACCCTTTTTACATTTAACAGGTTAACATCAACTCTAATGATCCATTAAACCCTATTAAACACTTTATTCATTTCAACATAGGGTTTCTTAATCTTTAATTCGTTAAAGATGATAATTTACACTACTTTTCGAATAGAAAGAGGAATTAGCTTCTAACCATATTTTTATTGGATTCCTTGCATTTTCCTGATCAATATTCATATATTACTTGTCCTAATCGGAGTTACCAATCATTAGATATGATTTTTGCAAAATAAGAATACCTTTGGCCAATCGGATTGCGCCACGTGTGCGCTCCATGCAATGTTGCCCATCGTTTTGGAAAACATAACGAATTGACATTCGTGCCCTTGGTTAAGTTGCACATGCCTTCAGCCCGCAGAGGGAATTTCTTTCCAACGGCCACCCGCCATCTCCTTCCTTGCGATGACCTACTGCTGCCGCCTGCAGCAGCTCGAGGGAGAGTTTTCTTCCTCCATCCCTGGGCCCGACGATGTCGGCGAGGACCCCATCCTTTCTATAGACCTCTGTTGCACCTTCATGGCCGCGAGATTTCGATGAGGTGGAGGGAGAAAGGTCCGGGCAGACCTGTAGATTAGCTGCCGCATGCAGCCGTGCTACTGCTGCTGCAGTCAGCTAGGGTGAGGGGATGCTCGCTCAACCGCCCCCTTGAAGTCATGGAAGCATCCAGACTCTCTCGAAACTCCTCCCTTGCCCCCTTGCTACTCTAGGAAAGGTACTTTTCGCAACTAGGGTTTAAATGAGATAGAAGAATATGAGGAAGAGATATGTGTGGGATCTCTCTCTAGACTCGGCACTGGGTCTTAACCCCTTATATAGGGGAGGATACCCACACCCCAGAACGTTCATCCAAGAGGGAACAAGTCCCTATCCTAATAGGAAAATATTTTTCCTTCATTAAGAAGCAACTACTCTCTCTTCCTAAACCCTTTAAACATACTTTGTTATTTGAATATTTATACATTCAAAAACCTTTTCCCTTATTCTCTTTATGCTTGCTTTTTAATTCTTTGGCACAAATTTCTACTTTCTTTTAATAGAAACCACTTCCTTTTTCACAATGCCACCAAAAACATTAATAATGTATCATATTATCCTCCTATTTGTCATTATTGTTATTTTCTTTATCTTTCTTCTTTATTGGGCATCCTTGGATCCCAAGACACTCTATTATTTCGAAATTCTTTTTATTGGATACTTATTATCCTTCTAGATGCATCTTTATGCATTATTTCACATTATCTTGTTTATTTCTCATTAAAATATCTCTTTTTGAGGATTTCTCTTTATTTCTCTTTTATTTTCCTCATTTGTGTTCCTTTTATCATTGGGAATCCTTGGGATACGAAATTCCACCAAGGATAACCCAATTATACCTTTTTCCACTTATTTCCAACATTTTAACATTATTTTCAATTTCTTTCTTACTAAAGAAATACTTAATTAAACTTTTCTTTTCTTATTGCCTTTTTTTTGCAACTTTGGACTCCTTGGAACCTGAGGAACCCAAGAGGCTCGAAATCCATCCTTGGATTACATCATTTTGCCTTCTAGAGGTTTCTATTTCATTCTTTTCTCAAATATTCAATTATTCATTTACTAATTGAATTTTCTTGTTATTTGGGCCCAATAGCCAATAAAGCCCACAACACAAACATCAAGGCTATTGTAAACTAAATCCATTTATCCCAAACAAATCAAATCTTTATTTGTTCACAAATCATTACTATGAGAAATTACATTTCTCGGCAAATGAACCCAAAAATTGGGGTTGCAACATCCTTCCCCTCTTATAGGAATTTTGTCCTCAAAATTCTATCAAGAAAACAAACAATTCAGGATAAGACTTTTCCATGTCCATCATTGACCCCTATGTGGCTTTACCATACTCATGGCATCTCCAAAGAACCTTTATCGTCACATATTCTTTTCTCTAAGTTCTTTCATCATGGTGTCTATAAACTGCACAGGTGGACTCAGGCTATTTCAGCCTCCCTTGGGGCTCACTAGGTTCATTGCTTAGCACATAGTCGGGGCACCTCACATAGTGCTCTAAATTGGACACATGGAACTCATTACACATTACTTTATCCTGAGGGGTAAGGTCAAACTTAACCTTCTCCACCAAACCATGTCAAAAGAACCCATGCATCGGGGACTCAACTCTCCTAGCTATAACTTAGAGGTGTCAGATTTTCATGTCACATATTCTCCCACAGTGAACTGCATGTCAGTCTACTTTGCATCTGCTCACAACTCTCGTCGTCTCTAGGCTCCTTTCAGTCATTGCACGATCAAAGCGACTTCATCTACACGCACTGTGGTCCTTTTCTAACCATCATGTGGTCCTTTCACCAACATCACCTTATTGAAGTGGTGACCGACACAACCTCTCTTACAGAGCTTCTTTAAATCCTAATACTAGCTATGGTGGTTATCTTCACATCTTTCATAGGACAAGAACTATCTCTAGCTATCACCCTGAACGAGCACATATGCTCTCATCAGACCCTTTAGTCCGAATTATACTAACCATTAGTTAGGGGTGATAAACTGTACTAACATTGAGTTCTTCATGTACCTACTTCAACCTTTTGGAAGGGAACCTTTAGATCAAACTCAAGAACCTTTATACTCAACCTCACGGTGTAGTTGAACCACCTCTCTCATATGTAGTTCAACCCGATCTGTCCCTTGATAGTACTCTTTCTTTCTCATGTCATCTAGGTAAGGAGATCTACCATAACCCATATTGCATCTCGATCTTCCTTGATCTAGGGGAGACTTACAACATCCATAGCGATGAACTCCCTTTCTCTTTTGGGGACTCTTTATCCTTTATATCAATGCACTGGGTTACTGGTGTTCGTCCTTCACCCTCGGCTTGCATGGCCATATACCACATGCAACTTTACCTTAGTCATCTTAAGTATTACTGACACTTACTATCTTTGAAGTATCATGGTGTATAGTGATCTTCAATCATGATTTCCTATATTGTCATGATTCCTCCAGCTTGATACCTTAGAAACCCTAAACCACTCTAATCAGGGTTTCATCACCTTCCTATCCAAAGAGTGCATTTGGGGTTCTACAACCATCCTTTCATTGCATCCAGAACTAAACTGGCTAACCAAACAACCATTAACTTTTTCAACAGATCTCATTACATCAGAGTATTAGCCAAAAAATATCTCCTTTCCAAACTTAGGGTTAGCCTAACAACCTCTTCTAGCTTCTAGCCAAACTAGCCAGATACATCTCAACTAGAACATCCATTACCACCTCACATCCTTAGGTATTAGGTAACATTGAAGACATACCCTTCCACATATTTCACTTATCATCTCAAACTTAAATTCTAAGTCTATCTTCATAGAGAACACTTTGAGCTCATCTTTTTGGTGATCAAACTCAATCTTGTATGACTCATATTTCATGATAAAAACATCCTTATAAGATGATTACCTTAGTACTCTTACTATTTGTAAACCATTCATGTATTATTCACTCTACAAGGATGTGTTATCATCTTTGTCCTCTTACCTCATAGCAACGTTCCAACTCATATCCATCTTTTATCCTTGGTGTATGTCATGCGTACTATCCTATCTCTCACTCCCATAACAAGAGGAAATAAGCATTTGGCGACCATCCAAATACAAAGTTCTACCTGTTCCACGAGTAGAGATGGTACATCCCACATTGCCAGTACACCTTCAAATCTAAGTTGAAATGTGCAACTTATGTCTCTACATCACCATCATCTCAATATCAAAGTTACCTCCATGGAAAACTAGTCTTGAACCTACTAAGGTTTACATACAATCCTTGGTCATCTCCTCTAGGTCTATAGGGTGCCGGCTCTTTTGGGGTCATCCCTCTTCCCTTATGCATTCAGAGAGTGCCCTACTCATCTATCCTTTGGATCCCATGAGTTCATGAAGGTGATCAATCTCCTAACCCATGGCCCTCAGACAATGATAGTTGTTACCTCCCAACCCTATGGTCATGTGCAACTAGGGAATTAGGCAACTCCAACTTCCATTGGTCTTATCCCTACCTGACCCTAGGATAGACTTAGGATTCTCTTATAGTACATGTTCAACTTAGAACCTTACCCAAGCCTTCATCATCTCTCTATCTGCATTCATGGGCTGACTTTCATCCTTTCGTAGGGATCGTGGCAACTTGCCTACCTTGGTCAAGCCCCAAACCGGTTACTTCCATGGTAACACATCCATATGCACATAGAGATGACTATCTATGGTTCTAGAGGTTCGTCCTCATAGCATGTACTTTTCACTTAGCTTCTCAAGATCCTATGAGAGCTCTTTAGGTTACCTTAAACCAAAAAAACTGATATACACCCTACCAATGGGGTCCCTCTCCCAAGATGGGAGGAAAATTATCTCTTGACAACAAGGTCACAAAAGCTCTTAGGTCTAGGGTTTACATCCACATGAGCCTACTTAACCCTAGCAAGCTATTAAGGTACAAGAAGATCACCTAGTGAATCATGCTAGGTCATACTTGTCCTCTTTCCTTAATGCTGGATCAAGATCATACCTTCCTTTATCATCAACCTAGCTGTGAGGGGTTCATCAAACATACCTTAAACTTAAGGGACTTCCCTTTTCCTCTATACATGAGGAGTACCATGCTCGAAACTATAGCAACTTAATTCTTGTCATTAGCATTAGGTACACCACTTCCCCTCTTAAGCCTAGGAACCCTGGGTTCACTTTTAGGTGTCCAACTGCATGCTCTATCTCATAATAATGAATCAAGTTTGCAAAAGGCATGACATGCACTTCCTATCATTCTTCAACTCGAGCAACACTTAGAGTTGGATCCTCCTCAAGGACAAACAATAAGGTACAAGGCCTCATAACCTGTTACAAATTCTCTTCAGGGTATACAGAACATCTCCTTCCTTTCTCAGAAGATAAACACTTATACCATAGGCACATAGGTGCCAGAAATTTCATCCTCTCTCTCTAGGGTTTGGTTCCTCTCATGGAAACCAAGACATCATCCATCTCTAGGGATCAAGCATGTGGTGACCACTATCATCCACTTAGGTCGCATCAACCTCAACTCCCGACTCCTCCTCATATCTCAGAGTCTAGGATTCCAACCTTCTTGCTGGGTTTCATGCTCTCTCTCTAGAGCTAACCCTACAACCAACCTCACCATTAGAGGTCCTCTCTTCATGAAGGATCAACCTCGAAAGCATGCCCTTACCTAGATGAAGCCTATGTTCAACTTATGTTCACTCAAGGTTATCCATAGTTCTTTATGCTTATTTCATAAGCCATCCTTCATACTCTCCTCGTCAGGGTTTCAACCTATTTCTCACACTACTAACGTACCTTGGGTGCATACTATGCCCTATTCGCATAAGCCCATAGGGTTTCTACAGGTCCTTCACTAACATCATCATCGAAGGAGCTATCCTTTACTCTAACATGCACGACCCTTCCCTGGGTTGGGTTGCCAAAGGTGCTAGGTCACCCATAGACCATATGGCATCCCAAAGGCATGTCCTTTCAAACAACTGGTCTATTGTGATATCTATTCACCACTTCATCCCTCTCTAACCAACACTTAGGGTTAGGGTTATCATCATCCTCATAGGATGTGCCAAGTCTCTACTTGCAATGGAGATTTCTATCTCCAAGACTAACTCTCCTTATCTATCCTCCTGATACGAAGGTCTAGCCTCAGGTCTCTTCTGAGGGCATGACAACTTATGTCATACGACCTAAGCATGTATCTATTCTTTAGTTTGCGCTTAATCTATTAAGCTTATGTCCATGACATCTTATTTGCATGCTTTTCATTAATTTTATGGAGGGTTCCTTAGACCTTATCAACCTTACCCATACCTCAAGAGGGTGAGGAGAAGAGAGAAAACCCTAATCCTTAAGGTCCTTAACAAAATTTGAGTTGAGAAGGGATGAATAAGAAGAGAGAGTCCTAAAGGTATCTTATTTCGAATCATACCCTAAGACTTTGGCCAGGCAGTCACACGGATCTGGGAGTCCTCGTATTCCGACTAGTGGTGCGGAGGAAAATATTTCCAGCCCCCGGTCATGACCCTTTTCTAGACACCTCCATCTTTCAAATAATCCTCTAATAACTCCCTTGGGTTCTATGGAGTTTGTAAAATTTAATAATTATTAATGGTTAAGTGAGGAACCTACACTCTGATACCAAATGTTACGACCCCACCTCCCGATAACCCCCAATTAAGGGAGACCAAGAGGTTGAAGTCGCACCCATAACTTTCGGATCTAAGGTTCGACACTTAACCAAGAACAATTATTAAATTTCAACAATCTATACCGAAAAGCTGTAATAAAAATTTTCATATATACCTTTTGAAAATTTGGATTTCTAAACTTCTATCCATGTACGCATTCTACTCTAACTAATCCTCCTTGCATTTTACTTCATGTATTTCGCAATATGACGATTTACTGTTTGTCCTTTTGGCTTGTACCTAAAATGTCGAAAAACAAAACGTCGGTCATCCGGAGCTGGTATGTGGGGGAAACAATAAACGTGCAACTATGATAACAACGTAATCATTCAATTAATCATTTAACAACCAAGATTACGTTTTAAATATAACTCCGCGATCCATGAGTACCCTATCCTCTGTGCTATCCCTGCAGTGGTCCTGGATACTACCTTCCTTATGGTAGATCCCCATTAAACCCCTCATGGTCCCACCTATAGGTGAACCAGTTTCTAGGGTTGAGTCACATGGCACTACTCGTAAGTAGCCCACTCCTTAACTCATGGCAGGCTAATGGGTCTCATGGCACTACACTTGGTAGTCCAATTTCTAACCCACGATAACCTAGACCTTACTCTAGGTTACCCCTTTTTAGCCTTTACAAGTGACAGAGGTGGACCCGGATCTAGCTAGTTATACATGTATATTCATAGTGATAGTCATAGTCACTCTATAGTTGCATGAAATAAAAGCATCCAACAGTTATTTTCAAGCAACCGATAAAATCATTCGGAAATTGTCGTGAAACTAAAGCGATTATTCATAAGCATAACCACATACCTGATTTGATGATTTCACAAGCATTAAGCAAATCCAACCAAGAAAGCAATCCAAGAAAGCAATTTGACAATCACATAATTCCTGAAAAGAATATGTACTCTATTTATTACACACTTTATCAAGAATCTACTTTATTGTCTTGGATTCACTTTCTAGGGTTTCTAATCCGTATTAAGGTTTCATTAATATTTATTAGGGTTTCTTAGATCAATTTCTTAAACTTTATCCCTTTTAGGTCAACAAACCCTAAAATACTATTTTCTACTTATATGAACCTTAATTGCTCAACTATCCATTTTAACAGTCTTTTATACCCAAATTGACTTAGGATCATCATATCCCTATTTATTCATGGATTTGAACACTTAAAACAATTAAAAGACATATTCATCTAAATTAGGGTTTTCAAGCTCATTAATGCATATTCATGCACGAAACCCTAAATTAAGCCAATTATATAAAAAGATGATCTTTTTAGATCCTATTTTTTCACTTTTATTAACAACAGGTTAATATTGGCTTGAATTATCCAAATAACGTCATTAAGTCCATCTATCATCAAATCTAAGGGTTTTTCCTTAATTAAATCATTAAAGATGATAACTTTATGTACTTTTCAAATTTTAAGCATATTTATGCACATAAACTCTAAATCAGACTAATCATGTGCAAAGTTCTTCCTTTTTTAACATAATGTACCCTTTTTACATTTAACAGGTTAACATCAACTCTAATGATCCATTAAACCCTATTAAACACTTTATTCATTTCAACATAGGGTTTCTTAATCTTTAATTCATTAAAGATGATAATTTACGCTACTTTTCTAATAGCAAGAGGAATTAGCTTCTAACCATATTTTTATTGGATTCTTTGCATTTTCTTGATCAATATTCATATATTACTTGTCCTAATCAGAGTTACCAATCATTAGATATGATTTTTGCAAAATAAGAATAGCTTTGGCCAATCGGATTGCGCCACGTGTGCGCTCCATGCAACGTTGCCCATCGTTTTGGAAAACATAACGAATTGACGTTCGTGACCTTGGTTAAGTTGTGTGCACCTTCAGCCCACGGAGGGCATTTCTATCCAATGGCCACCCGCCATCTCCTTCCTTGCGATGACCTACTGCTGCCGCCTGCAGCAGCTCGGGGGAGAGTTTTCTTCCTCCGTCCCTGGGCCCGACGATGCCGGTGAGGACCCCATCCTTTCTGTAGACCTCCGCCGCACCTTCATGGCCCCAAAATGTCGATGAGGTGGTGGGAGAAAGGTCCGGGCAAACCTGTAGATCAACTGCCGCATGCAGTCGTGTTGCTCCTGCTGCAGTCGGCTAGGGTGAGGGGATGCTCGCCCAACCACCCCCTTGAAGTCGTGGAAGCATCCAGACTCTCTCAAAACTCCTCCCTTGCCCCCTTGCTGGTCTAGGAAAGGTACTCTTCGCAACTAGGGTTTAAATGAGATAGAAGAAGATGAGGAAGAGATATGTGTGGGATCTCTCTCTAGACTCGGCCCTGGGTCTTAAACCCTTATATAGGGGAGGATACCCACACCCCAAAACGTTCATCCAAGAGGGAACAAGTCCCTATCCTAATAGGAAAAGATTTTTCCTTCATTAAGAAGCAACTTCTCTCTCTTCCTAAACCCTTTAAACATACTTTTTTATTTGAATATTTATACATTCAAAAACCTTTTCCCTTATTCTCTTTATGCTTGCTTTTTAATTCTTTGGCACAAATTTCTATTTTATTTTAATAGAAACCACTTCCTTTTTCACAATGCCACCAAAACATTAATAATGTATCATATTATCTTCCTATTTGTCATTATTGTTATTTTCTCTATCTTTCTTCTTTATTGGGACTCCTTGGATCCCAAGACACTCTATTATTTTGAAATTCTTTTTATTGGATACTTATTATCCTTCTAGATGCATCTTTATGCATTATTTCACATTATCTTGTTTATTTCTCATTAAAATATCTCTTTTTGAGTATTTCTCTTTGTTTCTCTTTTATTTTCCTCATTGGTATTCCTTTTATCATTTGTAATCCTTGGGATACGAAAATCCACCAAGGATAACCTAATTATACCTTTTTCCACTTATTTCCAACATTTTAACATTATTTTCAATTTCTTTCTTACTAAAGAAATACTTAATTAAACTTTTCTTTTCTTATTGCCTTTTCTTTGAAACTTTGGACTCCTTGGAACCCAATAGGCACGAAATCCATCCTTGGATTACATCATTTTGCCTTCTAGAGGTTTCTATTTCATTCTTTTCTCAAATATTCAATTATTCATTTACTAATTGAATTTTCTTGTTATTTGGGCCCAATAGCCAATAAAGCCCACAACACAAACATCAAGGCTATTGTAAACTAAATCCATTTATCCCAAACAAATCAAATCTTTATTTGTTCACAAATTGTTACTATGAGAAATTACATTTCTTAGGAAATGAACCCAAAAATTGGGGTTGGAACACTAATCATGTCTCTCTCAATTTCACTAGGATGTCTACTCCTTGTCTCTAGCAAATTTCTTCAAGCTTCAGGTGGTGGAGTTTGTGGGTAGGAGGATTCACCAAATTTTACAATTAAAGAACATTTAGAAAATGCTTGTAGACTGACTAATATGCTCCTCCCAAAGAAATTTGGTTGGGGTCCCATCCACACTAGGTTTGAATCCAGTGAGCCCTAGGAATAAGACAATTGGGATCTCAACAACTGGGGTGAATGTGAGAAATTAAATAGAGATTAGGGACCTTCGTGAAGGTTACAAAGGCTTTGTTTGATTGTGAAAATGGTTGTGGATCACGGTGCCAACCACAAAAACAAACGGGAATGGAACGACATTGGGTGTTTATGGTATATGGGGATCTAGGGTTAGATCTTAGGCTTAAACAACTCAGAATGACTTTACAGGTTTGTATGGTGAAAACTCAAGAACACATTGAGGAAGAAGTGGTATTGAGAGGTTGAACTTGGGGTAACTGCTTCGCCACTTGTCTGCATCTCCCACGAGTGGCAGAAGATGAGACCTTGGCACTCAGATCAAAGTCCAAATATTGTTGTCAATTGTGCAATGATACTAATAAATGACTCCAGCGTGATAAAGTGACTATAACATACATGAATCTAGGAATATAATTTAACCATTCCTGATTTAAAAAAAACCCTTTCCTATCATGTTAGTATCCCATACCTTCTCCTCTAATTTAAAATGTACTAATATTAATGACGAATCCATATTCATCCCAATTTAAGTTCCATTTTAGTGTAGCTTAGCATTCATATAGGTTTATTTTCATCAGGAATAGATTTGTTTTGATCAACTTAGATTTTTAAGTTAATTTGTAGGAATTTGATACTTTTCTTGACTCCTTTTGTAGGAATTTTTATGTCCAAGGTTAAATTCCACCCGTCGATCAACCTACAACCATCAAAAGCATTGAGCAAATCAAGGAATCCATGAGCTCGACAACATTGTCAACCTTCAAGCTTGATATCCTATTGACCCACCTGGTTAACATTTAGAAGAATGACATTCAAAATCATCGAGGATCAAGGTTTACAAACCTTCTCTGTCTCTCAACAACGTCATCGATTTGTAGCCAACAAGAAAACATGTCATCAACCTACTACTATCAACACTCTTGTCGATGACCATAACTACTTGACATCTTCATCGACCCTCAAGTTTGATAACCTATTGACCTCCAAGAACGACGACCAGAAGCCCAAAAGACCCATTGATTGACAACAAGTGATCAACTTCGATGGAAAGTGGTCGATAACCACGACCCTATAAATAGGCCCCTGACATAGCAGTTCATACCATCTCAGATTTTTGGACATAGAACACACTGAAAGGTTGTCGTTGAGATCAGAGCAAGGACGAGACCTATCGACCAAGCTAGTTCTATCAACCTATCTTGGTGACATGTATTGACCTCCAACATTGATTGGCATATCTCTTTTATCAACAACTCTAGACCGTCAATCTCCCTCTTAAAGCGATCAATCTCTCCTCCGAGCTATTGTTCATACACCTACTCCTGCTACAAGCCAGGGTTAATACTTGAAGGAGAAAGAAGGAAGGAAGCCTGCCGTCAAACACCACATTGAGCCACTTCCACTACCCTCGTGACCGTGATGGTGTCCTCTTCCTATTATAATGATATTAATCTTGCCATGTCAAGGGAGCAGTCTTTTCACTTGGGTGTGGGGATTAGCCTCACTACCCATTTCTTGCAATTTCATTCATGCTCCAACTTTTGTATGAACTCATTTAATTCATAGATAATCATTTATTACATGTCTTGTGGATTGATCACCCACTTACATGATTTATTATAATCTTTTACCGAGATAACTTCAACGTTTAAGATTTGAATATTGAATAGCTTTGGTTGATGCCCGGACGAGAAATTCTGACGACAAGTCTCCAGAGTAGTAGATATATGATCTATAAGTAATGAGACATCGAGCTCACATGGAATCTACTCGTACAAATTTCTAACTCCAAAAGGGGAAACTTACATAACTCCAATTATATCTTCATACAAGTTTGGATTTGAATAATTGCACAGATTCAAGTAGTGGCAATAAAACTAGTTCCACCCTAGTGTTTCCATCCATTGATAACTAGAACTTTAACCTATCTCTTTTTATTCTTGCAACCTTAGTTAAACAAAAAAATCTCAACTTTTATATAAAATACTAGTTCTTGCTAAGTTACTTTAATTAGGGAATACTTAAACAGGTTGTCCCTTGGGATTCGATCTTGAACTGTACTGCAATAAGACTCGTCTACTTGTGGGTGGCATTATTGCACCTTAGTTTTGGTAAACTCTAGGAATTGCATTCCTAGTGAATTTGTAGTGCAATAATATACCGCGCCACTTAATTAGACTCAAAGAACATAATGTGCATATAAATATCTTTTATATACACAATATTGGGATAAAATAACCAAATACATTCAATAGTGATGTCTAATATGTGAATACACCATTTAAATAATTTCAACTTTGCTTTGACGATGGAAAATCTTCTAGTTAGTAAAAGATGAAAGAAATTGTATATTCATGAAACATTGTGTCACAATTATTAATTAAGTGTACTAAATTCCTTATGGAATGCACATACCCCCAAGTAATGACATATAATATTAGGTGTTTTTGAAATGTAAAATTAAAGTGAAAATTAGTTTCCAAGCACCCTAGTTAGTTTAGTGAGAAAAATTAAGATCAATTGAATACTCAATGCACCCTAAATTGATTTACAAAGAGAAACTTAATAATTGAACTAAGTTCTATGGATAATATTGACCATATTAATTTTCTTACATGTGGTAAAACCAGCTTATTTCCCATGCACCATGCACTATGCATTGGTGCAGAGGATCGGTCTGCTCTGCAACTGGTTGTCCAGTCTCATCCCTCTACTTCCATATCTCCTTCCTTTCCCCCTCTGATCCTTTTCATCCTTTCTTCCTTCCTCACACTATAAAGCCTGGAACGCAAACTCGAGCTACCACAATAGAGCTAGGATCCTCACACTGGTGTTATAGGTCCATAGGCCGCCAGGGCTTGAAATGGACATCGTCCGTCCCTAACCCCGATATGCCTCCTTGAATATCAAGGCACAAGGGGTTGTCTCTCTCTCCATGACTTGATAGTTTCTTTCATGCCCCTAGTCTTCTCCCAAGTCATTGTCCTCCCTCACCCATCAAACAATGTTACCTAGCAATATGTGACCACTATTGGGTTATACACCTGGAATCCCACCTTATTCCATGATTATTGGGTGGGTACTAGTTGAACACACCATGGGAGACCAAACTAAGGCCCAAAAAACTCCCTTCTAACATACCCATGCCCTATGTAATTTATTGAGTGCACATCAGTTGGATGTACCATGACCATACGTGCATAACTACAAAGACTCGAAACTCAATGGGTGGTGATAAATCTTCTGCTACCCTTGCTTCATCTCCAAATTTCTTGATGCAACCACATCCAACATTGTTCCCACCACTTCTCATTCCAACACAACAACACTTCATCTTTTTCTTCCTAATTCTATCATGAAGCTATTTATAACCCAACAATTATTGATGCTTGGATATTTAGACACATCCAGCCATCCCACACCAAGTTGCCCACTTGGGTCTAGAGACTTTCACTGAAGATGAGGTGATTGAATGTCCTAATTTTGAGAGACTCTACACCATATATCTGATATGCCTTACACCTTCCAACTGCCAGCGTCACTGACCCTACCTACCTACCTACCATGTTGGTCAACTAAAAGAACTTGGGCTAAGTTAGACCAATCTAGGAGGAAGTTGAACACCATAGTAGGTACCTTCACATATTGGTTCTGAGATGAAGTTGTTCAACAAAACCTCTTGTCTAGTTTCGTCAAGGTACCTTCTATCCTTTTCCTATTGTGAGCAATTGGTAAAAAAATATAATGACTATAGATCATCAATATAAAAAATATAATGTATGGTTATAAATTAAAGGATATATAGGTAAATCTCAATTAATGTAATATATACTTTTAGACTAAATTCTGACATAATTGACTTCAATTGACTAATTATTCTTATTTATTCATATAATGAAGATAAATGCAAGAATGAGTAAAAATAAGGATGTTAAGAAATGAACATGGGAAGAATAAAATCAGTGAACTATAATTTCCATAGTATTAAATTTAACCCATAAATATAGGGAACCAAACTCTACTAGATGTATACCCCCTCCATACTACAATTATGTAATGTTACATCTTACAAAAATGTAGAATATATTACATAATTTTGACAATATGGTGTATTACATATCATATTATTCATAAATCTAAAGATCTAATGAGAATGAAACCAACAAATTCGGGGAAATTGGGAGTAAAAATGGATCTAGGAATAGTACTAATCAAGATTCACCCACTTTAAATGAATTGTTAAAGAAGGAAAATGACACATAAATAATATGATTTTATTTTTAGGTATACGAATGGATTAAATGGAATGTATCTACATAATTATATTATAATGTATTGGAAAATGAGACCCTAATGATGTAGATAATTCATACCAATTAATAAGTCACAAGATTCTAATGTAGACAACTTTACTATAATAAAAATTTAGAGAAAAGAACTTAAATTAGAAATATTACGGTTGATTTATATGTATGCAAAATACTTTTAGGTTGAGAAGGACAAATTGGAAAGCCCTCTAGAAAGCAAAAAATACTAGAAGAATCAAGACCCAAAATGGAAATTTTAAAGGAATGAGGAGACCTGGAAGACTCATTGAGGAAGATGAAACTAATAAGGCAAAGAGCAAAAGTATGACAAACCACTGGACAAATTTGATAGATCCATGAACTGATTTGAAGACCTACCAAAAGATGATGAACATGAGGAGAACAACAGAAGAGAGGGTCCTCCAAGTCAAGGGGTTACTCAGACGCATACAAGACACCCAAGGTCCATAAGAAGAATGAGAAAAACAAAACAATTGAAACGGTTGACTACAAGGTAGAAGCTTTGAAGGACATCTCGAACCAAAATAATGTTCAGAAGAAGAATTTGATATCATCAAGAGATGTAGGTATTGTAGGGGATCTATGGTAAACCTAGAGGTTGATGAAGTAATCAAAGTCATTGTAGATTCTGAGAAGCCATACAACACCACTATACCTAAATCTAGCAGAGGTGAAGCCTCAGTAGGATCAAAACAAACAAAACCTGAGTGAGAAATCACCACCCCAAAAACAACAACCAGTGGGAAGATGTTCAAGGGAAGCGGAACAAGAATGAATAAGGTAAGGAAATGAAATCGAAGACAACTATCAAAAGTAGATGAAGAAGCCCTCGCTTAAGAGGGATGCATACCACAGAGGTGATCTTGCAATTGTTGAAGCTTGTTTCTAATAAGGAGAACCTAGCACCTAACTCCTAGGTGTACTATTATTCTCCCTGTTATTAATGTTAATTTTCTTATTTTGGAACGTCCACAACATAGGAAGTGCAGACACTTCTATAGTCTTGAAAGAGTATGTTTATTCTTATAAAGACACACTCACACTAATTCTTGAATCGAGAATTAGTGTAGAAACTATTGTTGAAACCATTCTCTTATGGGTTTCTCCAATTCCCATCGATAGGGGGTGCGTGGGTTTTCTGAGGGAATTTGGGTCTGTTAGAATGCAGCCTTCAACAAAGTGGAGATCATCAACACCCATCATCAGTTTATTATGTGTAGAATAAATAACTCTTACCTCGAAACCTTCATGTCCAAGTGTGAGGTCTCATCTAGAAACACATAATCTCCATGGGGAAGAGGTTTCAAGAACCTTGGATAATGGTTGGTGATTTTAACACCACCATGATACCAACAAAGAAAATTGTCTACAGAACATATAATCATAGAGAGGCTCAACTCTTCACAAAAACCATGTTAGAGGCAGGTCTCTTCGACATAGGGTTCTCTGGACAACACTTCACTTTTTGACATCATTTGAAATAAGGCACAATGGATCATTCCCTAGCTAACCAAGAATTCATACTTAATTTTCCAGATGTTTCATTACACACCTCCCCAAAGATGAATTTGATCACTACCCTTTGATGATTAGATGGATGAGAAAAACCAACTAACTTTGGAGATTCATGACTAAAGCATCATGGAATATTGACGAGTCATTCATGACATGCCTCCAAGAGTGTTGGAACAATGAACTAAACTTCATTGACGCTCTCAATCAAGGTCAAAGTTCTCGAAGAAAATGGGATGATTTGTGAAAAAGAAAAAATTAGATCCCACAAAGACTGCTTCATAAGGAATATTGATATACTTCAGACAAATCTAGCTGAAAGATATGATGAGGATTCTGACCAAATGTGCATCAACATGTAGGCTAAGCTGACCCAAGTGTTAAAAGAGGAAGAGGAATACTAGAAGAAGAAGAGCCACATGAGTTGGATCAAGGAAGGGGACAACAATCCCCACTTCTACCACACCTATATCAATCAAAGATGTAGGGTTAATACCATCGACGCCATCAAACACCAGAAGGAAGATGGAAGGCCAATGCACCTGATGTTTTTAAAATAGTGACATATTATTTCATTGATTTGTTCACAACAACCATCTAGGTGAATTTGAATATCTTAAGCATGATTTGAGCCCATTTTTCTAAGATCTCATACGGTCAGAAACTCATCCTTTCTAGGACTATTCACTAGATTGAAATTGAAAAAATACTAAAATCTATGGATCCTTACAAGTCAATAGGCCCTGGTGGTATATCAATCCATTTCATTAAATCTAATTTTGAACTATTTTGAAAGAGTCAATAGTGAAGACAATCAATGATGCTCTCTAGGATTCAAGCCTTGATGAGTGATTATGAGCTTCAACTATGGTCCTAATTCCTAAATGCTCAAAATTGGAATTCAACATCTAGTTCTACCCCATTTATCTCAATAACACGATTATGAAGATCATCTCAAAGGTTGTGTTTGAACGCCTAAAAGATTGGCTACTGCGTTGGACAAGTCTTGCCTAGAGTGCCTATTGACTGAAGGTCAACTTAGTTGATGTTGACTCAAGGTCTAAATTGACTAAACCCCTGTTTTGATTATGACTAACCATTCCTTTCATTTGTATCTAATGATTCTACTTGAGTGATTTCAGATTAAGTTTAGACACACTCTAAATGCCCTAACGTGTGCATCGTAACTTAGAGAAAGGACAAGTCAAAATCAATGCAAGTGTAGCTTTGTGGAATATGATGTAAATCCATTAGAATCATGGTGTAAATCACTTGTAATGATTGTATGACTTGTAATTAAGCTTATAAAAATTAGGGGCACTTAAATAGATATTTAAGCACTTTAATGACATTTTCCAAATTTCATTATATGTTGTTAATCGGTCCAGTTACAAACTTGACCGGCCCCTGGATGGATTTTGAAAATGCCCAGGTCCAATCGAGTTACAAACTTGACTGATCCATTTGGTTGAGTTACAAACTCGCACTTTACATAAAAGTTCATAAAAGTGTTTCTAGATTTTGTAGTGTTGCAAAACTAAAAAATATATATGTTGCAACACCTCAAATGACTAGTATTCATCCTTAAGTGTTTCTACTTTCTAGTAGGCATCCCCAGCTATTAATAGGACCCCTAGGCCTTTACCCCATGGGTAGCCAAGCACTATGAAGGTCCCTATTCTATAGGTGAGTGCATCCTAAAGCCTCCTCTCTCTCTAAGATTAGTCACTTGCTGCATCCATTAGAGTGAGTAGGATATCAGTTAGAGAGCCAGTCCTACATGTATATCTTGTGAGGCTCTCACTTCCTCCACCTCCCCATCTCCCATTTCTACTATGAAGATGAAGATGAAGATTCTCTCTCTTGGCTAAGAGAGGTGAAGAAGAATAAGGGAAGGCATCCCTGGGTGAAAGCTTCTCCTCTATGAAGGTGAAGTCAAAGGTAGAAGATCCAAGAAGAGTGTGTAATTCCTCAAAGTATGAAGACTTGTGCAAGAGTGGGTACGTCCTTGGTGAAGGATGAATACTCATTACAAAGTGGGTAAGTCGTTGATGAGGTAGAAGACTCTTGGTTGGATAGGTAAGTCCTTTGGTAGGTTGTTGGCTCCCTTATCCTTAAAGGGAAGGTTGGGTAAATTTGTCTTGGAAAAGGAAGGTCATTTATTGTATGTCTTACAATGGAATATAAGTATGAAATGGTTGCAAAATCCTAGAGTTTGACCTCTCTAGATAGTGGATTGACTTACTCCTAGTTTGGAGTATGGAACCACTCTAAACAACTTGTTTCTTGTGTTTGTTCAATCTCTCTCATCCTTGCTATGTATGTTTAGTTGCACTACAAATTCCTAATTAGAAAACTTATCTTATGATATCTCTTGAAAGTCTAGTGAATTTTGATTAAGTGCATTTTAGCTCTATTCACCCCCCTCTAGAGAAAATAGCCCATCCTAGAACCAAAAAGTGGTATCAGAGTGGGTCTTCTCCAAGCATACTTCTACAAGGAGGAGAAGATGGGCGAGTATCAAGGTGGTAGGTACCTCATCAACATTCCAATCTTTGATGGGAGCAATTTCCTCTATTGGAAAAGAAGGCTATAATTCTACATCCAAGGATCAAGTCTTGAGCTATGGAAAATGGTGGACATTCCATACAAGCTACCAGAGACAAAGATATAAGAATGGGATGAATATACCTTGATAAAGCAACCTTGAATACAAGAGTCATCAACATTCTCTATGCCTCCATGATCCTCACTGAGTTCAACCAGATTTCCTATTGTGAGATGGGTTGTGAGCTATGGATAAAGTTCTGCATCACTTACCCAAGTGAAGGAAAGCAAAGTCTACATGCTCAAAGGGCTTCTTGAAAACTTCAAGATGGAGAAGATGGAAAGGGTGGCAGATATGTACTCAAGACAACACCATTGTAAATGGTCTTTCCATCCTAGGTCATCCTATGTCTAGAGGAGAGATCAACTCAAATATCCTTAGATCTCTTCCCAAGAGATGGGAACCCAAGGTGACTTCCATTGAAGAAGAAAAGTCTCTTGGTGATATTCCTATTGAAGAGCTCATAGGAAATCTACAAGCCCATGAAGTCAAACTTGACAAGCAAGATGAAGAAGAAAGAGAAGAAGAAAAAGAGCTCAAGATAATGAAGAAGGCTGAAATTAAAGGACACATTGAATCTATTGTTGGACAAGCCTCTCCATCCTCTCAAGTTGAAGAAGAGGCCATGTACTCCAAGGGTAGAATCTATAAAGGCAAGTCTTCCTCCTCTATCTGGTGTTTCAAGTGTGGAAGGAAGGGTCACTTCAAGGAAGATTGTCCACAAGGCAAAAAGATCCATCATCACAAAAGAAGAGAATATAAGTACAAGAAGAAGGAGAAATGACACAAAAGCTCAATTGACTCCTCCAACTCAAGCTCAAGTGACTCCTCAAACTCAAGATCAAGTGTAGAATCAAGTAGAGGATCTATATCAAGCTCTAGGGATGAAGGAGAAAGTCATTTTTCTCATATGGATTCAATAAGTGAAGATGCAAATAAGTTAAATCTAAACTCTTTAGATAAATAATTTTTAATTGCTATTATTAATGCTACTCGTTCCTCTCTTAAGTCTTCTGAAAAGAAAAAGAAAAAGTATTCCTTGAATTTTTGATAATTTTCATGTAGAAATAGATGATCTTGAACATCCTATTATTTTCTCACCATATGATAACAATGCTTATCTAGTCAGTAGACTCTCTTAAACTTGAAAATGCTAGTTTGCTTGATAAGATTATATTTCTAAAATCTCAACCTCTTATTCCTAGTTCAATTTAGAGTATACTAATATTGTGAATTCTCTTATGCTTGATGTTGATGTTCATAAAATTCAAAATGAGGACAACGATTTTTCTTTGCAAGGATTATAATATGCAAATTGTGCTTATGTTTCTAAAATTCCTTTGCCTTAAAATGAGAATGCTTCCTTGCTTGTTAAATCAATGTTCTTGAATCTTGTTTGAGTTTTACTAGTAGAGAGAATAAAGTTTTTGCTCTTCATATTGATAGAGATCCCTATATGATCAATGCTTTTTGCTTAGAAACTGATCTTTTGAATGATAGAGATAATATCAATCAATTGTCTTCTACTATTGCCTCTCTTATACATGATAATCATTATTTGAGGTCTTATATGCAAAGATTCTTGGATGATAAAAGGAATATCAATCAAATCCTAGATCATACTACCAAAAAATGGGTAGAGATGTTCATGGACTTAATAGTAACCAAAGTAACAACAAAGACAAAGGACCTTCAATTTTCAACAAAGAATCCTCTAGTTCTAAGGCTAGAAGATCATGTAACCATTGTAATGAAATTGGTCATTATTCTATTTATTGTACTTTTAGGAAAGCACCCAAGAAAAATAGGACTTGGGTTGATAAGATAACCCCTCCAAACCCAAACATATGATTGGGGACCATTTCATCCTTCTTCTTGTAGGTCACTTGCTAATGGGTTGACTTGAGCTATGGATTTACAAATTGGTTTTTCAATCAACACAAAAGAAGAAAAGTGAGTGTGTATGCGGTAGCAACAAGTGGAAAAGAAACGGTAAGAATAGAGGTAATGTTATTCTTGCTCATATACAATCCTAACTTGAATATGTCAAGATACTGTGCATTATGCATAAGGTTTTTGAGTCAAAAGTGGTATTTTGTGATTCTCTCCACACTCTTGCTCAAAAAAGGTTTCTAATATTTTCATAGTGCATTACTAACTTGCTTCCACATGTTTGGACATGGCTTATATATTTAGCGCACCTCTACATATGTTTTTATGAAATATATGTGCTTCTTTACAAAATGCATCAGTCGAGTTCATCCTATTGGAAACTCGATTGACAAGAACCAATGGGTGTTTCCAAAAACTATTTTTGGTCAAATTTCCAAAACATAGAACTCGGCCGACAACATTCTACACAGAATATACAAATGGATTTTTGGAAGAGAATTCCCCTCTCAACTAGAATTTTTCAACCAATAGAGTTATTCTTTGGCACTCCCTTGATACCTTAATATATGCATATCGACGTGCTTTTAATTTCCTATCTTGCTTACAACTCTATCTTTCCAATTTCTATAATTCGATATCCCATAAGTTGTTTCCATATATCTTGCTATTACCTATCTTGAGTTGTTATGCATGTTTTGATGTTGATCTCTTTGGATCTCTTAATTGTGTCTTAAATTGCTTTCGTTGTGCTATAAATTTATACATCCATATAGGTGTATATTTTGTTTTGATAAAACCTTGAGGTTCTTAGTGGTAATCATCTTTTGGTAATGATGGATATATGCTAGTGAGCAATATCCTTTCATGCTTAAAAAACTACATATCTTTTTGTTTGGATATTCCACTACATCTACTCATAGCTTGTTCTTGATATTATGAATCCTTTGCTATGATCTAGATCCTACTACTAGTCTTAATTTATGATATCATCTACTAGTAGTTCATTTACTTGTAGTTCTAGCCTTGTTTATCTTTTGGTATCTAATATATCAAGTGGTATTCAACTATATGCTATGTGTGTATCTTGTTTTGTACATACTCAAGCTTGTTCCTTTACTTTCTTATCTACTATCTTGAGTTACCTGCTTGCATAGATTTCCCATGATATATGCTATAATGACATCTAGGTTTGTTCATATGCATGTTTAAATTTTCTTTATATTCAATGCTTGGACAAGCCCCTAGTGTTTCTCTTCCACTTCACTCTCCAACAGGTGGTATCTCCTTCTACTAATAAGTTGTTCTTTCAAACCCCCACTTTTTAAAATGAGAAAGGGGGGAGAAGAAACGTCTTATGTAAGGGGAGATGCAAAGGAGATAAGACATATATCTAGAAGATATATATGAGTAGAAGACATAGTTTCTATAAATGTTATGAAAGCTAACCATCCATGAGAAATAACATCAATTGAGGGGGAGTATGATAATTCCATGAGCATGAATTGAGGGGGGTATATGAACTCAATTCTATTGAAACCCCTTGGTTTCCCCAAAAGTATGATTTTACTTAAATGCTTTCAATACATTTATGGAATGCTTTGTCATCTTCAAAAAGGAGGAGAATGTTGACTCAATGTCAATTTAGTCGATATTGACTCAAGGTCTAAATTGACTAAACCTTTGTTTTAATGATGACTAACCATTCCATTCATTTGTGTCCAATGCTTCTACTTGAGTGATTTCAGATTAAGTATAGACGCACTCCAAATGCCCTAACTTACACATCCTAACTTGGAGAAAAGACAAGTCAAAATTAATGCAAGTGTACTTTTGTGGAATATGATGTAAATCCATTAGAATCATCTTGTAAATTACTTGTAACGATTGTGTGACTTGTAATTAAGCTTGGAAAAAATCAGGAACGCTTAAATCAAATATTTATGCACTATAATGACATTTTCCAAAATTCATTATAGGTTATTAATCGGCCGAGTTACAAACTCGACCAATCCCTTGATGAATTTTAAAAATGCCTAAGTTTTATCAAGTTAAAAAATTGATCGCTCACACTTTATAGAAAAGTACAGAAGAGTGTTTCTAGCAATTGGAGTGTTGGAAAACTCAAAAAATATTCGTTGCAACACCCCAAACGGCTAGTACTCATACTTAAGTGTTTCTCTTAGATAGTAGACATCCCTAACTATAAATAGGACCACTTGGGATTCATCCCATAGTTAGCCAAGAACTATTAAGGTTCCTATTCTATATTCGAGTGCATCCTACAACCTCCTCTCTCTCTAAGCTTAATCACTTGCTACATCCATTAGAGTGAGTAGGAGATTTGTAAGAGAGCTATTCCTACATGTATATCTTATAAGGATATCACTTCCTCCACCTCCCAATCTCTCATTTATACCATGAAGATGAAAATGAAGATACTCTCTCTTATCTAAGAGAGGAGAAGAAGAACAAGGGAATGTGTTCCTGGGTGAAAGCTTCTCCTTTGCAAAGGTGAAGTCAAAGTTGGAAGATCCAAGTAGAGTGGGTAATTCCTCAAAGGCTGAAGACTTGTGCAAGAGTGGGCAAGTCCTTGGGGAAGGTTGAAGATTCATTGCAAAGTGAAAGGTGGAAGAGTCTTGGTTGAATAGGTAAGTCCTTTTGTTGGTTGTTGGCTCCCTTCTCCTTTAAGGGAAGGTTGGGTGAACTTGTCCCATAAAAGGAAGGTCATTTATTATATGTCTAATAATGGAATATAAGTATGAAATGGTTGCAAAATCCTAGAGTTTTACCTCCCTTGGTAGTGGACTGACTTACTCCTAGTTTGGAGTATGGAACCACTCTAAATAGATTATGTTCTTGTGTTTGTTCAATCTCTCTCATCCTTGCTATGTATTTTAGTTGCACTACGAATTCCTAATTAGCAACCTTATCTTGTGATATATGTTAAAGGTGTAATGAATTTTGTTTGAGTGAATTTAAGCTCTGTTCACACCCACCTAGAGAAAATATCCCATCCTAGATCCAATAGTGCCTTCACACTTAGATGAAGGATATCTGATAATATCGTGGCGGTCTAAGAACTAATTTACATGATGAGGTAAAAAAACTCAGCCAATATGATGGTCATAAAGGTAGACCTTACCAAATCTTATGACAAGATGGCATGGATATTCATGGATGATACCTTAAGGAAGACTAGTAAACCTGATAATCAACAGTTGTATATTATGAATTCTATTATTAATGACAAGTCTTCTATTTCTTGGAATGTCCAAGTCTCCATCCCTTTCAAACCTACATGGGGGTCTGAGGCAGGGTGATACACTAAGTCCTTACATCTTTGGTCTTTGTATTGAGTGTTTGAATCAAATGATTGAAGATCTTGTGAACAAGAAGCTATGGAACCCCATGTGGCTTGGTAGGAAGGGTCAACACATCGCCCATCTGTGCTTTGTTGATGATATTATCCTATTTGCTAAAGCAGATGAATCAAATATGAACACTATCCTAAAATTCTTCAAGGATTATGAATTAGCATCTAGTCAGGTTATCTCGCTTGAGAAAACTAGAATCTATTTATCAAGAAGTGTCAACAAATCAAAGGAAGACATGATCTATGAACTTAGTGTCTTGAAGAGAACCCAGGACCTTAGCAAGTACTTGGGGGTCCTCATCTTACACTCCAGGGTAAATAAGAGTACCTATAATGAAGTCCTTAAGAAGGTGTCGAGCATAGTGAATTCATGGGTGGCTAGGTGCTTATCTATGGTTGGAGAGTGTGTTTGGATAATAGTACCCTCTTTGCAATTTCAACCTATATTATGCAAATGGCCAGAATATCACTCTAACTGTGCGACAAAAGTGATAGTGAAATCATGATGTTTATGTGGAGTGGAGGACAAAGAAGAAGAGGACTTCACCTTATGCCTTGGGACATGATTACTAGCAAGAAAATAAATGGAGGTCTTGGACTCAAATCTATGAGGGAGTGGAATCAAGCACTAATCATGAAAAATAGTTGGTATATCTATAGAAAAAGAAAGACTTACTAGTGTGTGGCCATGTTCAATATGGTGTTATGCAATGCATAGACGGATACCTTTAACCCTTCTAGATTGGATTGAACTGTGAAGCAAAATAAAAGCTTTATTGGGGCCAATTCGCACATGAGCCCCATTAGTAGAGAAAATATCAATATTTAGAACGACAATTGGCTGCCTAGTGGTTCTATTCTATTGGACATCATGTTACACTCCATCCCTAAAGAGTTAGAGGACTTGAAATTCAGTAGCCTCTTCAACCTTGAGAGGAAATGCGACATCAATTTCTTGGAACATTGGTGTCTGATAGACCTTGTGGGTGAACTATGCAAACTTAACCCGTTGGTGGACCTTGAAGAAGAATGCATACGAGTTTTGAACCTCATCATGGATAGTCTCTACTCAATGAAGTCAACTTATGCTACTTTGAGGGTTAATATTTAAATCAGAAGAGATGGACAATGGAATCTAATATGGAAGTCCAAAGTAGTAGCCCATGTTGAATTGTTTATGTGGCTATTAGGGAACAATGTCATTCTTACAAATAGGAATAGGATGAGGTGATAGATGACCACAAACTCATCCTCGATAGGTTTAATGGTGGTGATGAATCAAATCTACATGATTTGCATGATTGTAGTAAGGCCAGCCCCATATGGCAGGTAATTTTACTCACAAACTCAACACCCAATTTCTAGACAAAAGATAACTTCAATCATTGGGTTAGTAAAAACCTAAATCTTAATGAGAAACATCAAATGATGTTCCTTATGGCATTATGGAGAATGTGGAAGTAGAGAAACCTATGGACCTTTTAAGGGAAGTCTACTTCAACTCAGCATCAAATATATTTCATTCAAAAGGGTGTTTCCATGATAGGAAGAGCTTGGAATACATATTCTTTATCAAATAACCCCAACACATGTTATATTGGTGCAGACCTGAGCTAGGTTGTATTAAGATTAACATATATGCAACTTTGAAAGGGAGATGAGGAGAAGTTGCAGCAAGTATCAGGGACCATAATGGGAGTTAGCTAGGGGGCAGTCAGGTAATCCATTATAGCTGAGAATCCTCTTGAAGAAGAACTGAAGTCCATTACTTTATCGATTAACATCATAAAGGTGTGTATGCTTGATGATGTTGTAGTAGAAATAGATAGCCATCAAGCACCTACCATTATCTAGGAAGGCCAAAGGAGAAACCCTCGTTATGCCAACCTCATAAAGGGGATTCTGAACATCATGAACCACACTACCTCAATCAATTTC
Source organism: Alisma plantago-aquatica (assembly GCA_963693085.1). Taxonomy (NCBI): domain Eukaryota; kingdom Viridiplantae; phylum Streptophyta; class Magnoliopsida; order Alismatales; family Alismataceae; genus Alisma; species Alisma plantago-aquatica. The sequence continues at coordinate 123,959,960 of OY856414.1, read as the reverse complement.
TACAAACATAAGTGTAATGCCCTTGCTGGTTCACTATTAAAATTACATCAACCAAACAAACACAGGTATCCAGTACATCAAGCCTCCTATAGTCATCCTTTACAATAGTCAAGAGACCACTTGTAATGGTAGCAGTACTACCATATTTAGTTCTCAACAATTTTCAGAATTTTATAATCCTAGTTTAACTATGCTTACACAAGGTGGGCAAGATGAATAAGATCTTTACGCAACTTCCCCCAAATTAAAAAGGCTAGTCCTAATGACCAGTTATGTGTAGTTTTTATTTTAATTTAGGCATTTATATAACTTTGACAAATTTTTACCAATATGGGACATCTCCTAAATTTATCGTTTATTATTACATTTCTATACACTTTTTTGGAAATTACTTTAAAATATCCCGAGACCCTACTTAGTCATGATTATATTGGGTTTATAACCCGACTTATATGCAAATTAATCTTATTGATGTGATTGAGTAGTATATGTCTTGCCTTAATACCATGCATGTGGTATTAGACTAATTTAACTAGTGTAGATTTTTATGCATATCCATGCTTTCTATAAAAATATGTGCTTTTCCATTTATGGTGCGTTGTTCCACCCTTAATATATAAAGGGGGTGCTATTCTGCCCAGTCATGCTATTCTTCCATCCCTATCTAGGCCAATGATCCTTGGAGTCTTGGCCCTGCTTTAGTTAGTTCTAGTCTACTTTATCTACATGCACTTGCTTATTTTATGAATTGGTTAACGAAAACAAATTTTATGAAGTTTTATTATTTTTTATTGCCTCATTCTTTTGAAGCTCACTCTCTTGTTAACCCTTTTGAAGTTATCTATTTGCTAATAGTCCTCTTTTTATTGGGATACCCCTTGTTAAATTTGTTTTATCCTAGAAATGCTTATATATGTTTATAATAAACATACTCAATGTCACTGACCCGTACATTTTTTATCTTTTTATGGGTGGTTTTCCCAAAGTACTCAAGTGCAGATATCTTAAAGGACCATGAATCAAGAAGGTTGTATAAATGTTTGAGAACATGAGGATAGCTTGGAGTGACTAGGTTACCCTATTCCACTAGCCTTATGTGTACTTAGTTGAAGTTCTTAGTTTGTAATACCACCTTTTACGGTGAGGTAAAATTATTTAATAATACACTTTGTAACTTTTTGATAGTTATTTTTCTGCTATTTTATATTTACATAGCTTGTTTGTATCATACTATTTGAGTGGATCCCTCTTTGAGGATCATCTAATGGGAGGTCAATGTGTAGCAATAACTTACTTAGTGGAGATTTAGTTCAACATCAAGCCTAAGTTAGATTTAGTGATGCATTAAAGCTTGGTTTTACATGTATTAGTGAAGGACAGATTGTGCAAGTTAAGTCAGTTTCATAATTTATGTGAGAATAAGTATCAGGAAAGCTATAAATATATTGACCAAAATTCTTGTGTTGGAAACAATAGCTTCATTGAGGGGTTAGAACATAATGAATCATCACCTACTTCAACATAAACATAAACTCAACAAGTACACTATTAATGCCCTACCTTTCAAAAACCCTAGTTGCATCAAAAACATGATTTAAGATAATTTCTCTAGATATTTTTAATAAAAAGGATAGAATAATGATAAGTCTGAGTTATATTATATAAACCCTACATAATATTAGTTGTTGAAAGCTTTTTTATTCCCATTTCATTAAAAATTGCATAGTTGAATCTCTTCTCTTCATTTTAGAATTCATTATTAACTTGTATTACTCCTTTATTTCTAGTTCTCTTGAGAGGTGAACCAACATACTATTGGTGAAGTTTTGTAGTAGTCTATATAATTCCATATTAAGCAAATCCTAGAATTTGTGAGATGGGAGTTTTTATCTCATCAAGGATTGTGGCTATAGAGGTGAATGGATTCCTCAACTTTACCATGATTAATCATATTAATATATATATATATATATCAAGACTTTTTAATTGTTATTACTATGTTTGAGTGAAATTTATTCATTCATGAATAAAGTATTATTGTGATGACTTGTTGTAATATCTTGAGTTTTGAACCCTGATCCCCTTGTAGCAATTCAAATTTGACTTGATTGAAAATTTCCCTAAATCAAATCTAACTATCACTTAATATTTTTTGTTGTTTACCATACAAACTCAAAATTTAAAGTATTTGGATTTTCATGCTTCAACAAATTCCAAGAAAATCAAATGTTCAGATAACAAGGTGGGATGCTATAGGTTACCTTAGACCTCGATAGGTTTGTGTATGGGGTAGATTCAATAGGTTGCATGGGTGAATCATTTGTTTATTTTGTGCACCTTGATAGCATGCCCTTTGGACCTTCATAGGTCAACTAATGCAAACTGATATCTCCAAGGAATATTCCCTCATAGTATTCTTCAAGGTGAGGACCCTCAATGGGTCGACACCTTCTAATGTTTGACCCTTGATAGCTTTTCCTAGTATGTCCCTCGATATCCATTCATAAGTGAAGTCATTTTAGTTTTTTAACCCCTTTTCCAATATATAGAAACCCCCTAGACCTCCTAGCCTTATTTTTCTTAAGTAACCATCTGGAAACAAGGAGCAGAAGCACTAGAGCCTTGAATCCCTTTCTTGAAGGCTGATAAAATATTCAAACTTCATTGGTGGATTCAAGACCTTGTGGCTTCTTTCAAACCTTCATGTAATATCTTTCCTTATGTTCTCACTTTTGTATTACTTTTTCTTCCTATATAATTCCTTGGACTGAGTTCCATGAAGCTACATGGTGGAACTTGCTTCATCTAGCTAAAGCACCTTCTTTTTTTCTCTCTTTTTCCCTAGTCTACCTAGCCCTATCTTGGAGGTGTCATCTTGGAGCTTCAATGAGATTTTTGGATGTGGGAAGGAGGATTTATTGAGTATATCATGTTTTTTCATGTCTTCATCACCGTATAATACAAGTGACATAACTTCTACTAGCATTTCTTGCCTACAATTCATATGCAAACCCTAATCTTGTGTAAAACTTTCTCTATAAGCTTAAAAATGGAATTTTTATGAATGGAATGGATACAATAAGGACTGATATGAATATCTATGTTACCTTTGACTCTCTAATGATGATTCATGATGTAATAGTATGCCCTCTCATTTTTGTATGGGTAGACATTTATAACTACAAACTTTTATACCCTGAAATGCACATTTTATGATATTTTGATACCATATTGGTGGAAAATGAATTATGCAACTCACACTAATCTTTTTATGTGTATTTAAGATGAAATTAGGGTTATTTCCTAAGTGTTATATTTCTAAAATACCATTTCTCTTAGATTTGATACATAAAAGTAGCTCATAATGGTTTTTTATGTCAAATACTTGTGAGAGTTATATTATGATATTTTGCATGGTTCTTTTTTTGCTTCCATGTGAGTATAAATTCATCGTTCCTGGTGGATGTAAAACACCTATGTGGGTTTGGCCTTGATATGGCGTTAAATGGTGATTGGCTTTTGATGTGCCCTGAATTGATGAATTAGGCCTTAGTGTGGCCATATATGTTTAATTTCTCCATAATTGAGTACCTTGATTTATATATTGATATATATGTATCTTACATAGTTTCTATAATTGAATAGTGTTACAATTGCAATTCTATAACTTCTTTGTAACTTGTTTGATGCATTGAAATTTGGCAAATTGTCCTAATTAATCAAGTTTAACACTAATCATGTTGTGCCCTAAGACTGTAGGAACTATCTTAATTTTTAGAATTTGGGATATCCAAATGAGTTTCCTCATTGAGATCTTAAATCGTGAGAAGGAACTCAAAGTTGTATTCTATTGAGTATATGCGGTTAACTAAGGTCATTTCTTCAACATCCAATATGGTTATGTGAATGAGTAAGGTTGAGCCCTTTGTTGTAGTGATATGTGATGAATTGGAATGTAATATGAAAAGCGTTTATATGGGTTTTATACCCTGATATAGGTGTTGTAACAACCCACCTACCCCTGTTATACCCTATTCAGGCAGACCAAGAGGACAAGGCCCATTACCATAAATACATGACCGATGGTTTAGCAAATAACTAGAAATAATTAAAAAAAAATTCACTAAATAGGGATGAGTTTGATACAAAATAAAAAGGTACACACTCTACTGAGGAGTTACATGATATGGATTTCTAAAATTGTAACATGAAGCAAATACTAACTAACTATAACCTCCATGTTTACATTAATGTCTCTTCGTTCGGTACCTTCTTTTCTGGGATATCTATTTTCATCATACTTGGAAAATAATAGCAAATTATCCCAAAACATCGTGAAATAAAACTAGGTTAGTATAACTGGTATGTGGGGGAAACAAAAAGTTTGCATCAAAGTGTAACATCATATCCACAACAATTAAAATGTACATTTTCATTATAACTTCTCAACCCCCTTTTACTCAACCTCAGGGATATCATTTCAAGGTCTTGTCCATGCAGTGGACAAAAGGGATACCTTCTTGATGTGGAACTTAGGTCCATGTTGGTCTTTGCAACCTGAGGCCTAGCCTCACACTACCTTCCCAATCTGGGGAATGGTTCTAGTCATCATAATGACTCTTTCATTCCTTGAATTTCAAACTTCTAGTATGAGGGGTTCGAGCAAGTTACAAGCATATAATGTGATATCCATAGTGACTTTATAGATTGCGGAAAATAAATAAACAAGCTAGCATTTATTTTCACAAAATCCAAAAAACCTCGAGAAATATCATCAAACAAAATTGGTTAGTCATAGGCATAACCACATACCTTGATCATAAGTATTTGATGTCCAAGCAAAAAGGGAAATCAGTGCAATCAATCAAGCAACTATCATGAAAGTTAAAGCATAACTGTGACGTCGCCAGATTTTGATTTCTCCAAACCCTATTGGGAATGAGATGTCAGAATCTGAAAACATCATCCAATCATATCAGAAAGTGATGCGGAAGCATAATACGCATACATGAACATACAACCATAACATTTCTCAACAATAACATGCATATTTACAACATGAATTATTACAGCTTGGATTACAATTACACATTGAATGAAAAATTTTACAATCTATGAACATGTATGCTAACTAGGATCTTAGACAATAGGTACAACCTGTACAACTTGCTCACATCCTATTCTTTTATCTCATGCTAGCTGTGAACCTAGAAAATACGAGAAACAAAAACATCAACAAAAGTTGGTACGTGGAATTAAAAGCTATACTATGTTGGCATATAAAATACTCAAAATTGAAGAAAGAGAAAGGAAACGTTATTTAAGGCAGAGAATCAAGTAATCCCAAGTTATTAGCCACATTTAGAATGAATATGCATGACTATTGTGGACTTAGCACAAACATAAATGGTGGGCCCTTCCCCGTGTACCTTGTACTCTAGGGATCTCCCTGTATACCGTGTACTCTAGGGAGGTGCTAGTCAACATTAAAGCTTTCCCTCTCTAATAGGGAGTTTAATGAGCACCACTAGTAACTACATTTCATTTATCCTCATTTATGTTCTTTTATGTTCAAGGCGGAAAATTGTCAATATACATACATCTACATCCAACAATGTATTTCAAATACAAGCAAGCAAGTACATATATTTAACATCCAGCAAATCTAGTCATATAATTATATCCACGTACCTGAGTTCAGATATTCCTCACATATCCATGATCATCTAGATAAACTGGTCAGCACCTAATTTACAGAAATTAATCATCATTAATATAGGTACACCATATTCTTGGTATTTTAGGTCCAAATTAAGGTTTAGGCCAAACCTTGGTTCAAACTGATCTAAACTTGTGTTTGATATTTTTCTACTGACTAGGGTGTCATTTTAGAGGTCTGGTCCAATTTTTTTAATTTTCTGATGACTGCTCTATTTTCTAGAATTAAGATGAGGTTTAAAGTATCTAATTATGCATTAATGCAAAAAGAGCTAATATTCTGAAATTGTAACTTGATTAGAGTGCATATTTGGTTGCCACATGATCTTAGGGTACATAACTAATTTTCTCAGATTTAAACTACATCATATGCTAATTATTCTAATTATATGAAGCTCATAAAGGAGTATTATATATTAAACTAATATCACCAACAAATATGTCTTTAAAGCCTAATCTTGAGGTTTTACAAGAAAGAGGGCATTTATCTGAGTCCAGGGCCATTTTTGGGGGATTTATTGGCTAAGGGAGCTAATTACTGTGAATTATGCAATATGTGATGATTTACTTAAATGTTTACCTTTGATGGTAAATCAGAAGCCGACATGTGCTCCTAAGGCTGCGCCTCCTTTGCCTTACTGGGGTCTGGCCAATTTAAGGGTTTTGAACCCGATTTAAGATGATTCGGTCGATTCATTGTTTTCGCCCCTCACCCTTCTTCTCACGCCCTACGCGATCGGAACGCATGGGTTTGTGGGACTTTGTCTCACGGCCGGCTGCTTCAGGTTACATCCTCGACGAGAGATCGTCCAAGGTATCCTCCTCCTCGCCAGACTTCGAACACCTTCAAGACCTCAGTGGTTGTTTGACTTCATTGTGGAGGCAGGGAGCCTTATGGTTGGGTGATGTGGGAAGCTCCATGCCTCATCAGCTCCTTAACGGCCCCAAAGCTACCTAACGTTTCTTCTGGTGCTGCTGGAGTCGAGTGTCGCCGCGGATTGCATCTACGACAAGGAAACATGGAAGCTCCTCCTCGCTCCATCGCCGCTCCTTCACAGTGATGCCGCAGAGGCTTTGCTCCTCCCTATAGATCCTTCACAGCAAGTCCACCGCCATGGGAAGGTCTTCGGTGAGAAAAAGGCTTCACTCTCCTCCTCTGGCTGACCTAGAGACGTTGCCACACTCCTGACGCTGCCGTTAGACCAGACTCCACTGAGGAAACCACGTTCTGTGCTCCCCTTGACAACGGCCGCTCTCAACGCCTGCTGCTTGGGAACGGTTGGAAGCTTCCTGCAAGCTTGCCTCGGCCAGAGATGCTCCACCGGTGATGAGAAGACCTATCCATGGATTGATCGCCAGGATCTCCTCCTCATCCTCTTTCATTTTCAAACTCCTCTGTCAAACCACCTACAAATTGCGGTGGAGAGGCAACCGAGAGGAAGCCCTCAAATTGGAACTCAACTTCATAATAGATGAGTGAGGGGTTGTTAGAAAGGTCCTGACCTCGTGGCACGTTGGGATCGCAGATGTGGCTGATCACCCACTGAATCATGGAGAGAAGGGTAGCCAACTATGACTAGTTCCCTCCTGCGCGATTCAGAGGTAGGTGTTAAGGTTTGCACCGCCAGATCACAGCAAACGGATGAGATAGTGCCACACTTCCCATCCATGGACCTCATCCATCTAAAGTCTCACCCCTCTCAAAGTGGGCCAGCTGCGTGACATCCTTTGTCACTGACCTATATACTGAATAACCAAAACACCAAAGTTCATCTACATTTATATCATCAATGTCCCCATCTTCAAATAGTTACATTTCTTTGTAGCAGTCTCCTAATATTTCAAAATTCTATACATAGGCCCATAATATCTTAGGGTAGCTGCTATCAAAGATTGAGACACTAAATATATGGTTTGGGCATGCAAAAGAATTTTTCAAACAACCTTATAAATATGTGTATTAATTTTGAATTCAATTCACATCATCATAAAATCTTGATCCTACAAGTCCAAAAATACTTGTTATGATACTGATACCTCAAAGTTCACTAATATATCACTTGAGTCCATTGGTACTATTAAATGGGCCCCTTGAACTCATATGTACCCAAATCAATTTAATCAAACCTATTCATCATACTTGAATTCAAATAATATTTGAATTGTCAATTGCATATATAGTTACACTTTTTGGGTGGAAATATACAATGATTGAATAACCAATTCCTCAATTTGGTATCAATCATGTACATGACACTCATGGTCTTAAAACACTATATTGGGTATCATAATCCTAAAATTGAGGTCATCACATTCACCCCACCTTACATGGAATTTCGTCCTCGAAATTGAACTAATCTCATTCTTAAGAGGCTATTTAGGAGTTCAACTTCATATACATCATCATTGCTTAGGTTCTAAGACCACCATAATTACATGCACTCTAAGTTGTCATCTTAGGGTCTAGAGATTCTTGGGTGTGTCCACCCCAACTTATATATATGTGGAAGCATCACTTAATGTCTTAGCCATAACATGACATTATGATATCTTAGGATTACATCACCCCTAAGGATACGGGTTTTGTTCATACTTTTAAAGTTCAAGAGGAATTCATTTATATGCCATGGTATTCAGATCGTTCAAATCTAACATCGTTAATATCTTACAATGATTTCAGCATAAGAGGAGATTTATCTTCATCCTTGATATTAGGATTTTTCTACATAAGAAGGGCTTACGTAACATGCTTGACCATTAGGGTTTCACCCTATGGTGTGATATTCATACTCAACTTAGAAGCATACATTGAGAAGGATCAAAGTTACAAACTATATTTTTGATCATATATCCTATGATCAAAAAATATCTTTATATCAAGTTCATGAGTTCAACTTTTATGTCTTGCATGTATTATGTGAAGGGAAAGAGAGAATATACTAAGTTTATCCCATGATCTCATCATCATATATTTCATGTTTAATATGAAGGGGGACAGAATATTTTAAAGTCAAACTTATCATGATTTCAATCTTGGGTACTATATGTATGATATAGGGGGAAATATAGAAAAGGTCAAGCTTATACGAGTGACTCCTCATATATAAATCATCTATATAGCTGAAGTGAGGTTTCTATCATCGTATATTAAGAAGGAGAAGAAGAAGAAGGGAGAACATGTATGTTGAGTATCTTTTACACAAAGCATCATACTCTCATAACTAGAGTACAGACATTACCTCACTTGCAACTAATGATGAGATCTACAAAATATGTCACTCAAGCTAGGACCTAACTCAGCCAAGGGATTGACTTTATCACATGGGTCATCTACCCATCCTTTTTCTTACCCAATTCTAACATATAGATTTGAATCATGCATAAGGACTCAACTCAACACTCGAGAGTAATCTAGTGTAGGACATTTTTTTAACACATATCTCATATATTGGAGGCTAGGTCCTATGACCTTCTCCCTGTGGGTCTTACTCTCTCTAGAGTTCACCACATATCTCATCCTACCACTAGATATCCCCCTTGTATAAGAGCTTGAGGCTCATGCACACTCATCTCTATCTTAACCTATCTTATCTTAAGTAGGGAAAAGGGAATGTTCTTTCATCATTATGACTTAGCATAGATCCTCTAAGAGTGGATTCAACTCATATACAACTCAAATCTTAATAAGGAAACTTATACCATCATAGATCAAAGTTAGATAAGATTATATATGCTTATTTCCTTTGTCTTTCTTTTGTCTATCTATCTATCTATCACATAACCTTATGAGGCTCTAGACATCTAATCTAGATCTATTCTCTCTTCTAGACTAATGTCACTCCCTTTCACTTAGATTGCATGAACACCCACTACTCTCCTGTGTGAGGGACACATTTTTTTATTTACATATATCTAATAAAATATTATATAGTTTTTCTCTGAGAAAAGGCGTCAGAGAAAACTGTCGAGGTGTGAGCCGATTGGGAAACAAAACCAAATCAACAAAATCGAGTGTCCAACACACAGTAGATAGTCTGGTGCCATGTAACCTAGTGAAATGGTGAGAACATGGTGTAGACTAGTGTAGCTACCCAATACATATGAGCTCTATATGGAAAGGGTCTCGCACTTGTCTAAACCTAGTTCTCGAACATCTAGGTTCTAACTTAGAGGCTAAGTCAAACCTTATTCCTATAGAATAACTTACTAAGTTTCCAGGGTTTAAGTGAAAGTTGAAATTTAGTTTATGTTTCCTGATGAGAAATTGTCAGGTGTAGCTATTGTTCATGCTCTGATATGAACTGTGACATCCCTGGATTTTGATTTCTACAAACCCTATTGGGAATGAGATGTCAGAATCTAAAAACATCATCCAATCATATCAGAAAGTGATGCGGAAGCATAATACGCATACATGAACATACAACCATAACATTTCTCAACAATAACATGTATATTCACTACTACAGAAACAGCCTTTGGCGTCGGTCTTTTAACCCCATTTGGCGTCGGTTTCCGACCGACGCCTATGTGGGCGCCGCTAAAGGTCGAACACTTCGGCGTCAGTTTTTTAACCGACGCCTATTTAACCTATAGGCGTCGGTCTTTTGGTATATAACCGACGCCAAAAGGGTTCGCGCCATAGAAAACGGCGTCATCTAGGGCACTTTCTGCGTCGGTGATTTACTAAAAGACCGAAGCCTATATTCCATGTAGCGTCGGTCTTTTAGTAGATAACCGACACATAAAGTGTCCTAGATGACGCCATTTTCTGTGGCGCGAACCCTTTTGGCATTGGTTATATACCAAAAGACTGACGCCTGGTTGTTTAAATAGGCGTCGGTTCGATACGAATATCCGACGCCATTTCCAGGACTGCTTTGGCCACATTAGGCGTCGATTATCTATACATAACCGACGATGTAGGTCTTTGCTGACGGTTTTCTATAAATAACCGACGCCTATTTATATTTTTTTTTCATATCAGTTTGCAGGCCTGCTGTGGCTGGTCAGCAGGATGAGAACCTGCAGTTTAGTTTTCTGAACTGCAGGTTTACGACATCCATTGATATCAGCCTACAAACAGGCCGCAAACCTGCAAAAGTCACAAGGAAAATTTCACACAAGTACATACATTCATACATCAATTCAATTCTCACATTCACACATATAGAAACATTCAAATAAATGTATTAACATTCAGAAATATTCATTTACAAAGTATCATTCATTATCGCTATCAACATCCCAATTATATCTTACAGTTGCCACTGCTTGTATGGCTTTTGCCCATTCTTCTCTTACTTCATTTAATGCTTCCATCGTATATGGAGCATGTATATTTTTTAAGCGTTTACCTATAGTGTGGTCAGTTTTAAACACCTGCAAAGAGAATGATGTATATATAAGTAATAATATAAAAATAAGATTGATATATTTCATACTAACTAATGAGACTATATATAATACCTCATGTATGCTATCGATGTCCAATGCGGCATGTTTGATAATCATCTGCATAATCGCATCACATAGTATGTGCATGCCCAGCCATTGTCTTGTGTAGCACACTATAAATTGAAACATACAAAATAATACAACTAAGCACAATTCACATCAATGATATATACATTGGAGTCGGGGAGTCGGGAACTTACTTGTACGTTCTCCCAATTTATTGGTTGGTTCTTTTTCCTTGGGACCTTTCCTCCAGCCTTTTTGAATGCATCTAAACCCCTACATGTTAATATAACACAGTAAATTGCATAAGTAAATAGTAATGTAATAAAAGATGTTAACGGATATAAAAATGAAATATTTCTCACCAGAATAATGGCATTCTCATTACGTGTCCAATTTTAGGGTTCAATGTACTCCCCGCAGGATCTAGATAATAAACAGTGAATGTCCCGGGGACAATAACTAGTAACTCCCAATGTCTACCACTAGAGGAAAGAAGTTAACAATTAATAACTCAAAATGTAAAATAAAAATGGAATTTTCTTAAGTCCAAATTATAAATAAGGTAAACTTACTTGACATTGAATGGAGCTATTATTATCGTCTTCTTTTGCTGAACAAAAATTGTAAAAGCATCTATACAGTATTGTTGAACATTATCAGGGTCTTTAGCTACCAAACTAATCAATGATGGAATCAAAAATCCCAAATGATCAAATGCAAATTGTTTGCAATGATCTTCGACTAAGTAGCTGCAAAACATATAGGTGTATGCATTAATATATAAGAAACCAGATCACCGGATCTTACACAAGGTATATGGATGTATAAACAAGATCTCACCTTATCCATGTCTCTATCATTGATGTATTCAACCAATCATACATAAACAGCTCAATAATATCTTGTATAAATAAAGAGCTATCGTATGATTGACCTGCATAACCTGCATCTAAAGAAATAATTATAGGGCAATGTACATTATGTGCCCATAGCCAACATGCCATTCCCCTACAAGCAGGACCTAACGGGTATGTTAGGTCAGTTGGAACCCAATCGGGTAATGCGGGAAGTGGAAGTGGAGGCCTAGGTGCTCCTGGTGTCTTCTTTTTAACCTGTACATATAATTTCAGATCAGTTGACATCATATATATACATTAACAGTCTAAATCAATGTAAATTTATCTTACAATTTCAGTCATGTAGACGACATCTGCTTTGGGCCACAATATCACCCCGCCTTCTACATCAGCAAGTCTATCAATATCCGGGTGGGGATATGGCAATGTAGCTTCTCTCCAATCGGGTAACACACGTATCGGGCTCACACGAACGTAGCCCTGTGGCATTGGAGTCCCGTGAAACATTGCCCCAGGAAGGGACGGGTAAGCCTGCGCCTCTGCAACAACGTAGTCTTGCATTCTTAAGCGGCATGGCTTCAATGCCTACAAATTTACGTAAAGAATATTATACATATATACATATCATCTTGAAAACATAACAACTTGAAAAGACTAACTACAATGTCATAAACAATACTTACAGCAGACGTGCTAGGCGATGGGTCTCCAGGATTACTCGCAGTCTGTGCATCAGGAGAAGAGTGGGTCGCCATAGGCGTATTGGAAGCCTGAGATGCCTGCCACCGCAGCAATTCTTCCTTGACCTTCTCAGCAACTACATCGTTGACCTTCTTAGCAACTAAATCCTCAACTCTCTCATTCTCCTATACATGGATAAAAGAAACATTAGCTTCTTATTAATGAATTTCCTTTTGCAGTAACATTCTAAAAAAAGAATAGGTTACCTCTTCTTGAGAAAGTCCCGCTCTGGGTTTGCACTGGGATGGCCCAAAGAATGCTTTGATGCCAACACCAGCGCCGGCACCTCTAACACGTCCAGGATGCTCTGGGTTACCTAGAGCAACTGTCAATTCATCCCTTGTGCCCTGAGGGATGAACGTGCCTTGTTTCCTCTGCTCGTGCAGCTCCCGCTAATCACCATAAACAGAAATTGGTAAGTTAACACCACAAATAATCAATATTCAAACGATTTCTCTAAGAGTTGTATTTTACCATTTTTGCAGCCGCCTCAGCAGTTACAGGCTTCTTTATTTCACCCTTCTTGTTTTTCCTGCCAGCTATCCAGATATCATGGCGAGGCATGGGTGTGGCAGACTCTTGAGTAGGAGCAGACTCCTGAGTAGCCGCAGACTCCGCCTGTAGTCTTTGGCGAACGCTTGCATAGCCTTTTGGACCCATAGTGTGGTCATGCACATTCAGTGCACGCCTTGCTTTTTGTGTGTCACTGAGGGCCTAGTTAGTATGCACATTAATGATTTTGTTAGTAGCACTAAATGCTAATCTTGAATAGCTGAATACAATGTATATTAATTAAATTGGGAGTGACGCCTAATACCTTGAATTCTTCAGATTTTCTTGAAGCAACAAAATTGTCCCAATCTTCTTTGTCTAAGAAGTTCCATTGTTCAAGGGCTGACTTCTTCTTCTTATCACCCTCTTTTATGTATTCTCTGTTCAGATTTGTCCTATAATTCCTAAGCATCTTTCCAGCGCGTTGCATCACATTTTTATGATGCAACTTCTCATCCAATGCAAACAGATTCTGTAAAATAGAAATGTTATTAACTAGTATCCAAAATAGAATTGCAAATAATAGAATTTGTAATCTACAAAATAGAATTGCAAATAATAATAACTCACGCATAAATCCTTCCATATCAAGTCTTTTTTCCCTTGAGGAACATTATGCCAATTATCATACTTAACACCACAATGGATCCGAGTGGTACACCCAAGATAGTTTACAAAATTATTGCGGTTCACTCCAATTGGATTTCCTCCATTATCAAACTCCACCACCAATTTGGATCCACTACCACTTAGCGCTAATAACTTCTTCAACAGAGTGATGCCCCTTTTCTTGTTAAGTGTTTGGTGTTGCGCATCAAGTTGCTCCAGTGCTTCAGTGGGTACAGGTGCATCAACCTAAAATTTGACAAAAATAAACACACTAAATTAGCCCAATATAGAAATATAGGATATATGACATAACTAGAAGATAATGAATTTTATAGAAATACAGGATATGTTTTTAGAACTTACATTAGTATCCTCGCCATGCTCGTCATGGACAGCATGCTCATCATGGACTTCATGCTCATCATGGACATCATGCTCATCACGGTCAGCCATCTGAAAATGTCATTTAAAAGGCAAACATTTAGCATTTGTATTAACTAGAAAAAGGCAGACATTTAGCATTTGTATTAACTAGAAAAAGGCAAACATTTAGCATTTGTATTAACTAGAAAAAGGCAAACATTTAGCATTTGTATTAACATACATGTCTCTAAAATTGTGATCTTTTATCAATTAACAATCCTTCATTGTGATCTCTGCGCACATATAAGTCATCATTAGCTTCAATATTTTGTGGAGTGGGCAACCCAACTGAGAATGGACTAGAGTCATCATACTTATCATAGTACTCTAAGTGTACCACCTATCCCATCCTTGAACACCTAATCTCACTAGTAAGTGTATAATGTGTATTGGGTTTTCAAGAAAATTTCGGCAGCATTTCCCCGCTGTTCTCTAAGTACATATGTACTTAGAGAACAAACGGGGAAATGCTACCAAAATTTTCTCGAAAACCCAATACACATTATACACTTACATCCTAAGTGAGATTAGGTGTTCAAGAACAGTCCCAAACCGGGGACTATCCAAGATTTACTCCTAATGAGTCAATCTTGGACAGGTTTCTAGGCCAACAAACACAATAATAGATATCTACAATGAAGCCGGACTCCATACAAACAGTATATAATTTAGTGATTGTTCATTCTAATTTATACCAATGTACAAGTAATATAAAAAACAATGATTGTTCACATTCTAGGCCAACAAACACATGTGATGTCATTCTTATATATAATAAATGTGTACCACCTATCCCATCCTTGAACACCTAATCTCACTAGTAAGTGTATAATGTGTATTGGGTTTTCGAGAAAATTTTGGCAGCATTTCCCCGCTGTTCTCTAAGTACATATGTACTTAGAGAACAAACGGGGAAATGCTGCCAAAATTTTCTCGAAAACCCAATACACATTATACACTTACATCCTAAGTGAGATTAGGTGTTCAAGAACAGTCCCAAACCGGGGACTATCCAAGATTTACTCCTAATGAGTCAATCTTGGACGGGTTTCTAGGCCAACAAACACAATAATAGATATCTACAATGAAGCCGGACTCCATACAAACAGTATATAATTTAGTGATTGTTCATTCTAATTTATACCAATGTACAAGTAATATAAAAAACAATGATATATTGTTCACATTCTAGGCCAACAAACACATGTGATGTCATTCTTATATATAATAAATGTGTACCACCTATCCCATCCTTGAACACCTAATCTCACTAGTAAGTGTATAATGTGTATTGGGTTTTCGAGAAAATTTCAGCAGCATTTCCCCACTGTTCTCTAAGTACATATGTACTTAGAGAACAAACGGGGAAATGCTACCAAAATTTTCTTGAAAACCCAATACACATTATACACTTACATCCTAAGTGAGATTAGGTGTTTAAGAACAGTCCCAACCCGGGGACTATCCAAGATTTACTCCTAATGAGTCAATCTTGGACGGGTTCCTAGGCCAACAAACACAATAATAGATATCTACAATGAAGCCGGACTCCATACAAATAGTATATAATTTAGTGATTGTTCATTCTAATTTATACCAATGTACAAGTAATATAAAGAACAATGATTGTTGACTTTCTAGGCCAACAAACACATGTGATATCATTCTTATATAATAAATGTGTACCACCTATAACAAACGCATTGTCCAACATTAGGTTCAACACTTGAAACATACATTCGTTTTCAACATAAAAAATTTGTATCATTAGGGTCCAACATGTGGATTATATGGGACATACACATCAAGGTGGTCATAAGGGAGGATATTTCCTTATTTATGAGTAAGCGATATAAGATTAAGATCCATATAAAAATTAGGGCAGAAGTAAGAAATAAATCTTCTTTAGGATACAATAGACCCTTATGGATGTATTTAGGGTCATAGGTACCATCATAGAACAAAAGCGGTACACTCTAGGATTTAAGATCACACTACATCATGTATTTTATACAAAATTACATGTATGTGTATATAAAAAATATATTTATAAGGAACTTCTATACATATCTAATCAACAAATCAGTAATTAACTAAGTATTCATCAATACTTACTATTAATCAGTATCTCTAATCATTAAAATCGGCAAGCAGATCAGTAATTGTAAACAACAAACTATGAATTGTTGAATTAAAGTAATCACTAAAGTAATACTAACCAGTAGTACCAATCATTAATCACTGAAAGCAGCAAGGAAATCAGTAAAACTAATCATGCATTACTAGTATATAAGGAAACCAGTAGTACCAATCATTAATCACTAAAAGCAGCAAGGAAATCAGTAAAACTAATCATGCATTACTAGTATATAAGGAAACCAGTAGTACCAATCATTACTCACTGAAAACAGCTTACATACCTTTTCCAGCAGTGGTGGTCGAAGCAGGAAGAAGGGGGTGGCGCTGATGTGGCTTTTTGAATGCACTAACAAATTCACTCGGGGTTTATATCCCCGAGCTTTTACCAAAACCAAGTGCAAAAATACCACCCGCAAGCGGACGGATCTTATCGCAGTATAGTTGAGGATCGAACCCAAAGGACAACGTTTTCAAGAATCTTTGTCAGTTAGATCTAGCCCAAGTAAAACTAATATTTAGAACAATTGGTTGATTTTGGTTTGATTAAACTAATTGCAAGAAAGTAAATGCGGAATAAAAGGTGGGTTTAGATCAATGATGTGGAACCGCTGGGATGGTACCGAGTTTGACCACCGCTACACACACAAACATACTCTTTTGCAAACAATCCAGGCACGATATAACACTCCAAATAGAGCTGCTGCAGAACCCCCCATACGGGCGTTAGGTCCGCATAAGCATCACCATAGGCAGCCGATTTCTCATCGCCATCCGGATCACATGTCTTACGGCTCTGAAGATACAGAAATCCACGGAGGTTGTGAACCCCCCATACGGGCGTTAGGCGCACAGAAGCGTCACCGAAGGCTAGATGGCTCGTCCCCTCGCGGATCATACACTTACGACCTCGATGAAATCCCATCCTATTTCTAGTTTGGGAGTCGGCTGCGTTAACCGATAAACAAGCAGGAAGGTGACATGCGAGCAAACATCGACGTTTAACAAGATGATGCAAAATCCAACTAAGGTTGTGAACCCCCTATACGGGCGTTAGGCGCACAGAAGCATCATCGAAGGCTAGATGGCTCGTCCCCTCGCAGATCATACACTTACGACCTCAAGGAACCCATCGGAAGTTATCGTCAAGGGTCAAACATGCTAAACGACGTTCCTACCCATGCCTTGAAGTTATCACAACATAGGAACCCATGCATTGAAGTTATCGCAACATAGGGAGCACAAAGATGAAAACACGCACATAACCAACCTACAAGCTTAACGATAAATGACAAAATGAAGAGTTATATACATTGCCTTGGAAAGTTTAACAAAAGAACATGGTTTGCATGGGTAGCGGGGCTAGTCCCCGCACCCCAGCGAAAGAGGACTACTCGCTCATGATACGAGATACAAGAAGGATAGGAGAGAAAGATAGATCCGCCATGAGCTCAGTGCAGAGGGTGGACGCAGCTCGGTGAAGAAGATGCGCTCCTTGTGCCGTCTTCTTCCTCTTCTTGGCCTCCTTGGACGCAACACCAGCGGTAGATGGAGTGGAACTTGATCGGTGTGGTGCTCTGGCAGCCTCTCGGCGTCCGGAACCCCCCCCCTCGAAATGGGGACCCTGGGGGTCTATTTATAGTTTCAGATCTGATCCCAAACGGTTTGGATAAGTTGCTGGAAATATCTTCTCCAAATAGTTTGGAGACCGTTTGGGCGCCAAACGGTCTTGAGACCGTTTGGGCGCCAAACGGTCTTGAGACCGCTTGGGCACCAAACGGTCTTGAGACCGTTTGGGCATTAAACGGTTTGGAGGTCGTTTGAGCGCCAAACGGTCTTGCTTTGATCGGACCTGGCTTTGGCGTGGTCGCGCGGCTTTAGTTCTTCAATCGATCCTTGCGCTTGCATCGAACGGTCTTGGGACCGCACGGGACCAAACGGTCTTGGGACCGCATGGGACCGTTTGGGACCAAACGGCCTTGGGACCGCATGGGACCAAACGGTCTTGGGACCGTTTGGGACCAAACGGTCTTGGGACCGCATGGGACCAAACGGCCTTGGGACCGCATGGGACCAAACGGTCTTGAGACTGCATGGGACCAAACGGTCTTGGGACCGCATGGGACCAAACGGTCTTGGGACCGCATGGGACCAAACGGTCTTGAGACTGCATGGGACCAAACGGTCTTGGGACCGCATGGGACCAAACGGTCTTGGGACCGCATGGGACCAAACGGTCTTGGGACCGCATGGGACCAAACGGTCTTGGGACCGCATGGGACCAAACGGTCTTGGGACCGCATGGGACCAAATGGTCTTGAGACCGCGTGGACTTCTTGGGCAACTGGTTTCGTCTTGTTCTTTGTGTATTCCAGCAAACGGTCTTGAGACCGCATGGATCCAAACGGTCTTGAGACCGTTTGCATGGAGTTTCCTGCTACACCTGCATAAAATGAAAGGTATTTAGTTAAAACCTTGATTATTGAATCACTGAGTAGTTTTGTGCATTATGATTCATATTAGGGTGAAAGGATGTGGAATAGATATTAAATTGTTCCAAAAAGGTAATTGAAAATCATAATGAGTATGCACTCATCAAAATACCCCGAACTTAAATCGTTGCTCGTCCTCGAGTAACATAAAATTTGAAACTGTTGCCTGATGGAATACTTTCGATCCGTGTGATTTCTTCATCTTCACATCACAAATGTTTTCTTTTTGCTCAGTATGAGTGAGTACCTCAACTTCCTGGGACCACGAAACACGTCTTTCCATAGCTTCGTTCCTGAGTTCGTTTCCCAACAACGCTTCCTCCCCGCCTTTTCCAACACCAAGCATGTCGAAGAGTTTTGTAGGAGTTCAGAGATACCCATAGAATCGACAAGTATGCATTTGATCTGACACTGGTGTAGTTCAGGATGGTAGGGCATGTATTGTGCCCTTAGGTAGAAAAAGGAGTGAAAGGTGGTATGGAAAGAAGAAGTAAATCTCTCCTCTATTCGACTCGAGATTTTTATTTGTTTTGCAATTTCATTTATTGCATATTTTTTTGTGTGCGCTATGGCATCTTTTGTTGCAGATCTCTCCTCTATTCGACTCGAGATTGCATTTATTTTGTGTGCACTTTGGCATCTTTTTATTGCAGATCTCTCCTCTATTCGACTCGAGATTGCATTTTTGGTGGTACGCCCCTATTTATTGGAAGGGGTATGGAAGAAGCGGATATGGGGAAAGTGGCGTGCCACCCCGAACTTAGGGTTTGGCACAAGTTTGGCTATTTTGGTGGTATTTATGGATGGAGGGATACGAAGATGATAGAAGAAGTGTAGAAGAGGGTTCAGATCAGGATGCAACTTGATTTACAATTCAAAACCGGGTTATTCTCTTTGTCATACTCTGCTCAAATAATGACTTGATGCGGATCCGGTGGGGTTTCTGAGCCATTGTTCCACTAGTCAGTTAGGAAGCACGACGTGTTTGATCCCTATCAGTTTGACAGATACTTATCATTATGTAAAAAGAATTATGATGTTAGGAATCATAAGTTTCACAGGATGATTTCAGGCAAGTTTCAAAAGTCAGTCCTCGTGAGGATTTGCTTTGAATAAGGAGGACAAAAATTCATCAGGTATCTGTTCAAAATTTTGAAAAATTTTATGATAGAGACATATTGAATATGAAAAGAGGGTGTGTATGTGGAAGTGGAATACGTACCACCAACCCTCCACCCCGAACTTAGAGATTTGCTCGTCCTCGAGCAAACCCTAAATTCAAGATGGAGGGGAAAGGAAACACCAGGTATGACTGCCGAGAATGAATTCGTTCTGATCAGCACCAATCCGATCTCGTGTCCTGAAAGAAAAACCCTCTCATAAGGCAAATTTTATTTAAGGAAAATTTAACTATAAGGAACAAAATTTGAAAAGGAAAAGTAAAATAGATTTATTGGTCGGGTTGCCTCCCGACAAGCGCCTTTGTTTTATGTCGATGGCTCGACAGAGTTCTTCGGAATTATGGTGGGTCCTTTGAATTGTTGAATTCCAACATTATTTCGGTGCCTTTGTCGGCTGGTGTGAAGTATCTTTTCAAGCGGTGACCATTTGCTATAAATTCACCAGACCCGTCGCTCCATAAAGAGAAAGCACCATGGGGGGAGATGCTTTTGACGATGTAAGGTCCGCACCAACGTGAGCGGAGTTTTCCTGGGAACAATTTTAATCTGGAGTTGAAAACTAGGACTTGGTCTCCTACTCGTATGTCTTTTTGTTTCAGATGTCCATCATGCCAGAGTTTTGTACGTTCTTTGTAGATTCGTGCATTCTCATAGGCTGTCATTCTGAGTTCATCCAGCTCATGGAGTTGCAGAATTCTGGCTTGACCCGCTTGTTTCATATCGAAGTTTATTTGTTTAATTGCCCACCATGCCTTATGTTCAAGTTCGACTGGCAGGTGGCAACTCTTTCCATATATCAATCGAAAAGGGGTAGTCCCAAGGGGAGTCTTATAAGCAGTGCGATAAGCCCATAAGGCGTCGTTGATTTTTGTCGCCCAATCTTTTCGATTACGTCCAACGATTCTCTCAAGGATAGCCTTAAGTTGTTGGTTGGAGACCTCTACCTGTCCACTGGTTTGTGGATGATAAGGCGAAGCTATCTTGTGTGAGACGCCATATTTTTGTAGAAGAGCTTCAAGGCTTCTTTCAATGAAGTGGGATCCTCCGTCAGATATCACGGTTCTCGGTACTCCGAACCGTGGGAAGATAATATCTTTGAATAGTTTGATGACTGGTTTTGAATCACAGGTGACGGTTGGTATAGCTTCAACCCATTTGGAGACGTAGTCCACTGCCACAAGGATGTAAGAGAATCCATTAGAAGATGGGAATGGCCCCATATAGTCCACTCCCCAGACGTCAAATATCTCGACTTCTTGCCATAGATTCAGTGGCATTTCGTCTCTCTTGGTTATATTGCCAGCTCTTTGACACTTATCACATGATATGACAAAATCATAACAATCCTTGGATAAAGTTGGCCAGAAAAATCCACATTGCAAAACTTTTAAGGCAGTCTTTTTAGAGCTCATATGCCCACCCACGGGTCCTGAGTGGCATTGTTCCAAAATAGAATGGGCTTCTTCTTTGGCGACACAACGTCTATACAATCCATCTTCACAGAGTTTGAAAAGATATGGTTCATCCCAATAGTAATGTTTCACATCATGCATAAATTTCTTCAGAGTGTTCCCGGTGTATTGAGGATGGATGACTCCGACGGCAAGGTAGTTTACTAAGTCTGAATACCATGGTTCGAATCCTGAGACTCTCATAAGTTGATCATCCGGTAGGGAGTCATTTATCGGGATCCCGTCAGCATCCAGAGTGTGGATGCGACTGAGGTGATCAGCAACAACATTTTCCGTCCCCTTTTTATCTCTTATTTCCAGGTCAAATTCTTGTAGAAGAAGTATCCATCTGATCAGCCTTGGCTTAGCATCCTTCTTTGCCATAAGATAATGGATAGCAGCATGGTCTGTGTAAACGATTACCTTCGAACCAGTAAGGTAGGATCTGAATTTATCGAAGGCATAGATGACTGCCAAAAGTTCCTTTTCAGTAGTAGCATAGTTCCTTTGAGCTTCGTCGAGGGTTTTCGACGCATAATAGATAACATAATGTTTCTTCTCAATGCATTGTCCTAAGACCGCACCCACCGCGTAATCACTGGCATCACACATAATTTCAAAGGGGTGGTCCCAATTGGGAGCTCTAATGATGGGGGTAGTCGTAAGGGCTTTTTTCAGCGTATCAAAACTTTTGATGCATTCATCATTGAAATTGAAATCAACATATTTTAAAAGTAGATTGGTCATTGGCTTTGTTATCTTGGAAAAATCACGTATAAACCTTCTATAGAATCCAGCGTGACCAAGGAAAGTGCGAACTTCTTTTACATTTGTAGGGATTGCCAATTTAGATATGACTTCTATCTTGGCTTTATCAACTTCAATTCCTTTGTTGCTAACCTTGTGGCCCAAAACAATGCCTTCCTTTACCATAAAGTGGCATTTCTCCCAATTTAGCACCAGATGTGCTTCTTCACAACGTTTGAGGACCATGGAGAGATGCTTAAGACAGGAATCGAAGGAGTCCCCATATACAGAAAAATCGTCCATGAAAACCTCCATAACTATTTCAGTAAGCCCTGCAAAAATGGCAGTCATGCAACGTTGAAAAGTTGCAGGGGCATTACACAGACCGAAAGGCATCCTTTTAAAAGCATATGTCCCAAAGGGACATGTGAAAGTAGTTTTTTCTTGATCGTCTGGATGTATGGGAATCTGATAGAATCCAGAGTAACCGTCCAGGTAACAGAAATATTCTTGATGGGCCAATCTTTCTAAAACTTGATCGAGGAAGGGCATAGGAAAATGATCCTTTCGAGTGGCCTTGTTCAATTTTCTATAATCAATGCACATCCGCCACCCAGTGACTGTTCGAGTGGGGATGAGCTCGTTGTTTGCGTTTTTTATAACGGTCGTCCCTCCTTTCTTGGGCACCACATGAACTGGGCTCACCCATGGTGAGTCCGATATCGGGTAAATTATTCCAGCAGTAAGGAGTTTGATGATCTCACGACGGACCACTTCCTTCATATTCGGGTTCAACTTTCGTTGATGCTCGATAGTTGGCTTATGGTCTTCCATCATGGGGATTCTGTGCATGCACAACGCTTGGCTGACTCCTGTGAGGTCACTCATTTTGTAGCCTATGGCTTTCTTGCTATCCTTTAATACCTCTAGAAGTTGCTCTTCTTGTTTGGTCGTCAAACCAGAGTTTATAATGACAGGACAAACTTTGAGATCGTCTAAAAACATATACTTCAGCCCTTCAGGTAGGGGCTTCATTTCAGGAGGTTCTGGTTTTTCACTGGTTTCTTCTGGGGTTTCGGTAGCCTTTAATTCTTCATAGGTAGCTTCAGGATTTCCTTTAGCAGATTCGGGAGGTTCGGTGCAGTCCTTATCTTGTTGGTCAATAGGTTCATCATTAAAAAGGTCGTATAGAGAAGTTTCCAAGGGATCGCATGACTCGTGATATTCTTGAGTAAGTTGTGACATCTGCTCAACACAATCTATCAGATAGACCTCCTCCTGTATACTTGGTCTTCTCATGCTTTCAAAAACTTTGAACTCTAGAGTTTCTTTACCTAACCTGAGCAGTAATGTTCCAGCTTCAACATCGATAAGGGCTCTAGCAGTGGCGAGGAAAGGGCGACCGAAGATGAGAGGGTATTTGGTGTCTTCTTTTATGTCCATGATGACAAAATCACATGGGACATATGCGTCCTTGCCTACCTTGACCGGGATGTCTTCGAGGATACCTAACGGTCTTTTTACTGAATTGTCTGCAAGTTGAATTGTCATAGCAGTTGGAAGCAATTCTTCGAACCCTAATCTCTTGCATAGACTCAATGGCATAATAGAAATACTTGCGCCAAGATCTGCCAATCCTTTCTTGCATGATGAATCGCCAATGTGACATGAGATTCCGAAGGATCTTGGATCTTTTTGTTTCTTTGGCATCTTGCTTAGTATGATATCTGATGTGGTAGCAGCCAATTTTACAGTTTCATATTCTTCAGTGATGTACTTCTTGGTGAGGAGCGACTTTAGATACTTGGTCCAGGCTGGTATCTCATTAAGAGCATCTAGGAATGGTATATCAACATGGAGTTTCTTCATAGCCTCTTTAAATTTGATGAATCTAGTGTCAAGTTTGGTTTCCCTCAGTCGGGATGGGAAAGGAACACGAGGCTTATATACAGGAATATCTGGTTCAGGTGTCTCTACTTCTTCATCGACAACTTTTTCAGAACTTCCCTTATTAGTCTTGCTTTCCTTTGATTGCAATTCCGGTGCTGTCAAGTTTTGGTCTGTCATAGGTTCACTCTCGTCAGAAATAACCACAGTTGTCTTTGTTGGGGGATCCAAATAACTTTTCCCTGATTTTGTGGCGATAACCTTCAGCTGCTCCAGATGTTTCAGATTGTTCTCAGGTTGTCCGGCGAAGACTCCAGCTTGTGGCTTAATACTAGCAGCAAGTTGAGCTAGTTGAGTTTCAATAGCCTTCTGCTGGGCTTGTTGATTGGCTATCATCGTTTGTTGTGTTTGCAATAACTTTTCAATGGTAGATAGCTTGTCATCAGAAGGGATGGATCCTGTTTGACCCTATTGTTGGTTCAAGCTTTGATACTGAGAGTTATTCTGATAATTATTATAGTTTCTGTTCTGAAAGTTTCCCTTGAAGTTTCCTTGATTCCCAAAGTTTTGTTGCTGGTTAAACTGATACCCAGATGGGCCTCTTGGTTGGTTATTCGGAACGAATTGATGCGAGTTCATAGCTCCTGAAGGATTTCCGTACTGGAAGCCTGGGTGATTCCTATTTTGATTCGGATTGTAATAGTTCTGCCCAGGGTTGGTGTTAATAGCATTAAGATTTTCCATCTGGCAATTATCTCCTTGCCCACAGGCGTTGCTTAAAACTACATCATAGAGAACATTGCATGATAGTGTGGAATGGTCAGTGCCTTTGCACGCTTCACAAAACAAAGAAGTGGACTTGACTTGTTCTGGTTGCCTAGTTGGAGAATGTCCTCTTCCAATCGCAGCAAGGGATGATTCTATGTGATCTTGCTTTGCAACCAAGACTTTCAAAGTTTCAGCTATAGATTTGTATTCTGGGATAGCGTCAGCCATAGCTACCTTTAAGACTCCTTTACCAACAGATCTGCCCCAGTTGGCTTGGTTTTCTGCTCCCAGGGTGACTACTTTCCATGCGCTGTCGTAACTTTGCCGCATGAAGTTCCCTCCAGACGAAGAGTCAAGGAACATCTTAACATCATCTTCCACACCCCTGTAGAATATCTCTATCAGCTGGTTCTTAGGAATT
Source organism: Alisma plantago-aquatica (assembly GCA_963693085.1). Taxonomy (NCBI): domain Eukaryota; kingdom Viridiplantae; phylum Streptophyta; class Magnoliopsida; order Alismatales; family Alismataceae; genus Alisma; species Alisma plantago-aquatica. The sequence goes on along the minus strand of OY856414.1, from coordinate 123,934,514 downwards.
CCATGGTGTGGGCATTTGCGTAGGAGCTCCTTGTACCTATCCCAAGCCTCGGAAAGAGTTTCTCCTGGGACTTGAGTGAAATTTGTGATTCGTCCCCTGATTTCATATGTAAGAGACGGGGGGTAGAACTTTTCCAGAAAGGCGTTTTGGAGCTGTTCCCAAGTGGTGATGGGTACATCACTCTGTAGTGAATTGTACCAACTAATGGCCCTATCAGCCAGAGAGTACTTGAAAAGACGGAGTCGAATAGCATCATTAGAGACTCCATTTTGCTTCGTCATAGCACATAGGTCAATGAATCTGAGAAGATGGCCTTGGCTGTCTTCAGCTTGTTTGCCGTAGAAGGGGTTGTTTTGAAGCAGAGTTATCCAATGTGCCCTAATCTCAAAGTTAGCAGCTTCGATGGGAGGAGGCTGCACCGGATGATAGACATTCGCGGCCTTTGGGATAGAGAACTCTCTAAGGTCTTTCTGAAGTTCTGCTGCTTGTGCTGCTGCTTGCGCTGCTAAGATCTCCTGTTGAACCGCAGCTCTAGCTTCTTGCATGAACCTTTCTCTCTGCGCATTGATGGCTTGAGCCACCCTTCGGGCTACTTCTTCTTCTTGCGCCATTCTGGCTTGATTCTCTCGGATCTGACGATGGAAGGTTCTATCAATTTCGGGATCAAAGCTCGCAGTCAGTCCGAGACTATCCGAACGGTGCATGCACTAATCGTCAAAGAGCACCTGAAATTTGAAAAGGTTTGAAAGTGAGATCCTTGAAGTAGAATAAAGGTCAAGTAGATGAGCGATAGTTTCAAAAAGAAAACAAAATCCTAGATTAGTCTTAAAAGAACTAGATTTGACTGACTGATTCCGTTGTCCCCGGCAACGGCGCCAGAATTTGATGTGGCTTTTTGAATGCACTAACAAATTCACTCGGGGTTTATATCCCCGAGCTTTTACCAAAACCAAGTGCAACAATACCACCCCCAAGTGGACGGATCTTATCGCAGTATAGTTGAGGATCGAACCCAAATGACAACGTTTTCAAGAATCTTTGTCAGTTAGATCTAGCCCAAGTAAAACTAATATTTAGAACAATTGGTTGATTTTGGTTTGATTAAACTAATTGCAAGAAAGTAAATGCGGAATAAAAGGTGGGTTTAGATCAATGATGTGGAACCGCTGGGATGGTACCGAGTTTGACCACCACTACACACACAAACATACTCTTTTGCAAACAATCCAGGCACGATATAACACTCCAAATAGAGCTGCTGGAGAACCCCCCATACGGGCGTTAGGTCCGCGTAAGCATCACCATAGGCAGCCAATTTCTCATCGCCATCCGGATCACATGTCTTACGGCTCTGAAGATACAGAAATCCACGGAGGTTGTGAACCCCCCATACGGGCGTTAGGCGCACAGAAGCGTCACCGAAGGCTAGATGGCTCGTCCCCTCACGGATCATACACTTACGACCTCGATGAAATCCCATCCTATTTCTAGTTTGGGAGTCGGCTGCGTTAACCGATAAACAAGCAGGAAGGTGACATGCGAGCAAACATCGACGTTTAACAAGATGATGCAAAATCCAACTAAGGTTGTGAACCCCCTATATGGGCGTTAGGCGCACAGAAGCGTCACCGAAGGCTAGATGGCTCGTCCCCTCGCGGATCATACACTTACGACCTCAAGGAACCCATCGGAAGTTATCGTCAAGGGTCAAACATGCTAAACGACGTTCCTACCCATGCCTTGAAGTTATCGCAACATAGGAACCCATGCATTGAAGTTATCGCAACATCGGGAGCACAAAGATGAAAACACGCACATAACCAACCTACAAGCTTAACGATAAACGACAAAATGAAGAGTTATATACATTGCCTTGGAAAGTTTAACAAAAGAACATGGTTTGCATGGGCAGCGGGGCTAGTCCCCGCACCCCAGCGAAAGAGGACTACTCGCTCATGATACGAGATACAAGAAGGATAGGAGAGAAAGATAGATCCTCCATGAGCTCGGTGCAGAGGGTGGACGCAGCTCGGTGAAGAAGATGCGCTCCTTGCGCCGTCTTCTTCCTCTTCTTGGCCTCCTTGGACGCAACACCAGCGGTAGATGGAGTGGAACTTGATCGGTGTGGTGCTCTGGCAGCCTCTCGGTGTCCGGAACGCCCCCCCCCCTCGAAATGGGGACCCTGGGGGTCTATTTATAGTTTCAGATCTGATCCCAAACGGTTTGGATAAGTTGCTGGAAATATCTTCTCCAAACGGTTTGGAGACCGTTTGGGCGCCAAACGGTCTTGAGACCGTTTGGGCGCCAAACGGTCTTGAGACCGCTTGGGCACCAAACGGTCTTGAGACCGTTTGGGCATCAAACGGTTTGGAGGTCGTTTGAGCGCCAAACGGTCTTGCTTTGATCGGACCTGGCTTTGGCATGGTCGCGCGGCTTTAGTTCTTCAATCGATCCTTGCGCTTGCATCGAACGGTCTTGGGACCGCGCGGGACCAAACGGTCTTGGGACCGCATGGGACCAAACGGTCTTGGGACCGTTTGGGACCAAACGGCCTTGGGACCGCATGGGACCAAACGGTCTTGGGACCGCATGGGACCAAACGGTCTTGGGACCGCATGGGACCAAACGGTCTTGGGACCGCATGGGACCAAACGGTCTTGGGACCGCATGGGACCAAACGGTCTTGGGACCGCATGGGACCAAACGGTCTTGCGACCGCATGGGACCAAACGGTCTTGGGACCGCATGGGACCAAACGGTCTTGGGACCGCATGGGACCAAACGGTCTTGGGACCGCATGGGACCAAACGGTCTTGGGACCGCATGGGACCAAACGGTCTTGAGACTGCGTGGACTTCTTGGGCAACTGGTTTCGTCTTGTTCTTTGTGTATTCCAGCAAACGGTCTTGAGACCGCATGGATCCAAACGGTCTTGAGACCGTTTGCATGGAGTTGCCTGCTACACCTGCATAAAATGAAAGGTATTTAGTTAAAACCTTGATTATTGAATCACTGAGTAGTTTTGTGCATTATGATTCATATTAGGGTGAAAAGATGTGGAATAGATATTAAATTGTTCCAAAAAGGTAATTGAAAATCATAATGAGTATGCACTCATCAGGCGCCGGGCGTGAGCAGGAAGAAAGGAGCTAGGGCGGTGGTGGGCAGGCAGGTGGGCAGGCAGGTGGGCACCAGGCGTGGCGGCGGCACCGGTTCTCAGGCGTGGCGGCGGCGCAGGCGGTTGGAGCAGCAGGGCGGGCAGCAGGGGCGGCGGAGAAGAAACGCACCGGAGAGGGGCACCGGAGAGGGGACGCTGGAGATGGGGCGCCGGAGAGAAGCACCGGAGAAAAACTAGCAGCAGCAGCAGAGAAATCGCCGGAGAAATCGCCGCAACAGGGAAATAGGGTAGCAATGAAACAGAAGAAAGGGGAAGAGTCGGGCGATCGCGGGTTATAAGTTCCCAAATAGCGTCGGTTGTTTACAACAACCGACGTCCAATTGGACGATATTTTCATGAAAATGTTTGACGGGAACCACCTTCAGCTTCGGTTATACAAGGATAACCGATGCTGAAAGTGACATTTTCAGCGCAAATTTTCATCGCACATAGGCGTCGGTTTTATAGGTATATAACCGACGCTGACAATGACACTATTTTTTTATCGAAAAATGGATTTTGCGGACGACTTTAAGCGTCGGTTTTTTATAAACAACCGACGCTTAATACAAAGCGGTACCCGTGTCTGGCTGGTCTTCGAATATAGACGTCGGTTTGCTTAAACAACCGACGCCTTATATGATAGGCATCGGTTTTCCTTAATAACCGACGCCCAGAAAAGCGACACTGAATGCTATTTCTGTAGTAGTGATTTACAACGTGAATTATTACAGCTTGGATTACAATTACATATTGAATGAAATTTTTTACAATCTATGAACATGTATGCTAACTAGGATCTTAGACAATAGGTACAACCTATACAACTTGCTCACATCCTATTCTTTTATCCCATGCTAGCTGTGAACCTAGAAAATATGAGAAACAAAAACATCAACAAAAGTGGTATGTGGAATTAAAAGCTATACTATGTTGGCATATAAAATACTCGAAATTGAAGAAAGAGAAAGGAAACATTATTTAAGGCGGAGAATCAGGTAATCCCAAGTTATTAGCCACATTTAGAATGAATATGCATTACTATGGTGGACTTAGCACAAACATAAATGGTTGGCCCTTCCCCGTGTACCTTATACTCTAGGGATCTCCCTGTATACCGTGTACTCTAGGGAGGTGCTAATCAACATTAAAGCTTTCCCTCTCTAATAGGGAGTTTAATGAGCACCACTAGTAACTACATTTCATTTATCCTCATTTATTTTCTTTTATGTTCAAGGCGGAAAATTGTCAATATACATACATCTACATCCAACAGTGTATTTCAAATACAAGCAGGCAAGTACATATATTTAACATCCAGCAAATCTAATCATATAATTATATCCACGCACTTGAGTTTAGATATTCCTCACATATCCATGATCATCTAGATAAACTGTTCAACACCTGATTTAAAGAAATTAATCATCATTAATATAGGTACACCATATTCTTGGTATTTTAGGTCCAAATTAGGGTTTAGGCCAAACCTTGGTTCAAACTGATCTAAACTTGTGTTTGATATTTTGCTACCGACTAGGGTGTCATTTTAGAGGTCTGGTCCATTTTTTGTAATTTTCTAATTATTGGTCTATTTTCTAGAATTAATATGAGGTTTAAAGTATCTAATTATGCATTAATGCAAAAAGAGCTAATATTCTGAAATTGTAACATGATCAGAGTGCATATTTGGTTGCCACATGATCTTAGGGTACATAACTAATTTTCTCAGATTTAATCTGCATCATATTCTAATTATTCTAATTATATGAAGCTCTTAAAGGAGTATTATATATTAAACTAATATCACCAACAAATATGTCTTTAAAGACTCATCTTGAGGTTTCACAAGAAAGAGGGTATTTTTCTGAGTCCAGGGCCATTTTTGGGGGATTTATTGGCCAAGGGAGCTAATTACTGTGAATTATGCAAGATGTGATGATTTACTTAAATGTTTACCTTTGATGGTCAATCAAAAGTTGACATGTGCTCCTAAGGTTGCGCCTCCTTTGCCTTACTGGGGTCTGGCCGGTTTAAGGGTTTTGAACCCGGTTTAAGATGATTCAGTCGGTTCATTGTTTTCGCCCCTCAACCTTCTTCTCACGCCCTACGCGATCAGAACGCACGAGTCTGTGGGACTTTGTCTCATGGCCGGCTACTTCAGGTTACATCCTCGGTGAGAGATCGTCCAAGGTATCCTCCTCCCCGCCAGACTTCAAACACCTTCAAGACCCAAGTGGCAGTTTGACTTCATTGTGGAGGCAAGGAGCCTTAAGGTTGGGTGATGTGGGAAGCTCCATGCCTCATCAGCTCCTTAACGACCCCAAAGCCACCATACGTTTCTGCTGGCACAGCTGGAGTCAAGTGCCGCCGCGGATTGCATCTCCGGCAAGGAAACATGGAAGCTCCCCCTCGCTCCATCGCCGCTCCTTCACAGTGACGCCGCAGAGGCTTTGCTCCTCCCTACAAATCCTTCACAGCAAGTCCGCCGCCATGGGATGGTCTTCGGTGAGCAAAAGGCTTCTCTCTCCTCCTCTGGCTGACCTAGAGACGTTGCCACACTCCTGACGCCGCCGTTAGACCAGAATCCACCGAGGAAACCACATCATGTGCTGCCCTTGACAATGGTCACTCTCAATGACTGTTGCTTGGGCAATGTTGGAAGCTTCTTGCAAGCTTGCCGCCGCCAGAGATGCTCCACTGGTGACGAGAAGACCTATCCATGGATTGACCGCCAGGATATCCTCCTCATCCTCTTTCATTTTCTAACTCCTCCGTCAAACCACCTTCAAATTGTGGTGGAGAGGCAACCGAGAGGAAGCCCTCAAATTGGAAGTCAACTTCATATTAGATGAGAGAGGGGTTGTTAGAAAGGTCCTGACCTCACGGCACATTGGGATCACAGATATGTGGCTGATCACCCACTGAATCATGGAGAGAAGGGCGGCCAACTACGACCAGTTCCCCTCCCGCGCAATTCAAAGGTAGGTGTTAAGGTTTGCACCGCCAGATCACAACAAACGGATGAGATAGTGCCATGCTTCCCATCCATGGACCTCATCCATCTAAAGTCTCACCCCTCTAAAAGTGGGCCAGCTATGTGACATCCTTTGTCACTAACCTATATACTGAATAACCGAAACACCAAAGTTCATCTACATTTATATCATCAATGTCCCCAACTTCAAATAGTTACATTTCTTTGTAGCAGTCTCCTAATATTTCAAAATTCTATACATAGGCCCATAATATCTTAGGGTAGCTGCTATCAAAGATTGAGACACTAAATATATGGTTTGGGCATGCAAAATAATTCTTCAAACAACCTTATAAATATGTGTATTAATTTTGAATTCAATTCACATAATCATAAAATCTTGATCCTACAATTCCAAAAATACTTGTTATGATACTGATACCTCGAAGTTCACTAATATATCACTTGAGTCCATTGGTACTATTAAACGGGCCCCTTGAACTCATATGTACCCAAATCAATTTAATAAAACCTATTCATCATACTTGAACTCAAATAATATTCGAATTGTCAATTGCATATATAGTTACACTTTTTGGGTTAAATATACAATGATTGAATAACCAATTCCTTAATTTGGTATCAATCATCTACATGACACTCATGGTCTTAAAACACTATATTGGGTATCATAATCCTAAAATTGGGGTCATCACAATAACACCCATGAATAGTTATTTTATTTAAAATCCATAATTAAGACTGACTTGGGGTCTCAAGTTAGGGTTTTAATAGGGACTTGGCTTCCTAAACCCTAATTATCACTTTTCATGTCTTTTGGATTGACAAACCCTGAGCTTATCATCATTTGCACTTTTAATCTCAAGGAAACCCTAATTCATCAATTTCTAGGTTATTAAACTCTAATTAGTTCCAAGTTGCCCTTTTATCCAAAAATATCAATCCTTGATTATTAAGATCAATCGAACACATTAAGATCATCAAAACCTAGAAATTAGGGTTTTCATTCATTTATCACATTAAAGATAGAAACTTTGGATACTTTTTGAACTAAAGATAGATCTAGATATTGATTATATTTTTTATCAAATTCCACATATTTTTCTGAGCAAAATTCATATATTATCTTGTCTTTATTGTATCATCCCAGTAATAGTTATGATTTTTAAAAAAATAAAACATTTTAAGCCAATGTGGGCCTGCCACCTTGGAAAGGAACCATGAGTCCCGCCCTGCCAGTTCGATTGGTCTGACTAAGCATCTCTTGCCAACTAAGCAACTCACCCTTATGGCATCATCACTGGGTAAATGAAACATATATGGAAAAGACAATGTTGCCCTTACCTCTTCAATGCAAGGCCGATAGTAGGAGAGTAAAACATCAACACACCGTATTCAACCTCTACTCGTCCTCAGGCAAAGCAAGATAATCAATGGCAATGTTGAATTTGGTAAGCAGATCACCAGTGTAGGAACAGAGACCTCCTTCACCTCTGAAACTCTCCCATGAACTCCCTTGCACCTTCAATTCTTTTTACAAGGGTCAGAGTCATTGGGATAGTAGAGGAGTATCTTCGACGAGAACCACAAATGAACCAGGGTGAAGGTCAAGGATTGTAGAGAAATTGAGCGTAGATAAAATATTGCAAGACTTGGCCAAAGGTTTGAAGACAAGTTGTAATCTCACAAAGGATATACGGTCCCTATTTATGCCCTCCTACGTCATCAGGGCTAGATCAAGGATCGGAGATCTGGAGAATTTCCTAGAAGCCTCAAAACTAGGTCAAATTTGGGGTACGCAAGTTTTTCCTTTTCTCACAAAAACAAAAAGCAAATTTCCTTGCTTGCTTGTGCATTAACTTGCTGGGAAATCGGCTTGGAATGCCAGGGGGTCTGTGTTCCCGTTTCCTTATCGAATTGGGGTAGGTGATGATGCCGACACCATCAAATTGGAGATCCAATGGTCCTTAGGCTGCGTACAAGAATAATGACTGAAAAATGCATTTTCTAATTGGAATATAAATCTGTGACATTTAATGCAAATCTAAAATCATCCTCTCACTGTAGAGATTCTAGAAAAATCCATAACTCCTATTCTATTAGTCCTTTTGATCCCAACTTTTAAACAAAAGTCCGTAGTGACTTTATCTAGTCGTGGGCAAAGATTGAGACCAAAATTCGAAAATAAAGATGCTTTTTTTTCCTAATATGCAAGTATTCTCATTATAAGGCATATTTAAAGCATTAAAAACATCCTTTTCTCTTCCTTCTTTTCTATATTCTTTATTTCAATTATTTTTCTTATTAGAAACCATGTGCAAATGAACAATAATTTACTAGTGGTCATCCATACCACTTTCTAGAGATTTCCACACAACTCTCAAAAATACTTAGTTATTATGCATTTTCTTTTTCTTTTTCTTTATTATTGGATTTTCCTCTCTCCCTTTTTCCTTTTATCAATTATTGGATTAACAAAACATTAGAATTCACAATATCAAAAACCAAGGGAAATTTGCAAGGAGAAACCTTTATTTCAAAACACTACAAACACATTTCAAATTTGTCCCTTTTATTTAAAACATTACAATTCAACTAAGTAAAATACAAGTGAAACTAAGGTTATAATAGGTGCCAAGACCTGAGTACCTGATATAGGTGCGAAGACCTGAGAACCCAGGTGGACCTAATTGTATGTGGGTCGTATTTTGAGAACTCATGAGTAGTATGACCTTTGAGCACACTAATTTATTTATACTCGCACCAACAGAAATGTGACATGGTTTAAAGGAGTTTGGTAATCCTTAGTACCTTACACAATGTCTATGGGACTTCTAAATTACTAGTATATGGTTTGACATGGTACACCTCAAACCATGTAGGGCATTATCTTAAATTAAGTAATTCAATGGTGTAGTATATCTACTTAGGGTTACTTGTGATTCACAATGTAATGCTTGTTTTCTCTTCTACACCTGAAAATTATTATTTGTCATTCTAATATTGCACTTATTACTATTTTATACCTTGTTATTGTCGTTATTGTCTTTTGTTACTTCCTTATTTACTCTATTAAAAGTAAACTTGTAAGCTTTGAGTGTTATTGGTTGTTATATTATTTCACTGGGACATGAGTCATACCACGTGGCTATCCACATGTTTTAGGTGACCAACAATGTAAATGAGGCTTATATGGAGAGGAGCCTTTCTCTATAGGACAATAATGGCTTGAAAGTTGGTGGTGATATTTGATGGTGTGTCTTAGACTCATCCATGTACTCTCAAGTCCAGATAGGGTGATTTGATTGGTTGCATCTATGAATCATGTTTTGGCTTTCATGCCTAGTATAGATGCACATGTTTTAACTATTATATAGTTATATATTTTTACATCAGTTGTGACAGTGGAGACCATTATATTTTGTCAAGTCACCTATTAAGAATGAAGCAAACATGACCTTTATGTAAATATTGTACAAATGAAATTTTTATTTTTATTTTGTATTGTTCATAATCAATGATTAATGATGTTGATTAGTGTAATTTCACATTTATCATTAAGTAATCTCATTTTGGCATAGTTGGTCATCATAGTATATCTTCATAAACTATGTTCTAAACATTAAAAATAACACAAAACAATATCTCAATATTGATTATATTTAAAGTAGGCCACATTCATGGGAATATAACTTTTGGGATCTTTGATGATAATTCCTTAAGATAAATGATAAATATAATAATGAAACAATGATATATTCTATCAAGATATTAAATATTTCATAATAGTATAAGGAAAACATCATAAATTTGGAAATACATTAATAATACTAATTATTAATCAAATGAGTGTAAATAGGTAGATATCAAATTTTGTGATCTAAACATCAAACTAGTACAAAATAAACCTTAAGCTTCTAGAAGAAATAAGTATTCTATAAGTTGATAAATTATTTTAAAATTCATGATTAAAGTATTTTCCTTAAATTCAATATAAAATGTAGCATAATAATGTGTGCAAAAACTATTTATTTACTATGCCTCTAATATTCATAGAAGGTACCCTAAGAATTCAATCATTTATTTGTAATATCTAATTTTGCTACAGTTCCACTTGCATAAATCACATGTATAGTCGATAGGACTTAAATTGTTATATAATATGTTCGGTCTTTTGTTGACACACTCAAATGAAAGTTTTTAGGACTTATCAAGGTGGATAAAAGTTCAAAGAAGGCTTGTCTTTAATAACAAATAGTTTGACATGACAACAAGATAGCTCTATAAGTCACTTGGAAAAATATTTTCTGGGAGTGGGATTGGGATCGAGGTACTCTTATTTGAATTTGAACATTGTGAGCATCAAAATTCTTCTTTGGACTAGATTTCTTAATACAATATGGATTCACTTTCTCTATTCTAACGTCAATGTGATGTGATATTTTGATTAGGACTGAATTGGTTTCCCAAAGAACCTCTTATTTGGATCTAGACTATGGCACTTGCAATACTAGACCAATTTGGATTTCACTATTGATGTCTCTTCCCAAAGAAGGATATTCTATGTTATATCTTGTCTTGGTTTTTCTAAAATTGATTTGCATGTTATTTCTTTTGAATTTATATAACTGGTTTTGTTATTCCTTGAAGACTTCTTGTCCTAATCTTAATCTTATGTGGGATAGAAGTTGTAGTTTAGGTCTTGCCTTGGTTTGACTCCAACCCATTTTCCTACATGGATTGGGATTAATATTCTTAATTCGAGTTAAATATGGATCTTTATATACAACTTGGGTTTTGATTGGGTTCTATACTCCTATTAGGATTGGATTTTCCTAGTAGAAGTCTTATGATTTGGAGCCTATATACAGGACCCCCGGGGCATTGAGTTTTTCCTGTACTAAAATGTAATGAAGTGTACTTAAGGTTTCTTTCTATTCTTTGGGTGTAAACTCATCATGGTTTTTGAGTTCTCTCCTTGAAGAAGCTTTCCTAAGTAATCCTCTTACAATAGTGGAATTTCTTCTCCTCATGTGGAGTAGGTCATCTAGATTGAACCATTTAAATCTTGATTTCATTATTTGTGTGAATGGTTGTTATTCTTCTAACTGTGTATGTTTCTCATTGTTCTTTGCAAAGTACCAACTCAAAAAATTAGTTTTAGATATTGGGTGATCAAGAACAATGATGGTAAAGTATGACACTGAGAATATTGATTGCACATTCAACTCCTAATTATGGCAAATCAATATGTGAGGCACTCTAGTACATTAAGTCATCGCTAAAGCACTACTAGGAGTAGAAAATAGCCCAACTTCCTTGACTACTAAGAAGAAGAAAGAGATTGTTGAGAAACCCCTTACCACCATATAGTTGTCAGTTTTATAGATTGTTCTTGGTGAAGTCGTCAAAAAGAAGACCGCTATAGAGTTTTGGCAGAATCTTAAATCTCTCTATATGACAAAGACTATATAAATAAAATTGCATCAAAAGAAACATCAATATCTAGTGAACATGGCTAAAGTTAAATCTATTCATGATCATATTTAAGAAATTCAACTTTATCAATATGGATTTCGAAATATTCACATCAAAGAGGAACATGAAGATAAAGCTTTGATTATTTTTTGCTCTCTTCCACCTTCTTACAAGTAATTCTACGAGAACATTGTATGTGACAAAGACTCCATCAAGCTAGAAGAAGTAATGTCTTCTCTCATGTATAAATCTTTGATGGAGAAGAGGTTACTTCTTCTAGTGGAAAGCAAGAAGAGGATCTTACTATCAAAAATTGACCAAAAGAAAAAAGAAAGACCAAATCTAAGTCCATGCCTAAAAACAACAAGTCATGCAAATACTACAAAAAGAAAGAACATAAAATTCATGAATGCTAGAAGTTGCTAGAATAAGCTAGAGCATGACAACAAAGATCTACAAGAATGGCATGTTGGTGCCAATGTCGTACAAGAAGACAATGATCTTGTTCTAATGGCATCCTTTATTTTAATATATCAGAATTCATAGATTCTTGGCTCTTATTTTTCCTATCACATGTGTCCTAGAAGCGAGTGGTTTTTCACATATAGTGCATTTTTAGGTGGAGTTGTCATTATGGAAATAATTCTACCTACAAGACTATTGAAATTGGATAAGCCTGCATCAAGATGTTCGATGGTGTTACTAGAACCATCTATAATGTCCATCATACACTACTACAGAAATAGCATTCAGTGTCGCTTTTCTGGGCGTCGGTTATTAAGGAACACAGACGCCTTATATTAAAGGCGTCGGTTATTTAGAAGAACCGACGTCTATATTCAAAGACCAGCCAAACACGGGTACCGCTTTGTATACAGCGTCGGTTGTTTATACAAAACCGACGCATAATGTCATCCAATTTTCGAGCGAAAAAAATAATGTCACTTTCGGCGTCGAGTCTGTAGTTAAAACACCGACGCTTATGTGCGATGGAAATTTGCGCGAAAAGTGTCCTTTTCCGCGTCGGTCGTCCTTTAATCACCGACGCTGAATGTGGTTCCCGCCAAACATTTTCATGAAAATATCGTCCAAATGGACGTCGGATGTTGCGAACGACCGACGGTAAAGATGTTTAGGCGTCGGTTGTTGTAAACAACCAACGCTATTGGGGAACTTCATAACCTTCGATCGCCCGACTCTTCCCCTTTCTTATGTTTCATTGCTACCCTATTTCCCTATTGCGGCGATTTCTCCGGCGATTTCTCTGCTGCTGGTACTAGTTTTTCTCCGGCGCTTCTCTCCGGTGCCCCATCTCCGGTGTCCCCTCTCCGGCGCCCCTCTCCGACGCGTTTCTTCTCTGGCACCCCTGCTGCCCGCCCTGCTGCTCCAACCGCCTGCGCCGCCGCCACGCCTGACAACAGGCGCCGCCGCAACGCCTGGTGCCCACCTACCTGCCATGCCTGAGAACCGGCGCCGCCGTACCCCCTTCTCCTTCTCCTCCGCCTGGCCGCTGCCTGCCTGCCGCCGCCTGGCCGCCTGCCTGCCTGCTACGGCTGACGCTCCTGCTCGTCGGAGTCACTGCCGCTGGTTCTGGAGCTCGTCGGCCGCCACCCACGTACTCAACCAGCTCGACCTCACCCTACTCTTCTTGCCCAGGTACCTGCAGACCTACCCAGGCGCGAAATTGGTTCTTTATGTGCTGACCTAATCTGCTTGCCTAATCTGCTTGCACGAAATTGGCTCCCTACTCTGCTTGCTTAATGTGCCTAATCTGCTTTAAGTGGTCCTAATATCATAACATGATAGTTTTATTATATGATTTGTGGCACTTTAGGGTGTATATACATGCAAATTATATAAGTGATAGATGTTGGATGTTTGTCAAGGTTTCTTGAAGATTGAATAAGTGATAGATGCTGGATGTTTATTTATTTCATCTATCCATGTTGCCTATAGTTTATAACATTGCATTGTGAATTATTGCATGTTTGAAACTATGAAATTCTTGATTTATTAGATGATATTCAAGAAAACCCTAGTTTGATGAGCATGTTGTTAATCATGTTAATTATGATTCTTCTATATATTCTGATGTCATTATATAATTATGTGATCCCAACATATTAAATTGAATTAGAATGATTTCATGAATTATAGGGTTTATATAAGAATGACAACACATGTATTTGTTGGCCTAGAAACCCGTCCAAGATTTACTCAGTAGGAGTAAATCTTGGATAGTCCCCAGTTTGGGACTGTTCTTGAACACCTAATCTCACTTAGGATGTAAGTGTATAATGTGTATTGGGTTTTCGAGAAAATTTCGGCAGCATTTCCCCGTTTGTTCTCTAAGTACATATGTACTTAGAGAACAACGGGGAAATGCTGCCGAAATTTTCTTGAAAACCAAATACACATTATACACTTACATCCTAAGTGAGATTAGGTGTTCAAGGATGGGATAGGTGGTACACATTTATTATATATAAGATTGACATCAAATGTGTTTGTTGGCCTAGAAACCCGTCCAAGATTGACTAATATATACTTGTTTCCTAATATATACTTGTTTAAAAGGTTAACTGATGTTATACAACTTTTTCTGAAAATATATAACATCGTTATATGTACTTACACTTTGTTAATACTAATATTGTGCAGTCTCTGTCTTCCCATAACAATGACTATGAATTGGGCCTCTATGTCAGTGTTAACGTTCCCTATTGAAGAACAATTGGACATCATCCTAGATGATCGTTCCTTAAACCAATTGGTCATACCCAAACATTGGCGTTTTCTAAAAGGAAGACACTACATGCCTGGTAAAGTGACCCTAACTTTTGGAAATTATTCACATGTAATCGAGGTTGAGTATGATTTGGCGGGAAATCTTGTATCAAAATCCGGTTGGCGTGATTGGATTGGAGAGCTGTATCTGGTCCGTTGGAATAGGCTTTTTCTCCGTCCAGTTGGCGATAATTCCATCAAAGTTTGGATAACCAACAACAACTGCGACACCCTCGATCATCTTCTGCGGTATGAGCGCACGGCGTCGGATATCATCTATGAGGAATCGGAATCTGAATCTGAGGCGTGATTGGATTGGAGAGCTTCGTGACACAGCTTCATCATCAAAAAGAAGTTATTGATGCATGCGGGACCATGTTGATGTAGTATTTAGTTGTCTATCTATCTAGACTTGTCTGTATTAATAGTTTTTTAATTATGCGCATGTTTAGGGGTACACCAACCCCTTTGTTTAGTTATTGTTATAACTAAAGTGTGTGTTCCCATGAATGGAACTGTAAGTTGCTACATGAATGCTTATAACTGAAGTGTGTGTTCCCATGAATGTTCCCATTTACATTATTACACTACTATTTTCTCATATTGTCTTGCCTCAAAAAAAAATTCTTTTATTGTTTAGTCTATTTTAATACGACATACTTGCTTATATCTTTCTTAATGATGAACTGTAATACGACATACTTGCTTATATACTTGTTTCCTAATATATACTTGCTTTCCTAATATATACTTGCTTTCTCTGATCATAGAATGGATAGATCATGGATGTCCATTCGTAATCGTTGCACCCCAGAGTTTATATCTGGTCTTGATCATTTATTAGATTTGCCGAGGAACATAGGAAAAAACCTACAGATAGGTTCTACTGTCCATGTAGGCATTGCGGTAACAACTTGAAACTCAACACTGGTGAGGAAATCAAAAGTCATGTCATGTGCAACGGGATTGTACAAGGCTATACATAATGGCACTGGCATGGAGAGATTTCAAAATCGAATCCAGTATATGTCAATAGCAGTGCTTGGGTGGAAGAAGAAATTGCCTCCGATGACGTAAATGTGAACGAACCAGTTCCAGCAGACATTGTTGATGCGATGCTGGATAGTTGTAGGGTAGAGCACACCGATCCACCTCCTATCTTTACAAACATTGTGCATGATGCTGAGATACTGTTATACACAGGCTGTGCTAAGTTTACGAAGCTTAGCGCTGTGCTGAGATTGTATAAGTTGAAAGCTAACAATAGATGGAGCGACAAAAGCTTCACTTAATTGTTGACTTTGTTGAAAGAAATTCTTCCTGAAGGAAACGAGCTGCCAATCTCAACATACCAGGTAAAGAAAATGTTGTGCCCAATGGGAATGGAGGCCAAAAAGATACACGCATGCCCGAATGATTGTGTATTATTTCAAAAGGACTATGTAGATTTGAAAGATTGTCCAAAATGTGGTGCGTCACGATATAAATTGACGACTTCGGGGGAGTCCAAAACTGGTTCTCCTACCAAGGTGTTGTGGTATCTACCTATAACATCACAGTTTCAACGCTTGTTTGCAAATCCGAAAGATGCGAAGAATTTGAGGTGGCATGCAGATGTTAAGAAAAATAATGATGGGATCCTACGACATGCGTCTGATTCCCCACAGTGGAAGAAGATTGATGTATTGTTCCCTGAATTTGGTGAAGAAGTCAGGAATCTAAGACTTGGGCTTTGTATAGACGGTATGAATCCGTACGGGACATTGAGCAGCCAACATAGCACTTGGCCAGTCATGCTTGTTATATACAATCTTCCTCCCTGGCTGTGTATGAAAAATAAGTACGTTATGTTGTCATTGTTGATATCGGGCCCTAAACAACCCGGAAATGATATCGATGTTTATCTTGAACCTTTGATTGATGACTTAAAGAAACTTTGGGCTGAAGGTGTGATGACCTATGATGCTTCAGCAAGAGAGACATTTCGTTTGCATGCTATGTTGTTTTGCACTATTAATGACTTTCCGGCATATGGGAATTTGTCTGGATATAGTGTCAAAGGAGCTAAAGTGTGTCCTATATGTGAAGAAAACACTGATTCAATAAGACTGAAATATGGCGGCAAGACTGTATATCTTGGTCATCGAAGGTTTCTTTCAAAATTCCATCTGTATCGTAGGAAGCGCAAAGCATTCAATGGATGGAATGATGAACGGAGTGCACCTAAACCTATACCAGGGGATGTTGTTTATGAAAGAGTAAAAGACATTGTCAATGAATTTGGTAAGAAATCACAATGTAGTATGGCCACACGGAGTGACAATTCTTCATTCAAAAAGAAGTCAATATTTTGGGATCTTCCTTATTGGAGTTCTTTGTCAGTCAGGCATTGTATCGATGTAATGCACGTTGAGAAAAATGTCTGTGATAGCATCATTGGTACTCTATTAAATATACCAGGTAAGACTAAAGATGGGATAAAATCCAGACTGGACCTACGTGAAATGGGAATAAGGTCAGAATTAACAGAATTACGTGAAATGGGTAATAAAAGAACATACTTACCTCCCGCTTGTTACACGTTGTCTAGAAAGGAGAAGAAAACTTTTTGTGAATGCTTGGTAAATGTTAAGGTGCCACATGGTTACTCATCCAACATCCGTAGATTGGTATCAATGAAAGATCCGAAGTTGATAGGTCTTAAATCTCATGATTGTCACACTCTAATGCAACAAATATTGCCCGTGGCAATTCGATCTATATTGCCGAAGCATGTAAGGTTTGCAATTACCAGACTTTGTTTCTTTTTCAACAGTCTATGCAGCAAAGTTATTGACCCTGATACTCTCGATAATTTGCAAAGAGAAGTGGTTGTTACCCTATGTCAGCTTGAGATGTATTTCCCTCCTTCGTTCTTTGATATCATGGTACATCTTGTTGTCCACTTGACTAGGGAAGTGAAAATCTGGGGACCGGTTTTCTTGCATTGGATGTATCCCTTTGAACGATACATGAGCATTTTTAAAGGTGATGTTCGAAACCGTTATCGTCCTGAAGGGAGTATTATTGAAGGTTATGTGGCGAGAGAGGTTATGGATTTCTGCAATGACTTTCTCAGTGGTAATGACACTCCTGATAATGACAAGAATATTGAGGAGGGCAAAGGAATTTTGGGATCACGGGTGAAAGTAATCAGCCGTGAGCAGTTGGAACAAGCTCACTTGTATATTTTACATAATATGGACGAAGTGAGTGTTTATATCGAGGAACATACCAATTTCATAAAGAGACAACATCCTCGAGCAAGTTCAATGTGGCTTGCTAGAGAGCATAATAAGACTTTTACTAAGTGGTTTGAAGATAAAGTCTTACATCAACTATCTCAAACACCAAATGATATTACAGAAACTATCAAATGTCTCGCCTTTAAACCAAAACCGAATGTTATGTCTTATGAAGGGTTTGACATTAATGGATTCACATATTACACAAAGCGCCAAGATGATAAGAGTGTCGTCCAAAATAGTGGGGTCACTCTTCAAGCGTCAACTATGTACTTTGCAAGTGCAAAGGATAAGAGTCCACGTGAAGCTAAAATGTCATATTACGGTGTCATTGAAGACATTTGGGAGTTTGACTACATAGATTTCAATATTCCGCTCTTTAAATGTAATTGGGTTGATAACACCAAAGGAGTTATAGTGGATGAATTGGGTTTCACTTTGGTGAACTTTGAAATGATTGGCGAGAAGGCTGAACCATTCATATTGGCATCACAGGCAAAACAAATATTCTATATCGATGATCCTGCAAATGATAAATGGTCGGTTGTTCTTCATGGTAAAAGACAGTTCATTGAAGATCCTATAGATGAAGAAGAGTACTATGATAAGTATGATGACTCCAGTCCATTCTCAGTTGGGTTGCCAACTCCACAAAATATTGAAGCTAATGATGACTTATATGTGCACGGAGATCACAATGAAGGATTGTTAATTGATAAAAGATCACAATTTTAGAGACATGTATGTTTATACAAATGGTAAATGTTTTCCTTTTTCTAATTTATACAAATGCTAAATGTTTTCCTTTTTCTAGTTGATACAAATGCTAAATGTTTGCCTTTTTTATGACATTTTCATATGGCTGACCATGATGAGAATGATGTTCATGATGAGCATGAAGTCCATGATGAGCATGTTGTCCATGACGAGCATGGCGAGGATACCAATGTAAGTTCTAAAAACATATCCTGTATTTCTATAAAATTCATTATCTTCTAGTTATGTCATATATCCTATATTTCTATATTGGCCTAATTCAGTGTGTTTATTTTTGTCAAATTTTAGGTTGATGATGCACATGTACCCACTGAAGCATTGGAGCAACTTGATGCGCGGAGAGGACATTCCAACTCGAGATATCGTCTATCGTTTCCTCCTCCTCCGCAGTAATATCCTCATCTCTAAACGTTTCTCGTAGGATTCTGAACCCCTCCCTTCCCTCTACTACATCGAAGCCATGCCGCAGTTGAACCCTTTCGCCGAGCCCTACCCGGCCAAGCAGGTGTCGCCTGAAGCACCACCGTCGTCGTCGTCTCCACCTCCATCGCAACTTGCTGTGCTAGTCCTGACAGTTTATCACCCCACATGCCTTCCTCCTCAGTTCCTGCCGCTAGACGACCACACAATGGATCCAAGAGGATTGCAGGCGTTCGCCAAAGACTATAGGCTGAGTTAACTCAATAGTTAACTCAGCCTATAGTCTTTGGCAAACGCCTGCATATCCTCTTGGATCCATTGTGTGGTTGTCTAGCGGCAGGAACTGGGGAGGAAGGCATGTGGGGTCATAAACTGTTAGATATAATTGGGATGTTGATAGTGATGATGAATGATACTTTGTAAATGAATGTTTCTGAATGTTAAAACATGTATTTGAATGATTCTATATGTGTGAACGTGACAATTGAATTGATGTCTGAATGTATCTACTTGTGTGAATCTTTTTATGTTAATTTTGCAGGTTTGTGGCCTGTTTGTAGGCTGATATCAATGGATGTCATAAACATGCAGTTCAGAAAACTGAACTGCAGGTTCTCATCCTACTGACCAGCCACAGCAGGCCTGCAACAGATTTATAAAAAAAATAGATATAGGCGTCGGTTATTTACCGATAACCGTCAGCACAGACTTACAGCGTCGGTTTTTTGTTGAACACCGACGCCAAAAGTGTTCGCGCTACAGGAAATGGGAGTCATCTAGGACACTTTTCTGCGTCGGTTTTTTAGTATATAACCGACGCAGAAATCGTCCTAGATGACGCCGTTTTCTGTGGCGCGAACCCTTTTGGCGTCGGTGTTTTATAATAAACCGACGCCTTTATGTTAAATAGGCGTCGGTTTTTTAACCGACGCTGAAGTGTCCAACCTTTTAGCGGCGCCCACATAGGCGTCGTTCAGAAACCGACGCCAAAGGGTGTTAAACAACCGACACTAAAAGGCACTTCTGTAGTAGTGATATTCAAGGTATTCTTAAAGATCTCATACCTCTAGGTACACTTTAAGAAAAAGGTTTTCCTCAACCTCTAAAATATGGAATCATGTGCATTTCAAAGATGAAACTTTTGTGATTAATGGTCAAAGACAGAATGGAAATCTATATTATCTTATTGGTAAAATTGTCATTAGGACAATTGTTGTATCTTTTTCTTCATCTTCTCTTGATCTGGATAATACCAAGCTCTGTCATATGAGTGTTGGACACATGTTTGATAAAGGTCTTGCTATCCTGAGAAAGATATGACTCCTAAATGAAATTGATATTGGGAAGTTAGATTTTTGTGAAAATTATGTAATGAAAAAAACAAATGAAATTTTATTCTATGTGATAGTTCAAACCGCAAAGGGTATTGTTGACTATGTTCATTCTGGTATTCGGGGTCCCTCTCAAGTTCTGTCCAACAGTGGTGCTAGATGCGTGATCATTTTTATTGATGAATTTCAAGGAAATTCTGGGTCTTCTTCTTGAAGCATAAGTCTGAAGCTTTTGTGCAGCTTAAGAAGTGGAAATTTTGATTGAAAATAAAACTAGAAAGTGTTGAAGACATCGAGGACATAAAATAGTTAACAATTCTTCTTACTAGAGTCACACTATTTTACTAATTTGAAGGCATTACTAGACATTACACTGTTAGATATAAAACACAATAGAATGGTGTTACAAAGAGTATGAATAGAACACTCTTGGAGTGAGCAAGATGCTTGTTGATTCATTTTTGGCTCGGGAGAGATTTGGCTGAACCTGTTTCTACATCTTCTTATATTGTTAACCACACTGCATCTACTCTGCTCAGTTTCAAACTCTTGAAGAAATTTTGATCTAGTCATCTTGAAAACTTCTTTCATCTTTGTATATTTGGTTGTCATGCTAATGTCTACTCTAAAGATGGAAAGCTTGACCCTAGGGCCAAGAAATGCCATTCTTATGGATTATGCTAATTGTATTTAAGGGTACATATCATGGTATCCTGACCCTGAGTTTCTAAAATTCTTGATTGAAAAGAATATTACATTTGATAAGTATGTTACATTATCTTAGAAAAGTATTATGTTATGCCTTCTCATTCAGGTCCTTCTCCTAGTATCACCAAGAAGGTGCAGGTAGAAATTGATGATGTGTCACCATCACCACATGGCAATTGATCACTCTGATGGCAAATTGTCATGATGCATATGATAGTATTGAAGATGAGGTACATGATGCATAAACCTAAAGTGTTGCTCATGGAAGAAAAAAAGACAATGTAGGCCACTAGTAAGATATTCAGATTACAGTGTTGATTATGCTTTATCTATTTCCGAGATCGGTGATTTTTGTGATCAATCTACTTATATTGAAGTTGTGGCATCCCAAGTTCTATAACGTGGGTTACATTATATGAATGAAGGGATGAAATCTCATAATAGGATTCAGACTTGGGAGCTTGTCAAGACTCCCATTGATAAAAAGACCACCAATAAAGACAATCCTTTTAATACAGTGACAAAACCATTACCAGTTTCCAAGTTCATGGTTTGTCTAGACTTGATTAGCCTTCACATCCGATAGTGTTGCTCTTAGGGGCTTGAGGATAAGAAGTGTGTTATTTGTTTCTATAAGATGTTGACTTTGAGTCAAGATGGAGATTTGTTATGCCTCTAAGACTCCTAGTCCAAATTATAATCCTACATGGGATGACAGTTCTAGTTTGTGTTTTTTCTTAGTTTGAGTCCAACTCATGTTCCTATATAGATTTGGACTAATATTCTCGACAGGAGCACGAGATGACTCTCTATATGCAACTTGAGTTTCTATTTTGTTCTAGGCTCCTGTTAGGATTGGCTGATTGAAGCAATATGGGCTGGAGCCTATATATAGGACCCTTGGACATTGAGTTTGCATGTACCCAAGCATTCCGAAGAGTTTTTTATCTTCTTTGGGTGTAACTGTCTCAAGGTTTTTGGGTTCTCTCTTTGAGAGCAGCTCTCCTTTATAATCTTGTTACAATAGTAGAATTTCTCCTCTTCCTGTGGAGTAGGTTATCTAGACCAAACCACATACATTTTGAGTTTTCTTGTTTATAAGGATTGCTCTTCTTTTACTCTCGTACATTGCTCCATGTTCTTTCAACCGCGCTGACTCAATGAGTTCTTATAAGTTGTTCATTCTTGGTGATGTGTTAGTTTAGCTACTAGTAGAGACGTCCAATGATATCAAGGCTTCCTCGTTCTATTATTATAATCCAATAATATCCATATCCACTTCATCTTCTTACACCTTCACATACATACGAAGTTAGCTGCTCTTGTACCAATGCCTATTATTACTATTGATAGTTTTAAAAGGAAAACTTGCACACTCAATAAATTGGTTTTTTCCTGTGTAATTTCTAAGGAAAGCAATGTCTAACTCCAGCGGCTGTGAAATATTGTCAGCGAAAGACTTCTGCGTCCATGATTGGCTGCTAAGATGCTAAACTCTGGCTTTTAACTTTCAAGATTAAGATACCAAAAGTCAAAGCCTGAAGCGTTGACAGATGGTTTGGTTTAGAATGCACGGACCATCCTAATCCCATTATGCATGACGTGCATCGGAATGGCAGCCAGCCACATAAACTTAAGTGACAAGGACTCCAAGGGGTGCTAACCCTCCATCAAATGTCTCTATTTATTGAGGCAAACCTAAATGAAGTTTAAGAGAAAAAGGACGGGACTTTCCACTCTGCCTATGGCATGACAGAGACAAGAGGAGGGAATGGTGCCTGAAGAAGGCTAGATGCCTCCATATATTCAGCTTCTTGGTTGGTCCAGAGAGAGATCAGCGGCAAACAAAGGAGAGCCACCAGTTTACGCACACTTGATGGTTACCAGAGGAGACAGTCAGCAGCATCGAATTAATACCATAAGTTGGTTGGCATCCGAACGAGCGCCCACAAGACAGCAACGCAAGAGTGGGGGACAGACGATGAACTCCAACTTTACCATACTGCCTTCTTTTCGTAGCCTGGTCACGGGAGATTTCACATGAATCCCGTTCAGTTGTCCCACCAGAAAGAAAGGGCTAGGCACACTTGCCAGTTAGCTCAACTAGTCAAGTCTGTTGCTTGTGAAACGTTGCGGGGTCGAATTTCAGTAAATCTCGTTGGAGCACTACAACAAGATATTAAATGCCAACAATGTACGCTATTGGTTGTTCTCTCTATCCTAGTATCTTGGGCAGGGATGAAATTCCCCACTATCCAAAAAAAAAAAGGACGAGACGGTCTTAGTCAATACAAAAGAGAGGAGGCATCAATTATTAACATCGAGATTCCTAATCTGTATGCATTACGGCAGTCATTTTGCACTTGTTCGCATTCTAATTTCCCTCACAGTGTCTTTGATAGAGATGACGAAGGAACGGGCACCATTGTTCAAACACACCACGAATGGCAAGCACGGGTATGCTTTTGTGGCCGTGACCGGAGTACTTCTGCTGGATGCAGTGCAACTGCTGAAAGTTGTGAATTTCAGACCTCATGATTTCTTTTAAGAGTTGAGAATGTTGCTGGTCGACGCATGAACAATTAAGAACCTCGCTGAGCCATCCATGTACACAACACGTGCCCCAAGATTGAGACGCATACAAAACAGCTAATTGTTTCGTTTACAGTCTCAAATTATTCGTCGCGCTTCAGTAAACTAATAATCGTGACAGGGAGCCGGACAAAGGATGATAATGTTGCAGGACTGTTGGTTTGATTATTTATGTGATTTGTTCGACTTGGGATGCCACTAAATTTTCTATTCGAACTCTCAAGCATAACTGGTACCATAATTTGAACAAACCTGAGATGAAAAAAAGCATATCTGTGGGTGCGCTGTCACTTATTTTACGAAGAAAGGTACTTCTGAAAGATCTGCACTTCAGCCTGGCTCAAACAACTGCCTACAAAAAGGCAGTGCTATATATGGATTGATTTCATAGCAATAGGTTGAATGGAAATTATGTTAGCTAACTAAAAAATAATATGTCCTTATCCAAATAGCTGCTGGAGTTTCTTCTCAAAGTAAAAGCTCTAACTATTTGATGAATAAATTTTAAGATCAAACTAGTTCGTACATAACAGTATAAGTATTTACGATATTCTTAGTAAGACGGGACTGATATATAGATGAAGGTGGAGAAATTGTTTAGGCGTCTATCAGCTGAGTACTAGCTTCTGCTTCTTAAGGATCAGCAGATCAACTCAGAGGACAAAAAGGTGTGAGCTCAATGCATCCACAAATATGTCCTTTATATCGTAATATTGATCTCTGCAATATTCAAATGATACTGTTGGGCGACGATTGTTTTCGTGGCTTGGGAGAGATTTTGCCAATAACTATGGGGGACACTGCATATTTCGAGGGAGGAGGAAACACTCTAAAGTGGTATCGTTCACGTGTCTCTAAATGTAGTTCAATATCTTTTTATTTGAGGAAACTAGAGAAAAGACCCTTAAGAGTTTGAAAACACCATTATTCATTATTGCATTATATCTGAATTTAAAAGAATATACATGTATACTGACTATGATAATTACAATACTGTAAATAATCCGTTGCATATATTGAAATAATACCAAGTCCTTAAGAGTTCAGGGTATCATCTAATCATATTAACACTCAATTATACCACCTATAGTGCTTGGACAATAAATCTTTTCATATTTTTAGGATAATAAATATTATCTTGTAATATTGAGAACATCCTATGTGTTTCCTATAGGTGTGCAGAAGAGACGCTTGATCATATCTTTTTTGTTTGTAACTACACTAAGTACCTTTGGTGTAGGGTGTGGTAGAAGATGGGTTTTTGGGGGGGGGGGGGGGGGTAATCCCCCTCCAACCCCGTTGGAGGGTATTTTCTGGGTTGTGGACTAGATCAAACACTATAGGGGCCTTACAACCCTTATGGGTGTTTGTTTTATTGGTCTTTGCTTCCTTATTAGGAATGATGTAACAGAGCAGAATCTGAATCCTACCCTTTTTCATGATTAGAATGTTAGTGAGACTGGTTTCTTAGATTTAACCAAACAAGGATAACATTAGATACCTAACTGAAACTTGAATAGACTTGTAAATAAATATGACATAATATTAACCAAATGACCAGTAAAAAGTACATAAAATATGTCACATAAGATAATATTGACAAAGATAGGTTGTTAAGAGAAATAATATGCTTAAAACATATATTAGAAGAACAATGTGAATTTACATGTCCGTAATTGTGAATAATGTTGCATTACCCAAATAAATATAGTTTAATGGATTTAATGGGATAAATAAGAAATATATAGGTTACAAATTTCCCTAAAATAGATTTAGAAAGAAAGATAAATCTAAGGACTAATTTATAAATGTGTTAATTAATGTTATGGATTTCCCTATAGTTCTCTCAATATTCATTGTCACACTAATTTCCCCATTTCATAGTCAGGTTTAATTCTCGTGAACCATTAGATACGGATCCTGTCGTTGCACTTTTGTATTCAACCTTAATTCAAAATAGGAAACACGGTCTACAATACCACTTTTTATGCGGATGATTTCTCTCCCTCGGTTACATAATTCACCCCAGTGTTCTCTCCTTCACTTTCCTCGCATCTCTCTGAATATGTGGACCCTAAGGTTTTCTAGTGTTTTGTTTCCCCAACCCTTCTAAAGATGAGGAACACTCTCCTTTCCCCTATTTCTACCCCCTTTCATTCTCCATGAATCTTCTTATCTTTGAACCTCTATATAAATGTTTTCCCTCCTTCTTCGAGGTGCATGATACCTTTTCTACAATCTTACTCGATATGTAACATCCTGGAATAACTCTCAACAACCTCACCTTCCTATATCATCTGGGTTGAGTTCGTCGTTCTTCCTTAACTCACCATGAGGCTTGGAGACCACCCAAAACCATCCTTCAAGATCAATATAAGCTAAGACACCCACCAACATTGCCAATTCTAAGGTATCCCAAGTTCCCCTCTTTTGATATACTCATTGACCATATGACCCAATCAAGTGCTCTTCTCCGTCATTTTGATCCTTTTCTTCACCCTTAGCTTCTTCGATCGACGTCGAACATTTTCCATAACTGTAAGACCCCTGGCCTAGGTTTTGGGTTAACCATGTTTTCTTTGGCTTGATGATGTGCTTAGAACCTTGCTCTAATCATTTGAGATGATCTTATAGCTTGTGGAGAGCTTAAGTCTCCATTTTGTGCTTGTTTGGATGATGTTTGTGCTTTGTGTGCTAGTTTTGGTGCAAATTACAATTTACCCAAAGTAGGGGGTGAATGTGCAATTATCACCTCTAGAGTGTTCCTTCTCTTTCTTGACATTATCTATAGGAGAGAGAAAGAAGAGAATCCTTGTTTGAACCTTGTTTCAGTGGTGACACCCTTAGTGGTGATTAGGGTTTTCTAGGGTTTGGTGTGCCTTGACCTATGTGTACCTTGTGGGTTGTCTCGACCTATATCGCAACCTAGGGCATGTGTTGTAGGTTTCATGGTCGAGACACCTTCCCTAGGTGTGGTGGTCATGACCAAGATGGTCTTGGGTCGAAACAATTACTTTTGTGTAGGGTGTATCGACCTAGGGTGTGTGTGGTGATCGTTTGCCTCGACCAAGTGATGTTTTGGTGTTGTTGTCGTGACCATGGCTGGTGTTCCTTGGTGGGTCGTGACCATGATGATGTTGGGTGAGCTAGGTGGTCGAGACCCAACTTAGAGTGTATCACCATTTTGTGAATTATGGCTAAGGTGGTTGCATGTGCGTTTCTTGGGTGGACAAGT
Source organism: Alisma plantago-aquatica (assembly GCA_963693085.1). Lineage (NCBI taxonomy): Eukaryota > Viridiplantae > Streptophyta > Magnoliopsida > Alismatales > Alismataceae > Alisma > Alisma plantago-aquatica. Next base: position 123,907,747 of record OY856414.1, on the reverse strand, counting down.
GTCTTAGTGGAGCCCTACCTTGTTGACACCTAATCTCTTACACAACTTCCCTCCTCTTTTGCTATATGAACCCTCTTCTCTCCATGCAAGTGACCCCTTTAGGCCTTCCTTCTTACTCCCTCTCTTTTTCTCATCCTTGGAGCTTAGTGGAGCAAGAATGGTTGATCCTTGGAGCCTTGGTCATCAAGATCCCTGGCATGTGGTGATTCTTTCCCATCTTCAACCTTGGTGATCAAGTGCATGGAGCTTGCAATCCTTGGAGTGATCTTCCTTAAGGCAGGTTATATAACTCTTAACCTTTTCTATTAATGCACTTTGCCTATATGCATGTTGATGTTTTCTCTTTCTAAAATGTTTCCTTAAAATGATAGTGGATGATGCTAAGACCTAGGACTTGTTTGATGTTAAAACCATGCTTGGTTTGGAAGTAATTTGAAACCCTAGTTTTGATACCCAATTTTCATGATTATGGTGTAATGGTGGTTTTCCTCTATCTCTTGATCTTGGTTTTGATCACATGTATGACGGAAGAGTGTCATGAGGTTCTATGAAGTTTAAATCTATTTTGATGGTGTCAAACATTGTTTTCTCTCTCTTGCACAAGGGTCTTTCATGATTTTTTCATGATTCAAGTTTTAGGGTTTTAGTGACCGATTTGCATGAGATTTTATCCTCCATGTTGATGATGGATTTTGTGGGTATGATTTTCTATTTTGGCTTTTGAGACCTTCTATTTTGATCATGGTAAATCCCTGATTTGGTGTTGTTCTTCTGCCTAGGTGGTAACTTTCCTAAGTGGTTGTTATACCTATTTTGTCTTGGGTCACGACACTTTGGTTTTGGGTCAAGATAGCTGACCTTGTGGAGGTCACAACATCCTCCTCTTTGATGGCCACGACATCTAATCCCCAGTGGGTCGAGACACATCCTTGGTTTTGGTCAAGATGTTCCCTTCTTTCTTGAGTTGTGACATGATAGTCTTGGAGGTCGAAACCTGAGTTTTATGTCTGGTAGAGACACCATGTAGCATGGTGGTCAAGCTCCTTTGTTGCGCAGGCGCGGCACTGACTTTGGATGGTGGTTTGTGATACTACATATGTGCGTGATCATGATAGTCCTATTTAGTGATTGGTTGACACTTATACATAATCATATGATGGATACATAAGCATGAACACTAAGTAAGGAACCATGTATGGTGATGTTTGGTTGGATGCCTAATCAACCCTAATCATGATCCTTAACCTTAATGTGCTCTAAGAATGTGTGAGGTGACACAATTAGAGTTTAGTGTTATAATCATGTTGTAAATCCTAATCGGCTAAGTATGGAACCCTAACCGTAATCTAGGGACAATTATGTGTTTGCTTCATTCCCTTGGAATGGATATGATGTTAAGATTTTATCTCTCTCTTGGTTATGAATCCCTAACCTTGTAGGTGATATGACTTTGAATTTCATAGCTAGTGTATGTTATAGTAAATATGATATGACATAGGTTGAATGAACCTGGAGGAGGCATGAAGAGGTACTTGTGATGCAGGATTGATGTGAATGGGTCAATGACCTGGCATGTTCCTTGTACATGATTTAAGGTGATAACCTCTTAAGGTGTGATTGAGGGATTAATATCCCATGGTCATGTGACTTTGGTGATAGCCTTTTGTGGTTGTGTGACAATGATGATGGCCTTGTGAATGGTTGTTCTACAGTTCTATGTGATGATGTGACAAGTTCACACCCTATACGTTTTATATCTTCTGAAGTTGTACTATAACTTGATTCTTGTAGAGTTTGTTATGACTTCATACATTGTAACTTTATTGATGCTAAAAGATATCTAATTGGCTTACTAAATCAAGTGAAACCTAATCATGTAGGTTCCCTATGCATAGATCCATTCCACTGTCAAGTCTTAGTAATGGATGGTGAAACAAGTTCTTCCATAGTGGAAGCTCGGAGTCATATATTGTTGAGTATATGCATTCACAAGATTGGTTGTGGGCCATACCTTGGAAGGAGGGTGGCTACGGGCCACAACTCAGTTATGTGACACAATATATACTTTCACATGATTGGTTGTGGGCCATACCCTAGAAGGAGTGTGAATTCAGGTCATAGCTCAGTTTCACTAGAGTTGTGCCTATATACCATGGTAGGCTAGGTTTTTTTGCAGATGACTCATATGTTATGTAATTGCATTATTTCTCATGTGCTGACCGGGAGGTGTCGAGAGGTCGTGGATTTCAACTCTTCCATTGACCTTATATGGCACTGATTTTGACTTAGCACTGATCAGTTGGAGTATGAGTGGTATACCTCATCTCCTTTGGGCATAATAAAAGATGTAATACAGATGTGTAGTGTATTTGCATAGGGACAAAATGTGAAGAGTAATGGTTGAATCCTTGACTTTCTCTTCTACAATTTAGATGATAAATGATATACATGTTCTTCATATTTCTTTTTAGAATGTTAATTGTTCTATTGTTCAGTGGTAGTTGTCTAGTCTTGCTTAATCAACTTTATCTATTGTTTACATATCGTTTAGTTGAATCTGCTCAAACTACTTAGTATGTTATCTGTTGCTTAGCTTATATGTGCTTTTAATAGACGTTGGAGAAGAGTTATATCTCTTTCTGGGATGTTTTGTCTCACCCTGTGGGTTTCCACATCTTTTAGGTGGTTGTGCATGATGTGGTGGAGATCATGCAACTGAGGAGGAGGAGTGGCAAGAGTAGTAGTTGATTAGGTTGGGAGTGTTGCTAGTCTTTTAGTGTATAGTCCTAGAGTTGTCCCTATACACTCAGGTCCTTGGGGGTGTTTTCGATGTGTTTTAGAGATGTCACTGACTTGAGGTTTTGACATGTGTGCCCCTTTTGTTGTATAGTTTGGAAGATGTACATGTATACATATGTGGAACATGTCCTCCATATAACATGTTGATAACAGGAATGTTTGAGAGCAATGACGTAAGCACTTTATGATGTATAACATGTTATCCAAGTGTCCATTTTAGGACTTATTTGTGAAGGTTTTTAGCCTATGGTGCTTTTATGAAATCAGTTTCAATTTCCTTTGTGTTCTGGTAATCCACTGGTTTAGTGTTAATTCTGTGTTGGTTTTGAGTAATTTCACTTGTTTTGGCAATGGGCGTCACAGTTTGCTTGGTATTAGAGCCTTAGGTTTGTTGATCCTATAGGGACCTAGGACTAAGGTTCATGTCTATTCTAGTGTCCTCTAGTCTATCTTATAGTGACATCTGCTTATTCATAAGAAGAAGAGTTGAGAAGATGGTTGGAGAACACAAAGAACATGTGGCTGAGAGTGGTGTTGTTGCACTAGGTGGAGGCTCAAGGAGGCAGGATCTTGAGGAGAGGGCAAATGAGATGCCTCAGTTAGACCTTTTAGTTGTGGCCAATCCTACTTTTCAGTCCATGTTTAGACAGCTTATGGCCACAATTACACATATGGCGGACAAAATGCCCATTCCGCAAATTGAAGCAGCAATCTCCAATGTGGAATCTCTGGTCTCAGGGAAGACTTTTGAGCAGTTGAGGTGAGTTGGAGTTGTGGAGTATGTGGGTATAGCGGATCAACAAATGCAAATATTTGGTTAACAAAGTTGGAGAAGGCCTTAAAGATCCTGAGAATCCCCGAGGCAGACAAGGTAAAGCATGCAATGTACCTTTTGAAGTGGAGTGTTGGCCATTGGTGGGCCATAGAAGGGGACAAAAGGCTAGGCGTTGTGACTGATGAATGCATATTCATCAGAATTTCAATTACCATCCATGGATAAATTCGACTCAATACATCCAATTTCACATGTTAAATATCACAATGTATCATAAAGTGCAAAATTACTTAATTGATTCGATTATCAAGGTTTTTAACCGAGTCCATGTTTATTTTATGCAGAACATTATCAGGTTCAACCATCAGATGTCACCCACCTCCTTTCAACCCTAATCCATAAGAATCACCACCATTCGATCTTCATCAACCATCATCCAAATCAAACCCCTTTGAGTGGGACCCACCTTTCTCACCCTTGGTTTCACCATTCGGTCTCGACCAATCAGTTTCATCCATTCGGTCTCAAGACCGAATGGACAATTCCACCTCAAAACCGTTTGGATTTAACACACCTTCGAGACCGTTTGAACGTCGCACGGTCTTATACCGTTTGGATGCAAAGGTCACCGAGACCGATAGAGCGATCGATCATAGACCATTTGGAGGCTGGTGTGAGATCGTTTAGAGGTTAGACACTCAAGATAGGTTACCATAAAGACCGTTTGCAACACTCGACTCCGCCTTCATCTTCCTCTTCCATCATCTTATACCTCCAGAAATCCTAACAACACCTGCACCCTCTTCCACCGCCGTCGTAGCTGCATCCTAACTCGACCTACAACAAACCCGATCGTGCCACCACCTCCTCACACTAGCAACGATCCCATTGATCTCACGCATCTCTCCTTCACCCTCCAGCCTCGACGCCACCATCGCCATGCGCCTCTTTTGCTACCTTCCTTGCCGCCTGACGGACCTATAGCGCGGACGTCCTCAAGACAGCGGCAGAAAATGGTCTCAGACTGTTTGGACGCCAAGGTCGCAAGACCGTTTGCCGCGCAACATAACAGACGGATCACTGCTGAAGACCGATCGCGGCCAGCGTGAGACCGTTTGGAGGCTGGACATCTGAGGACCGTTTGGGAAATTAACCGTGGAGACTGTATGGTCACAATACTCCCAGACTGTTTGGAGATTTTCGTAAGATCGATTGGATAAGCTACTAGCAAAACATTTGGAGCCCAGGGTTGCGAGACCGTTTAAGGAAGGAAACTAAAGACCGTTCGATGCCGCTAGCATACCAAACCGTTTAGAGCATTGGCTGTCAAGACCATTTGCACATGCATAACGCAAACCGTTTGGAAAGAATACTGTCAAGACTGTTTGGTCTATGTATAGAAAAACCGTTTGATCTATGCAAAGCAAGACCATTTGGGCACTTAAAGTACCCAGACCGTTTGGTCAATTATAACCAAACCGTTTGGAAGGTCATAGAAAAAACATGATCATCCCATCCGAGCCTATAAATAGGACCCCGAGGGTCCTCATTTTGGCATCGGATCCAGGACGCCACCAGGATGCCCGAGCACAGGATTTGATCCAGATCTGTCCGATCCTACCACTGCCATTTCACCTGCCGTTCCTACTACAACTCAAGGAGACTAAGAAGAGAAGGAAGAAGGAGTGAGAAAGACTATTCAGACTGTCTTGATGTCCCTCATTCTTCCAGATCTGCTCCGATACGACGTAGAAGACTGCATCATCTTCACCGAGCTGCGACTAGCTTTTGCATCATGCTCATGGCGGAATCCTCTCTCTTTCCTATTCTTCTTGTTTCTCGCATCATGAGTGAGTAGTTCCTTTTCGCTGGGGTGCGGGGACTAGCCCCCCTACCCATGCATTCATGTATTTTCATTTAACATTCTAAGGCAATGTATATAACTTTTCATTTTGTTGCTAATCGATATGCTTGTAGTTGATTACCTGCTTGCTTTCATCTTGTTCTTATCTTTGTAGTGTAGAATGTCGATTAATGAGGTAGACTCCAAGACTAGAAATAGAATGGGGTTCCTTGAGGTCATAAGTGTATGATATGTGAGGGGACGAGCCATCTAGTCTACAATGACACTTCTGTGGTCTAAACATCCCTCAGGGAGGACCACAACCTTAGTTGGATGTTGTATCTTCTTGTTAATCGTCGATGTTTGCTTGTAGACTAATTTCCTACACGAGTGTCGATTAACACAGTTGACTCCCAGACTAGAAATAGAATGGGGTTCCTTGAGGTTGTAAGTATATGATCTGTGAGGGGACGAGCCATCTAGCCCACGGTGATGCTTCTGTGGTCTAAACATCCCTCAGGGAGGACCACAACCTTAGTTGGATGTTGTATCTTCGAAATCGTAAGTGCATGATCTGGATGGTGACGAGAAATCTGATGCCTAAGGGGATGCTTACGCGGGCCTAAACATCCCTCCGGGAGGGTTCACAATAGTTCCATTTGGATAGTTAGATGCTTTCCTGGATGTTATGAGTTTAGATGTGTTTGCATGTGCAGTGGTGGTGAAACCCGATACCATCCCAGTGATTCCATATCATTTAATCTAAAACAAACTTTGATTATGCTCGTTTACTCTCTTACAATTAGTTTAATTAAGCTCAACCAATTCAATCATTCTAAATATTAGTCTTACTTGAGCTAGATTCGACCGATGAAGATTCTTAAAAACATTTTCCTTTGGGATTCGATCCTTAAGACCCGTCTGCTTGCGGGTGGTATTATTGCACGAGGTTTTAGTAAAAGCTCAGAGATTTCAACCCCGAGTGAATTTGTTAGTGCGATATTTGCCACGTCAAATTCTGGCACCGTTGTCAGGGACAACGAAATCAGTTAGTCAAATCTAGTTCTTTTAAGGCTAATCTAGGATTTTACTTTTTCTTTTTGAAACCATTGATCATCTATTTGAGTTTCACTCTACTCCATCAATCTTACTTCAAATCTTTTTATTTCAAGTACTTCAAGAAGGACTAGTGCATGCAGCGTTTGAACAGTCTCAGACTCACTGCCAGCTTTAATCCCGAGATAGACAGAACCTTTCATCATCAAAACAGAGAAAACCAAGCAAGAATGGCACAAGAGGAAGAAATAGCCCGAATGGTAGCTCAATCCCTTAATGCACAGAGAGAAAGTTTCATGCAAGAAGCTAGAGCTGCGGTTCAAGAAGAAATTCAAGCAGCACAAGCAGCAGCACACACTACAAAAAAAATAACGATTAGTGGTATTTTATTTTTTTGGCTTTTGTATTAAAAATCCACTAAACCTTCACATACAGTGGCATTTTTAATCAAATGCCTCTACATGCCCATTATAATTGTCCAGCAGAAAATTCCAATGATAATGGCTTTTATGTGTGGCAATACTGGCCATTTATTATTGCCTATAATTTATAGACATTCTATTTACTTAATTTTCTCCTAACCCTCCCATGTGCCCCCTCTAATGCCCCCCGATGGTCGTCTGCGGCGCGACCTACTGCATGAGACCTGTTGTGCCCTAGGGCATCACCCTAGGGGTGGCGGCGAGTGAGAGAATCCCACTGGGACCGTCTGCGTCGAGCGGCCCTCTACGGGGCTCGGGGGCTGGGAGATCATCATCGGCCGTTGGTGGATCGTGGTGCTAGGATATCTGTGCGGAAAAGCAGGTACAGCTTGCAATCGAGCGACGGGGAAGATGGCGGCCCTGGCTAGCTAACTTCTGGTGGGAGAAGATGACGGCCCTGGCCTTCGGCTTGTGCGGAGACCATGACATGGGGAGAGGATATGGTGCCCCTTCTTCTTCACCTTCTTTCTCTGCCACCCGACAGTGCTCCATCTATCTCGAAGTTCCGAGTACGCTTCCTCGCCTGGAAGACCAGCCATTGCGGATTGAGTTCGGGGACACACCGCCTCCGTGACCTGGGTGCGGTGGTGTTTGGGGATGGCGGGGAGCAGGGTGAAACAATGGGGGAAAGTGGAGATGGCGCTTCCCCTCCCCCTTCTCCTATTGCAGGCAGTCTGATGATTAATCTACAATACCTCGGCCGAAAATGAGCAGCGGCCATCCCCAACCATGCCAGAAAGATGATCCAATACATCAAGGAGATCACCAGCAACCACAGCGATGAGGAGATTTATGCAATGCTCAGAGAGTGCTCCATGGATCCAAATGAGACAGTACAGAAGCTCCTCTACCAAGGTTCCTTACCCCACTTGTTTCTCTGCCGCTCTTTTACTTGATTAACGCTTTCTCTTCTCTCGTGGCGACTTCTCGGTTGGGACGGGGTCAATCCGAATTCGTGGGCTGGGGATTTGTGATCATAATTTCCACTTAGGGGTCTGATTTGCGTCAGATAGCTCATTGTTTTAGTATATTCAAGTCAACCGTCCTCTTCTATTCGACCCCCGAACCTTATGTCTTTTTTTCATAGATACGGATATGGAAAGTAGGATTTGGCTTCTGTGTGAGTTGCTAATGTGGGAAATCCGTCGTCGTTTCCCAGTGTCGGTGCTGTTAAGTGAAAGATTGCGTCTTTTCTATATTTGCTCTGTTATTCCACAATCTTCTTTTATGTACATTGTTGACCCTTTTCCCCTCCTTTTCGAGTCATTTCATAAGTAGTAAATTTAGATGATTTTTTCTTATTTGAGTATCTACCTAGAGCTTGGTTTAACTACAAGCAGTACTATCTCAGAAAGTCCGACCTCCGTTTATTTGTATGTTGAACATCCCTATATGTGAACGACGACTCTCTATAAGTTAGAAATCTTACTATCAGCTCAGAAAACTGAAGCTACATTATGTACACTCTATAGATTACCATCTTACTGTTGTGTTAGCTTACTATAATATCCATCAAGTGCATGTATCTCATTTTCTATTTGGGTTGCTACTTGCTGCTTCAAAAAGAAGTTTTATGATTGAAAAAAAAAAACTTACTGGGATATAGCTCATGGCATGGGTACTGTTGCTGGGAATGGTCTCATCTTTACCTGGTGTTCTACATAGACAATGGCTACATATCTTTTTATGAATATGCAGGTAATAAAAATCTGGCTTTGCACTACTGATAACTAATCATATTACTATATTTTCTGATTAAATTGGTTTTCAAGATTAAAATGTACACCTATTTGTTGTCAGACCTGCCTTCCTCTTCTTGCTAATTTCACCTCTCTGTGTAGTAAGTACCTTCCTGTAAATGAGACACCTGCATTGGTTACAACTTGATGGGATCCTCAGCCCATTTCAATATGTGCAGCGTAGAGAGTTTGTTACATACTTAGCTTTAAGACTTCAAGTGTATTTGGTGTGATAAATTGGAAGACAATTGCTTTTATCACTAGATGATAATAAAATTTTGGTGTATGTACAACTACTTTCCATGAAGTGAAAAGAAAGCGAGACAAGAGAAAGGAGGTGAGTCCTGTTAGTTTTTCTTTAAATGATTCAATTAGTGTATATATTGAAGTGATCTTTTTTGTATAGTTACAATTTCTTATTGCGTCTATATCCATCACAAATCTAACATTTCCCAAGGAAGTCATGTCCACCATGATTATTGTAGGTTCTATTACATATTGGCCTACCCATTGGGACTATTCTTGGGTTCAATCTAGTTCATTCTCAATGCAACCGTAAACAACCTGAATGATCGTTTCAATTATTATAATGTATTCTCTTACTATTGGTATAAATTATCTCTATTAGAGAATTATTATAACCGATACAGATATCACTTAAGGTAAAACTGGTGTTCATCTTTATTTCTATGGTATTTGGATAGGGATGTTAGGAGGTTGTTGTTGCACATGTTTATGTTGATTGTGACCACGTCGAGAACAACTAGGAGAAGGTATGTTTGTCTAAAATTAGAATCTTCACTCTTGGGTAATTTATTTTTTTTGCATCTGCTGGAGTCTTGCTTTTGGACCATGACAAAATAAACCGGGCATGCCTAATTATCATCGTAATTATTTCATAATTCACTTTGTATAGGCAGTGTAACAATACAAGTTTTCTTGATCACTAACGATTTCCGCAAACTGGTCAAATAGTTGTAGCTCGTCAAGGCTACACCATTTGTAGAGGGTTGTTAAGCAAACCTTATTTTTCCAAAACAATATGCAAGGATGATAGAAATACTCCTCTCTCTTTTATTTTCTTAGAAAAATATATTATGTGGACAAGTTTGTAAAGGAGGCAATATTGCTATATAGTAGCTCAATCCAACAAAAGGAGCTTTAGAGCTTGGTCGTAAATCTGGATTGGTACATGCATGGAAAGGAAGTTAGGCAGGTGAGATGATCGCATAGTTGTAGCATCATTAGTTAAAGTAGAAAATTTATGTGATCAGATCTTGTTAATTAATAATTGCAGTAGTAGATCTCTTTAGAAAAAGAGGGAATACTACTAACTATTGATTATGATATTATAAAATGCAGTGAACTGGGAACCCTGTTGTATCATTATACTTTCTTTATTGATTAAAAATGATCTTTAAGGGCTCCTCATCGATATCTGCATAAGTGATTTAAGGTGTAATTTCATAGTGTTTCTTGAGATGTGAATAATGTATCTTTAATTTTTGCTTTGAACTCTAGGTACCGGCATGAAGGTATCAAGTAGCTTTCTTTCTTGAGGAGATTTAAGCTTCATGGGCTATTATGAGATGACATGAAAGTAGGTAAAATTCTTTAGGCATCTACCATAGTAGATTCTGATATAGCCGAAAGATGTAATGATACCACCATATTACATACTATGTTGTTCATCATTAGCCATTCAACTTTTGTTGGGCATTAGGCATATGAAATAGATAAATACAATGGTGATTCTCTAGTCTCTACTCTCTAGTATGTTGGTTCTCCTCAAGATTGGATACTACTTAGGAACACATTTGGCAACTATAATGTTATAACTTTGTATGATTTTGTACTCTCTACTCTCCAGTGTATGATTATACTTAATCAATTTTCCATTACTTTTCTTAGTGATTCTTAATTGATAGATTAATTGATATGACATATAAGGAGCAATATTTGATGATTGTATTAACTGATATGACATACAAGGAGCAGTATAGGAGCAATATTTCTATGTTTCTTCACCATTGATATGTGGCATCTGAGTTGGTAAAGTTGGGGTTGTACGATTGAGAGGTTGAAGGTTCTAACCCTGGTGATGGGATGAATAAATCACCATTTAAAAAAAAAGGAGCAGTATAGGAGCAATATTTCTATGTTTCTTCACCATTGATATGACATACAAGTATGCAAATTATCTCTATGATTAATGTAAGATTACATTCCATTTTTAGACTTAACAAATGCTAGCTAAACCTGGGATGTCATACATAGAAAAATTTAGAAGTAATAAAATATTGATGTTTGACCTTTTTTAATATTTATACTCTATTGTAGGAGAAGGCATAATAGGATGACCTTATAAGATCAAGAAAGACTTAATGTGAATGGGCAATGTGGCTAGACAAGCAGTGCCACCAATAAGGTATGTTGGAACTTGAATGAAGAAGAGGTGAGTGGCAAGAAAAAAACAAAGACACAACATGGCACATGACTTAATCATTCTATAGAGAGTGTACTAATGCATGGGACCAACTGATTTAACCATCCCAGGTATATATCAGTGCCCAACTGATGGGTAGTGTGCACACTCCTCACCAGTCTAGTGTGGTTTTCAGTAGACTAACTACGTCTATAAATGATCATCTGATCTCTGCACACTACAACAATATCAAAGGTGAAAATGGTTATTGATAAATTTGGGAATGGTGCTATCTTCCCTGATACTATCTTAACAACATGCTAGTGTTGTAAGTGTTTTTGTCTTACATTTGCATGCAATTTCTCAACATTTTGCTCACTTCATTGTAGGATCTTAGCAAGTTTGCAGTTGCTGCTGCCCCTACTGCTGCTTCAGGCTATCCACCTACACCTGCTGCTTCTGCTGCCAAGGTGGAAGAGAAGAAGGAAGAACTTGTTGAGGAATCTGATGACCATATGGTCGTAATGCTATCACTGCAGCTGAGAAGGATGAACCTTCATTCCAGTGTAGCTGGTCTACTCTTGTAGAAGCTCACAACTACTAGAATGGAGTCGTATGCTTTTGTAAGAAAATGAGTTTGTATTCCTTTGGGGGGTCTCCAAGTGCAAAATGAGTTGTTATCCAGTTAGTGTTCATGTCTACAATATATACCATATATAGTCATATGTGATGTTGTATTCAATACAAGGGGCAAGGTAAAATGTCCTCCCCATGTAATTGTCATTTGATTATAAATAAAAAAGTTCAATACTTCAGGAATGTATTCGGCTTCAATTGGCATTCAATTAGAAAACTTAATCATGAACTACAAATTGAATGACTAAAATCCATAAAAATTTAATAATGCAGAACTAGTATGTCATTAGTGGCTTTTTTCATAAGCCACTACATTCAATCAAAACCATTTTATACAACAACATTATACAAAACAGTGGCATTTGTATAAAAGCAAAATGATGGATAGTGGCTTTTCTATAAATGCCAAATGATGGTTTAGTGGCCTTTATGTGGCATTTATTCAAAGCCACTAAAGACAAACGTTTAGTGGCTTTTAAAACTTAAGCCACTATCTTCCTAGTGGCATTGGCACTAGATGCATTTTTTAAATGTCAAAAAATGCCGCTAAACCTGTTTACTGGCTTTTTTTTCAGTGGCATTTCTGAAAGGCCACTAATGAGTATTTTTTCTTTAGTGACAAGAAGCAGAACTACAAAAGGATCTTAGAGAGTTCTCAATCCCCAAAGCTGCTAATGTTCGTCATCCAGTACAACCTCCTCCCATCAATGCTGCCAATTTTGAGATTAGGGCACATTGGATCACATTGCTTCAAAACAGCCTGTTCTATGGCAAACAAGGAGAGGATAGTCAGGAACATCTTTTGAGGTTTATTGATCTATGTACTATGACAAAGCAAAATGGAGTATCCGACGATGTCATTCGTCTCCGTCTCTTCAAGTATTCACTTGTTGATAGAGCAATAAGCTGGTATACTTCATTGCAAAGTGAACCCATCACCACTTGGGAACAACTTCAAAATGTATTTCTGGAAAATTTCTACCCTCCCTCTCTCACCTATGAAATTAGGGGACATATAACAAATTTCACTCAAGTCCCTGGAGAAACCCTTGTGGAAGCATGGGATAGATACAAAGTGCTTCTACGCAAGTGTCCACACCATGAAATTCCTAAGAATCAACTCATTGAAATATTCTATAGGGGTGTGGACGATGATATCAAAAAGTTTTTAGATTTCTCATCTGGAGGAAATTTCATGCGTCAAAGTTATGACAACGCATGGAGAGTCATCACCCTTAGAGCTGAAAATCAAGCTAATTGGGGTAGGCCTATAGGTAAAGGAGTATTGAAGGTAGATATGGCTGAAGTTATTCCCGAATACAAGTCAATCACTGAAACCCTCAAACTCCTAGTTGCCAAGCAAGATCATATCGAATCATCCCTTGCTGCATTTGGAAGAGAACGTGCACCCCCTCAACAATAAGAACAGATCAAGTCAACTTCATTATTTTGTGAAGCATGTAAAGGAACTGATCATTCCACTTTAGCATGCAATGTTCTCTACGATGTTGTTCTAAGAAACGTATGTGGACAAGGAGATAATGATCAAATGGAAAATCTTAATGTTGTTAATACCATCCCCGGTCAAGGATATTACAATCCAAATTAGAATAGAAACTACCCTGGTTTTCAATATGGAAATCCTTTAGGAGCGGAAAACTCTCGACAACTTGGTTCAAACAATCAACAATGAGGTCCACCCATATTCCAGTATAACAACCAACAACAAAATGTTGGGAATCAAGGGAACTATAGGGGAAACTTTCAGAATAGGAATTTCAACAGTTATCAAAACAATTCCCAGTATCAGAGTCTTAATCAAGTTCCTTGTCAACAACAAGGACAACAAGTAGGTCCCGTATCACCTGATGACAAGCTATCAGCCATTGAAAAGATGTTGCAAACTCAGCAAACTATGATAGCTAACCAACAAGATCAGCAGAAGGCTATTGAATCCCAACTAGCTCAACTTGCATCTAGCATTAAGCCACCGGTTGGGGTTTTTGCTGGCCAACCAAAAAACAATCCTAAGCACCCAGAACAACTAAAGGTAGTCACCACCAGGTCAGGAAAGGACTATTTTGATCCTCCTGTCAGGCCACCTATAGTTATTACAGATGAAGATGAACCCGCAATTATACAAGACTCCACAACTTTAGAGTCTCAACCAAAAGAACCAGTAACTGTTGATAAGACAGACAAGGAAAGTCCTGAGAAACCTATTGATGAAGAAACTGAAACACCAGAACCTAATATTCCTATATACAAGCCTCGTATACCGTTCCCTGTTTGTGTAAGGAAAACTAAGCTTGATACTCGATTCAATAAATTTAAAGAATCTATGAAGAAACTTTATGTTGATATACCCTTTTTGGATGCGCTGGCTGAAACACTAGCTTGGAAAAAATACTTAAAGTCACTCCTCACCAGGAAATATATAACTGAAGAATATGAGACAGTCAAGTTAGTTAAAACTACTTCAGATATAATCCAAAGTAAGATGCCAAAGAAGCAGAAAGATCTAGGATCTTTTGGGATTTCCTACCATATCGGTGATTCTTCATGCAAGAAGGGACTAGCAGACCTTGGTGCTAGCATCTCCATCATGCCACTCAGCCTTTGTAAAAGGATAGGGTTTACTGAACTTCTCCCAACTGGCATGACCATACAACTCGCAGACAATTCGATAAAACACCAGTTATGAATTATTGAGGATGTACCTATCAAGGTAGGAAAAGATTCCTATGTTCCGTGTGACTTAGTCATCATGGACATAAAAGAAGACCCCAGATATCCTCTCATCTTTGGACATTCGTTCCTCACCACTGCAAGAGTTCTAATTGATGTTGAAGTAGGAACATTGCTGCTCAGACTTGGTAAAGAAACTCTCGAATTCAAAGTTTTTTGAAAGTATGCGGAGACCAAGTATGCAAGAGGAAGTTTATCTTATCGATTGCATAGAGCAGATATCACTCCTCACACAAGAGGGATATGAACAAGACGATCCTTTAGAAGTGACTCTAACAAACCCATCCGCTAATAATTCCATCAATAAACAAGTTAAAGAATATGTTCTCGACCTTGACACTGCTGAAAACGACTCTGAAGCCAAAATGGAAGAACTCAAGGTTGTGGAGGCTACTGAAGATACATACAAAAAACCAGAAGCCCCTGCCCAAGGGGCTGAAGTATGTGTTTTTGGACAATCTCAAGGTTTGTCTAGTTATTATAAATTCCGATCTAACAACTGAATAAGAAGATAAACTCCTAAAAGAACTAAAGGAAAGAAAGAAAGCCATCGGTTACAAAATGAGTGACCATACTGGGGTTAGTCAAGCATTGTGTATGCACAAGATCCCTATGATGGAAGATCACAAGCCAACTATCGAACATCAATGGAAATTGAATCCAAATATGAAGGAAGTAGTCCGTCGTGAAGTCATTAAACTGCTCACCACTGGAATAATCTATCCGATATCAGACTCACCATGAGTGAGTCCAGTGCATGTGGTCCTGATGAAAGGTGGAACAACTGTGATATGAAATGAAAACAATGAACTCATCCCCACTCGAACAGTTACAGGGTGGAGGATGTGCATTGATTATAGAAAGTTAAACAAGGCAACTTGAAAGGATCATTTCCCAATGCCTTTTCTTGATCAAGTTTTAGAGCAGTTGGCTCATCAAGAATACTTCTGTTACCTTGATGGTTACTCTGGATTCTATCAAATACACATACATCTAGATGACCAGGAGAAAACTACTTTCTCTTGCCCATTCAGAACATACACATTTAGAAGAATGCCATTCATCCTCTACAATGCGCCTGCAACCTTCCAGCGTTGCATGGCTTCCATATTCGCCGGTCTCATTGAAACAATTATGGAAGTTTTCATGGATGAATTTTCTATGTATGGATATTCATTCAATATATGTCTAAAACACCTCTCCCTTGTTCTCAAATGATGTGAAGAAGAACACCTTATGCTAAATTGAGAGAAGTGTCACTTTATGGTAAAAGAAGACATTGTCCTCGACCATAGGGTCAATAATCGAGGAATTGAAGTAAATAAGGCTAAGATCAAAGTGATTTCCAAGCTCTCTATCCCTATCCATATAAAGGAAGTTTGAGCATTCCTAGGTCATGCAGGCTTCTACAGAAGGTTTATAAAGGACTTCTCAAAGATAACCAAGCCTATGACAAACTTGTTACTAAAGGATGTTGAATTTAATTTTGACGAAGAATGTGTTAAAAGTTTCAACAAACTAAAGCATGCCCTTACAACCACACCCATCACCAGAGATCCCGATTGGGACCTTCCTTTCGAAATTATGTGTGATGCAAGCGATTACGCTGTGGGTGCTGTCTTAGGACAATGCATAGAAAAGAAACATTATGTGATCTATTATGCATCCAAGAACCTCGATGAAGCTCAGAGGAATTATGCCACTACTGAGAAAGAACTTCTGGCAGTTGTATATGCCTTTGAAAAATTCAGATCCTACCTTATTGGTTCAAAAGTTATTGTCTACACAGATCATTCTGCTATTTGTTACCTTCTGACAAAGAAAGATGCAAAACCCAGGCTAATTAGATGGATCCTCCTATTATAAGAATTTGATTTGGAGATAAGAGATAAAAAGGGTATAGAAAATGTGGTAGCAGATCACCTCAGTCGCATCCACATTCTAGATACCAAGAAAATTCCGATTAATGATTCCCTTCCGGATGATCAACTAATGAAGGTCTCATAAGTTATACCGTGGTATTCTGATTATGTGAACTACCTTGCTGCTGAGGTTATCCATCCTCAATGCACTGGAAATGCACTGAAGAAATTTATGCACGATGTGAAACAATATTACTGGGATGAGCCGTATCTTTTCAAACTATGTGTTGATGGTCTATACAGACGGTGTATTGCTGAGGAAGAAGCTCAACTTATCCTGGAGCAATGTCACTCAGGGCCAGTTGGAGGACATATGAGCTCTAAAAAGACTGCCTTGAAGGTTTTGCAATGTGGTTTCTTTTGGCCAAACATATCCAAAGATTCCCATGACTTTGTCTTATCATGTGACAAATTTCAAAGATCAGGCAACATAACAAAAAGAGATAAGATGTCGCTGAGCCTGTGGCAAAAATTAGAGATATTTGATGTTTGGGGGGTGGACTACATGGGTCCATTCCCATCTTCTCATGGATTTTCATACATCCTAGTGGCGGTGGATTATGTCTCGAAATGGGTTGAAGCCATACCAACCGTCACTAGCGACTCCAAACCTGTCATCAAATTGTTAAAAGATATCATTTTCCCCCGATTCGGAGTCCAACGTACTGTGATATCTGATGGAGGGTCTCATTTACTTGAAAGAAGCTTTGAAGCTTTATTGAGAAAGTATGGTGTAACACACAAGGTAGCCTCACCCTACCATCCACAAATGAGTGGACAGGTAGAGGTTTCTAACCATCAACTCAAGGCTATCCTGGAAAAGACTGTAGGCTGCAATCGGAAGGATTGGTCAGTAAAAACCAATGACGCATTGTGGGCCTACCAGACTGCTTTCAAAACTCCCCTCAGAACTACACCATTTAGATTAATATATGGAAAGGCTTGCCACCTGCCTGTTGAACTTGAGCGCAAAGCATGGTGGGCAATTAAACAACTTAATTTTGATATGAAGGAAGCAGGCCAAGCTAGGATTCTGCAACTCTAAGAGCTGGAAGAACTCAGGATGATAGCTTACGAGAATGTAAGAATCTATAAAGAACGTACAAAGCTTTGGCATGACGGCCATCTAAAAAGAAAGGACATACAAGTGGGAGACCAAGTTCTTCTGTTCAATTCTAGATTGAGGTTATTCCCAGGAAAACTCCGTTCTCGCTGGTTAGGGCCTTACATTGTCTAGAGCATCTACCCACATGGTGCTTTCTCTTTATGGAGTGAAAAGTTAGGTGAATTTGTGGCAAATGGTCAACGATTGAAGAGATACTTCACCTCTACTGATACAAGCTATGAAACGATGATGGATCTCACCAATCCAACATATCCACCATAGAAGTTGAAGGAATCAAGTCGAGCCATCGACGTAAAACAAAGGCGCTTGTCGGGAGGCAACCCGATAAATAAAATTTGTATTTAGTTTTAATTTTGAATAATATTTTTCTTTAATTTTGTTTTTACCTTTTAGATAATTTTACACTAAATAAAATTGCATCGTAAGATGCTATTTTGAGTTCTGATTGGTCTTCATTTTTGAGATTTTCAGACGGAGGATTCAAGCTTATTGGAACGCAACCACATCCGGTGGTCCAAATGGCATGCAAATTCCCCGCCATCTCGGATTTAGAGTTTGCTCGGGACGAGCAAATTTCTAAGTTCGAGGTGGAGGGTGGGTGGTACGTATCTTACTTTCCACCTTCACCCATCTAAATCAAACTTAAGAGTTCATCATCGCATTTTTTGACCTAAATTTTCAAAATTTTCAAATAAAATTTGCAAAATTTTAAAGTTTTTTTGAAGAGATATTGGATGAAGTTTTGACAATTTTTTATATCTCTATTCATTTTGAATCATTATACCCCCCTTATTCGGAGCATATCCTCAAAAGGACCTTATTTATGCAAAAAAGGGCAAGTGTCTGTCAAACTCATAGGGATCAAACACATCATGCTTCCTAACTGACTAGTGGAACAACAACATGGAACCCCCACGGGATCCTCATCAAGTCGTTATTTGAGCCGAGTACGATAAAGAGAACAACCCGATGCACAAAATTGTAAATCAAGTTGCATTCTGATCTAAACCTTCTTCTACACTTCTTCTATCATCTTCGTACCCCTCCATCCATCATAAAGAAACAAAAATAGCCAAAATAGTGACCCTAAGTTCGGGGTGGCATGACACTTCCCTCTATATCCGCTTCTTCCATACCCCTCACGAATTAATAAGGGGTGTACCACCAAGAAAAGATGCCTAAGTGCACACAAAAAGAAATGCAATCTCAAGTCGAATAGAGGAGAGATTCGCACAAAAAAAATGCAATAAATGAAATTGCAAAAATAATAAAAATCTCGAGTCGAATAGAGGAGAGATTTACTTCTTCTTTCCATACCACCCCTCACTCCCGTTTCTACCTAAAGGCACAAATAAATGCCTCCACCACCCTGAAATACACCAGTGTCAGATCAGATGCACACTTGTTATTCTGCGGGTATCTCTGGACTCTTACGAACCTCTTTGACATGCTTGTTGTTGGAAAAAGTGAGGAGGAAGTGAAGTTGGAAAGCAAACTCAGGAACGAAGATTTGGTAAGATGTGTTTTGTGGTCTCAAGAAGTTGAGATACTGAGTCATACTGAGCTGAAAGAAAACAATCGTGATGTGAAGATGAGGCAATCACACGAATTGAAAGATTCATTTGGCGACCGTTTCAGATTTTGTGTTACTCGAGAATGAGCAACGTTTAAGTTCGGGGTATTTTGATGAATGCATATTCATCAAAATTTCAATTACCATCCTGGGATAAATTCGACTCAATACATCCAATTTCACCCGTTAAATATCACAATGTATCATAAAGTGCAAAATTACTTAATTGATTTGATTATCAAGGTTTTTAACTGAGTTCATGTTGATTTTATGCAGAACATTATAAGGTTCAACCATCAGATGTCACCCACCTCCTTTCAACCCTAATCCAAAAGAATCACCACCATTCGATCTTCATCAACCATCATCTGAATCAAACCCCTTTGAGTGGGACCCACCTTTCTCACCCTTGGTTTCACCATTCGGTCTAGACGAATCGGTTTCATCCATTCGGTCTCAAGACCGTATGGATAGTTCCACCTCAAAACCGTTTGGATTTAACACACCTTCGAGACTGTTTGAACGTCGCACGGTCTCAGACCATTTGGATGCAAAGGTCACCGAGACCGATAGAGCGATCAATCACAGACCGTTTAGAGGCTGGTGTGAGATTGTTTGGAGGTTAGACACTCGAGATAGGTTTCCGTCAAGACTGTTTGCAGCACTTGACTCCAGCTTCATCTTCCTCTTCTGTCATCTTCTACCTCCAGAAACCCTAACAGCACCTGCACCCTCTTCCACCGCTGTCGTAGTTGCATCCTAACTCGACCTACAACAAACCTGATCATTACACCACCTCCTCACATCAGCAACGATCCCATCGATCTCGCGTGGCTCTCCTTCAACCTCCAGCCTCGACGCCACCATCGCCCTGCGCCTCTTTTACTACCTTCCTTGCCACCAGATGGACCTACAGTGCGGACGTCCTCAAGACAGCAACAACAAATGATCTCAGACCGTTTGGATGCCAAGGTCACAAGACCATTTTCCGTGCAACATAGCAGACTGATCGCTGCTAAAGACCGATCGTGGCCAGCGCAAGACCGTTTGGAGGTTGGACATCTGAGGACCATTTGGGAAATCAGCCATGAAGACCGTATGGCACAATACTCCCAGACCATTTGGAGATCTTCCTGAGACCGATTGGATAAGCTACTAGCAAATCATTTGGAGCCTAGGGTTGTGAGACAGTTTAAGGAAGGACACTGAAGACTGTTCGATGCTGCTAGCATACCAAACCATTTAGAGCCTTGGCTGTCAAGACCGTTTGCACATGCATAACGCAAACCTTTTGGAAAGAATATTGTCAAGACCGTTTGGTCTATGTATAGAAAAACTGTTTGATCTATGCAAAGCAAGACCGTTTGCGCACTTAAAGTACCAAGACTGTTTGGTCAATTATAACCAAACAGTTTGGAAGGTCACAACAAAAATGTGATCATCCCATCCGAGCCTATAAATAGGACCCCAAGCGTCCTCATTTTGGCATCGGATCCAGGACACTGCCAGGCTACCTGAGCACAGGATTCAATCCAGATCTGTCTGATCCTACCACTGCCACTTCACCTGTCATTCCTGATGCAACTCAAGGAGACTAAGAAGAGAAGGAAGGAGGAGTGAGAAAGACTGCTTGGACTGTCTTGGCATCCCTCGTTCTTCCAGATCTGCTCTGACACGACGTAGAAGACCGCATCATCTTCACTGAGCTGTGACTACCTTCTGCATCATGCTCATGGTGGAATCCTCTCTCTTTCCTATTCTTCTTATTTCTCGCATCATGAGCGAGTAGTTCCTTTTTGCTAGGGTGAGGGGACTAGCCCCGCTACCCATGCATTCATGTCTTTTCATTTAACATTCCAAGGCAATGTATATAATTTTTCATTTTGTTGCTAATCGATATGCTTGTAGTTTATTATCTACTTGCTTTCATCTTGTTCTTATCTTTGTAGTGTAGAATGTCAATTAATGAGGTAGATTCCCAGACTAGAAATAGAATGGGGTTCCTTGAGGTCGTAAGTATATGATCCGTGAGGAGACGAGCCATCTAGCCCATAGTGATGCTTCTGTGGTCTAAACATCCCTCAGGAAGGACCATAGCCTTAGTTGGATGTTGTATCTTCGGAACCTTAAGTGCATGATCCGGATGGCGACGAGAAATCTAATGCCTTAGGGGATGCTTACGCGGACCTAAACATCCCTCCGAGAGGGTTCACAACAGTTCCATTTGGATAGTTATATGCTTGCCTAGATGTTATGAGTTTGGATGTGTTTGCATGTACGGTGGTGGTGAAACCCGATACCATCCCAGCGATTCCATATCATTTAATCTAAAACAAACTTTCATTCTGCTCGTGTACTTTCCTACAATCAGTTTAATTAACCTCAACCAATTCAATCGTTCTAAATATTATTCTTAATTGAGCTAGATTCGAATGACGAAGATTCTTAAAAATGTTGTCCTTTGGGATTCGATCCTTAACTATACTGCGATAAGACCCGTCCGCTTGCGGATGGTATTATTGCACGAGGTTTTGGTAAAAGCTCGGGGATTTCAACCCCGAGTGAATTTGTTAGTGTGATATTTGCCACGTCAGTGACCGGTTGGGAGGAGTTCTACTGTGAGTTTGTCAATTAGTACTCTCCTCAAACGTACCTTGATGAGAAGATCAAACTATTTGAGAGGATCCGACATCGATCCATGTCGATCAATGAGTACTAGGTGAAGTTTATGGAGTTGTTGATGTTTTTTCCTCACATGGCTGCTATGGATAAGGAGAGAATTAGATATTTTGAGAATGTTTTAGTGCATAATTGATGATGCCAACAACACCCTTAGTGAACAGAAAGCATTTTTCCATATTTGTGGAGTCTGTTCGGAGGATTGAGAGATCCATGGTTGAGAAGCGTGAGAAAGGTGCCAAGAAGAGACCGACATAGTACCAAGAACAGTCATCGGGTGGCTTTAAGGAGCCTAGGTTCTCATCACCACTAGCACAATAGAGGTCTAGAGAACCGACACAGTGGTCACCATGTAAGGGCAAAAGCCACATCTTTCTTCCTGTTGGAGCCCACAAAACAACATCAATGTCAGTGATGGGGCCGTCTAGGCCACAATATGAGACCAGGACTTTCCATAAGTGTGGGCAAGTAGGAAATCTGAGGTGGGACTATCCAGTGAAAGGTGATGAGGTGACCCAGAAGTCGAGGTAGAGACAATAGGGCTAGTGGTGGAGGACGAGGATGTGGATAGGCATCACAGGTTGGTTCCTCTGGACAAGTGATGACTAGGCTTTATGCCTTGAGTCATCTAGAAGGAGAGGTCAACTCGTGAGTAGAGATAGGTCAGAAGAAGTTATTTCATTTTGATATGTCTTCTTCTATTTTTATATCTATTTTTCTTGACCCGAGTCAGAGCTTGATATAGAGATGCACATGTAGTGCTCATATCTTTTCATTGAGGATTTTGGGGGAGAAATCCCTGTTAGACGTTTATGGCTTGTAAGACCCCTGATCAGGGTTTTGGGTTTTCCCTATTTGCTTTGGATTGATGATGTTATTAGAGCCTTGTTCTAATCATTTGAGTAATCTTAGAACTGGTGGAGAGCTTAAGTATCTAGTTTTAGCTTGTTTGGATGATGTTTTGCCTTGTGTTCTAGTTTTGTTGCAAATTGCAATTTTCTCAAAGTAGGGGGTGAATGTGCAATTTGTCACCTATAGAGCATTCCTTCTCTTTCTTAACATAATCTAGAGTAGAGAGAAATAAGGGGATGCCTTGTTTGAACCTTTTTTGAGTGGTGGAACCCTTAGTGGTGATTAGGGTTTTCTAGGGTTTGGTGTGCCTTGACCTATGTGTACCTTGTGGGTTGTCTTAACCTCGATCGCAACCTAGGGCATGTTTTGTGGTTGTCATGGTTAAGAACTTCCATAGGTGTGATGTTCATGACTAAGATGGTCTTGGGTCGAGACACTTGCTTTTGTGTAGAGTGTATCAACCTAGGGTGTGTGTGATGATCCATTGTCTCGACCAAGTGATGTTTTGGCATTGTTGTTGCAACCATGGGTGGTGCTCCTTGGTGGATCGTGACCAAGACCATGTTGGGTGACCTAGGTGGTCGTGACCCAACATAGAGCATATCACCATCTTATGCATGTATGGATAAGGTGGTTGCATGTGTGTTTCTTGGGTGGACAAGTATCTTAGTGGAGCCCTACCTTGTTGACACCTCATCTCTCACCCTACTTCCTTCCTGTTTTGCTATATGAACCCTCTTCTCTCCATGCAAGTGACCCCTTTTGCCCTTCCTTGTTATACCCTCTCTTGTGCTCATCCTTGGAGCTTGGTGGAGCAAGAAGGGTTGATCCTTGGAGCTGTGGTGATCAAAATCCCTTGCATGTAGTGATTCTTGCCCATATTCAAGTGATCTGTGGACGAGAGTGAATCTTTGGTTGAAGATTCTTTTCCCCTTGGTGATCAAGTGTTTGGAGCTTGCAATCCTTGGAGTGATCTTCCTTAAGGTGGGTTATATAACTCTTAACCTTCTCTATTAATGCACTTTCCCTATATGCATGCTAATGTTTTCTCTTTCTAAAACCTTCCCTTAACATGCTAGTGGATGATGCTAAGCCCTAGGACTTGTTTGATGTTATAACCATGCTTTGTTTAGAAGTAATCTGAAACCCTAGTTTTGATACTTGATTTTAGTTATTATGGTGTAATGGTGATCTGCTCTATCTCTAAATCTTAGTTTTGATCACTTGCATGATTGACTAGTGTCTTGAGGTTCTATGAAGTTTAGATTCTATTTTGATGGTGTCAAACATGGTTTTATCTCTCTTGCACAATGGCCTTTCATGATGTTATCCTGATTCAAGTTTTAGGGTTTTGGTAACCGATTCACATGAGAATTGCTCCTCCATGTTGATGATGGATTTGGGTGGGTATGATTTTCTATTTTCTCCGTGGAGACCTTATGTTTTGATCATGGTAAATCCCTAATTTGGTGGTGTTCTCTTGCCTTGGTGGTAGCATGACGTACGTGGTTATTGTGACACCCCTTGTCACACAAAGCGAGCTTACTCAAAAAAATAGGAATTTAAAATTGATTGCAATCAAGAGCCAAACATTAAGGAACTTATGACATAAGGGTCCAAAAACCTTCCATCTGAATTATATATAGCATAAGAATAATTATACACAACATTTCATGAGGACTACCTATCACATGTGAAATCTATTTCATATGTACATCAACTAACTATTTCAACAAGGGAGCATAAACCAAAAACTCATCTTGATAGTACAACCACAAAACACACTGAACCCTCCCCAAGACCTAACTGTACATGGACAACTCTAGGACTCTAACACCAGAAGACCAACAACAACACACTCAACCTTAATAACTACTGATCTTGTTGATCCTCCTCCTCTGCTGCACGATCACCACTGCGTCGTGCATCGACCACCTAAAAGATGCGGAAACCCATGGGGTGATATTACAAATCTCAGTGGGAGATATAACTATCCACCAACACTATTATTGGCACATGTAAGATAATTAAGGAACAAAAATAAGCCTACAACTATGATAAACAAGTTCTCATCACTAACAGAATAAGCAATTGCAATTATATTATGAAACATCTTATCATCATAAATGGAATATGAAGAACATGCATATTCTCTACCAACTAGCATCTACAAAAGCAAGGGAAGGCTACAACCAATGTTCTCGTATTTGATCCTAAGAAAATACACTACACAACTAATTATGTATTTTATTATGCCCAATACCACCCAAATCCAACCAATCACTGCTAAATCAAAATCGGTGCCATATAAGGTCTAGTGGAAGATCCAAAATCCACAACCTCACCCCCTTGGTCAGTATGAGTGAACCTGCAGTTACATCACCATTCAACTGCAACCTGTAACATATAGTCAATAGAAGGATCAACTCACACATGGTCGTCCACATATATCAACACCTATTCCACCTTGGTATAGGTAACGACGCTAGAAGAATAGGCTCACACATGGTCGTTCTAACAAGAAGGAGTGGCTCATGCATGGCCATCAATATCACAACAAGATCATCTCACGGATGGCTGTCTCACACAACTTGAAATTAAGGATGCAAGGGAATACTCGACTTGTAGCCCCCATATTAAAAAATATGCACTCCGAGTAAAACTCATTTCACCATTCAGCAAGTGCTGACACTAAATGGATCTACGACACATGTTAAAGCTACATGATTAAGTTTGACTTGATTATTTGAGTCAATTAAGTGTCTTTTAGGATCAATCAAGTTATACCGTATAAAATGATAACAACTTCTACAAAGATAAGGGCAAAGTACTCATCCAGCAGATGCAACATATAGGGTGTGAATTTGTCACACTATCACCACATGATGCATGTATTATTTCCATCCACTTCATCATTATCAAGTCACATGCCAAGAGATACCAATCCCTCATTCTATTCAGGGGAAACATTATCTCACAGTAGGCAACCACCCCTGTTAGGTCATAGGACTCAATCACCACACTGTATATCACATGTATAATCAACATGCCTCACAAGGGCATATTCAACCTGTCTCACATCATAGACATAATTAAGAGAGATAATCACAAGGGCACACACTAGCTATGGTCATCAAATTCATAACACCTGCATGGTTAGAAGATCATAATTAAGAGAGATAATCACATAACATCATAACCATCCATGATAAGGAGATCAGCAAACTTAATCACTGTTAGGGTTTAAGGTTCCTTCTTTAGCCAATTAGGGTTTACAAGGATAGGATCAAACAAACATCTTAGAATCACCACCCTCCATCATCTCAAAGTGTATTTGGATTAAGCATCATCATTATAGAATATTATAGATCATATGAAACAACTTAAACACATGTATACATAATTAACGTTCGATGTTCAAATATGCTTCATAACCACCTACCATCACCACTTGTTAACCACTTAGGCACATGGGTCGTGGCCACCCTCCATAGTATGCCGTGACCGCGGCTCCCATGTGTGTGTGTCAACCACCAAGCCACCTATGTTATGACCACATTAAGGGTGAACATCTAGGTCACCAAAATAGAACCCAACTAAGGAAGAACCATGATCACCATGAAAGGAAGCCTCAAGCAAACCGATCTCCACAAACCCTAAGGAAAGGTCTAAGAAAAGCATATCCAAAGGAAATTAAACCATGTATAAGATAACTAAAACTGAGACTAACTTTTCCCCACCTTTAGGTGCACAAATACCAAACATGAAGGCTAGATCATGGGTCAACCATCAAGAACAAAAATCCATGAAACAACCTCTATCAAAATGGGCATAAGAAAGATTAGGGTTTCGAATTACTTCCAAACCATGTAAGGTATCTCCATCAAAAAAAATTCTAGAATTTACAACCAAGTACAAGCATGATGAGGGAGGTATCTAGAGAGAGAATACAATAATAAAATGCATAAAGAAAGTGTAATAATAGAGTAGGTTTAGTGTTATATAACACGCCTTAAGAAGATCACCACCAAAACTTCAAGCACATGATCCAAGGGTTGGAAAAGCTCCACCAAAATATCCACACTCAGCCTCAAGAGGACATCAAGAAAAGGGGAAATACCAAGGTCAAAGGATAGCTCAAGAAGAAGCAAAGAAACTCTTGACAGAACCAAAGAGAAAAGAGAAAAGAGGGGAGAAACCCTCTTCACACTTGGGTCTATGTCCCTTGTGATGATGGGTATCTCTCCCAAAAAGTACATCATGGAAGAACCATGGTCTAAGGCCAAGAAAGGAGAGGAAGATGAAGGTAGGAGATTAAAGAAAGATCAACTTAGAAGACAAACACTTACTAAGGATGGAAGATGAGCTCAGATCACCACCACCATCACATGCAAGAGAAGAATGATCACGAAAGATTCCAAGGACGAACCTCCTTGCTCCACCAAGAACCAAGAACAAGCAAGTAAGAAGGAAAAAGATATAGGTCCGAAAGGGTTGCCAACAAGGAGAGATAACAAGTTATATATATGAGGGATGAGAGAGAAAGCAAAGGTTGAGGTGTCAACATGATAAGGAACCCAAGGGGCACTTGTCCTTGCAAAAGACCAACATGCAACCACTTAATCATGACATGCAAGACATGGTGATACACTCTAGGTAGTATCTCACCATCATGCATCTCACCATGGTTGTGTTCATGGCCATCCTAGGATGCACCATCCATTACCGCGACACTATCAACCAACATCACTACTAGGTCGAGACATGACACCTCCACAAACCCTAGGTCATCCATCTCGATCCAAGACTACCCTAGACCTCCTAGGTCATGGCCCAAACACCTGGAGGACGTGTCTCGACCGTGAAACCCTCCAAAATCAGCCTTGGTCACGACCGAAGGTCCAAACAACACAACCAACTCACACATGGTCAAGGTACTCAACACTCACATCAACCTTAATCACCACCTAGGTTGATTCTCCTCAAACAAGGCTCAATAAAGGTGACCTCCTCTTTCTATCTCCTCCATATGACGTCAAGAAAGAGAGAGAACACTCTAGAGGTGGAAAATTGCACATCACCCCCTACATTGGGTAAATTGCATTTTGCACCAGAATTACCACAGAAAGCACAAACAGCCTCCAAACAAGTCAAACTTGAAACTTAAGCCCTACAAAATACCTAATTACATCTAAAAAGATTAGATAAAGATTCTAAGAACAATATTAGGCCAAAGAAAATAGGGTTATCCTAGAACCTTGGTCAGGGTCCTTTTAATTGTTATACCTTATTTTGTCTTGGGTCAGGACACTTTGGTTTTGGGATGAGATAGATGACCTTGTGGAGGTCGCGAAATCCTTCGCTTTGATGGTCATGAAACCTACTCCCTAGTGGGTCAAGACACATGCTTGGTTCTGGTCGAGATGTTTCCTTCTTTCTTGAGTTGTGACATGATAGTCTTGGTTGTCGAAACTTGAGTTTCATGTGTGGTCGAGACACCATGTAGTATGCTGGTCAAGCCCCTCTATGTCATGGGAGAAACACCTACTTGGATGGTGGGTTGTGACACTGCATATGTGCATTGTTGGGATAGTCCTATATAGTGAATTGGTGACACTTATACATAATCATATAAATTGATACATAAGCATGAACACTAGGTAAGGAATCATGTATGGTGTTGTTTGTTTGAATGCCTAATCAACCTAATCATGATCCTTAACCTTAATGTGCTTCAATAATGTGGGAGGTGACACAATTAGAGTTTAGTGTTACAATCATGTTCTAAACCCTAATCATCTAAGTTTGGAACCCTAACCCTAATCTAGGGACAATTGATGTGTTTGCTTCTTTCCCTTGGAATGACTATGATGTTATGATGTTATCTCTCTCTTGGTTATGAATCCCTAACCTTATAGGTGATATGAGTTTGAATGTCATAGCTAGTGTATGTTATGGTAAATATGATATGAAATAGGTTGAATGAGCCTGGAAGAGGCTTGAAGAGATACTTGTGATGCAAGATTGATGTGAATGGGTCAATGACCTGGTAGGTTCCTTGTACATGATTTGAGGTGATAACCTCTTGAGGTGTGATTGAGTGATTGATATCTAATGGCGATGTGACTTTGGTGATAACCTTGTGTGGCTGTGTGGTAGTGATGATGGCCTTGTGAATCGATGTGATACAATGCAATGTGATGATGTGACAAGTTCACACCCTATACATTTTATATCTTCTGAAGTTGTACTATACTATGATTTTTGTAGTGTTTGTTATGGCTTCATATGTTGTAACTTGATCAATGCTAAAAGATATCTAATTGGCTTAATAAATCAAGTGAAACCTAATCATGTAGGTGTCCTATGCCATAGATACATTCTGGTGTCAATCTTAGTACTGGATGGTGAAATGTGTTCCCCCTTAGTAGAATCTTGGAGTCATATACTATTAAGAATATGAATTCACAAGATTGGTTGCAGGACATACCCTGGAATGAGTGCATCTATGGGTTGTATCTCAATGATGTGACTCAATATATAATTTTACAGAATTGGCTGCGGGCCATACCCTAGTAAGAGTGTGATTTCGGGTGGTAGCTCAATTTCACTAGCGTTGTGCCTATATACCAAGGTAGGCTAGGCTGTTTTGTAGATGACTCATATGTTATGTCATTGCGGTGTTTCTCTCGTGCTAACTGGGAGGTGTGGAGAGGTCGTGGATTCCAACTCTTCCATTAACCTTGTATGGCACTAAGTTTGACTTAGGAGTGGTCAGTTGGAATATGAGTAGTATACCTCATCTCCTCAGGGCATAATAAAAGACGTAATACAACGGTGTAGTGTATTTGCATAGGCACAAAATATGAAGAACATTGGTTGAAGCCTTGCCTAGCTTTTGTACATTTTAGATCATAAATGATATACATGTTCTTCATATTCCTTTTTAGAAATGTTAATTGTTCCATTGTTAAGTGGTAGCTTCCTAGCCTTGCTTAATATGCTTTATCTGTTGTTTACATATCGTTTAGTTGACTTTTCTCTACCTACTTAGTATTTTATCTACTTCTTAGCTTATCTATGCTTTTAATAGATGTTGGAAGAGAGTTATATCTCTCGCTGGGATGTTGGGTCTCACCCTTTGGGTTTCCACATCGTTTAGGTTGTCGTGCATGATGTGGTGGAGATCATGCAACTGAGGAGGAGGAGAGGCAAGAGTGGTAGTTGATCAGGTTGGAAATGTTGCTAGTCTTTTGCTGTAGATTTGTAGAGTCATCCCTAACACTCAGGTCCCTGGGGGTGTTTTTGTTATATTTTAGAGATGTCACCGACTCGAGGTTTTGACATGTGTGCCCCTTGTGTTGTATAGTTTTGTAGATGTACATGTATATATATGTGGAACATGTCCTCCATATAACAAGTTGATGACAAGAATGTTTGAGACAAATGATGTAAGCATTGTATGATATATAACATGTTATCCATGTGTCCTATTGTGGACTTATATGTGAAGGTTTTCAGCCTATGGTGCTTTTATGAAATCGGATTTAATTTCCTGTGTTTTCTAGTAATCTGCTAGTTTCGTGTAAATTCTCTGTCTGGTTTTGAGTAATCTTGCTTGTTGTGGCGCATGGCATCACAATAACTATTTCTCGATGAGCCTTTACCTAGATAGGTTTTCGAGTTTCTACCCCTTAGGCAGTCATAAAGGAAGTCAAAATGATGTTTTTCTAGCCTCCTTGCCTCACTTGTTGAGGGTTGTTCGAGTTCATCTAGGTGAGAGGAGGGCAATGAACTGCTTCATTTCTAGTTTTGTTTGGTCTTCTCTGGGATCTACTTGATGCATTGTGCCTGTTGTGGCCTACTCCTTAGAAATCATGGCCAGGAGCAATTGAAGAGTTGAACTCCTGAGTCTACCCTCTTTCAGAATTCTAATCAGTTTTGACTCGAGGGATATTATCATCATTTCATCTCTAGTTTTCTCATCAAACCACAATGTTCTATGGCCTTATTGTGCACCTGACACCATGTAGGTCCAATCCATGTGGAGTTTGCTGATAGGGCCACCTCAGATGGACTTATTGGTCATGGACATTCATGCACATGTGTATTTTCCTTATTTTCTGATTTGCATGTATCTCCAAAATTCATAAATCAAATATAGATAAAAAATGAAATAAAATCTATTTTGAATTCAAATATTACTTCCTACCTAATTGAACCAGTTCACCTAATTCTAGACAAATAAATAGTTGATTTTTATGAATTTATTTAATTTGTTAGATTTTCTATAATCCATAACTAATAATTTGTAAGTCAGAAAAATAAAGTAAAATATTTATGAACTCAAAAAAAAATCTACAAGAAGTGTGGTTTTGGAAACCTAATTCACTAATAATAAAAATGCAAATTTTAGAGTTTATGTAATTAATGTAAACCTAACCCTAATTCTACATATATGTCTAATAGGTTCTTTGGAGACATAATCTTGGACCTAGGACTGACTTTGGATTTATATAGACTTCATATACGATATGTTGCATCTCCTAGATTCTATATTAAGCAAATAACTGATTTTTATCCTCTCTTAATGTATGTTGCATCCCCCATGAGTCATATTGAGCAATTATTTCCTTTACTCTCTCTCTCTCTCTCTTGAGCCTCTTTGAAGTATTTTGGTGGTCATTATTCTCTTTCTTGACTTGATGTCCTATTTGGGTCTAATGTTAATGACTATGAACTCTTGATCTATTTTGTACTCTTACTTATATCATTTTCATCTTAATCCTCTTAGAATCCTAATTTTTCAAGTTGTGGATTTTTTGATCATGTCAAGTATCAAAATTATGGAAATAATTATATATTTATCTATGGGTCCTCTTACTCCACACGATAACTGTTGAATGTTTAGATCCCTCATATTTTGATTTAGACTTGCTTACTCTTTTGTTATGCATCATGTGGTGACTATTGGTATAATGTGACATGTGTGATTTTATGTGGATGTGTACATGTTGGCTAATTGTACATCTATAAATCCCTTTGTTTCGATGATGACAAACATTTCATTCTTATTAATCTAACGAGCTACTTGAGTGTGCAGGACTAAGATGGATGGCAAAGCAACTAGGGAAAATCCACAAGCTAAAATGTCTATATTTTCATGCAATGTAATCATTGTTGTAAAAACTTGTACAAATATATAATGTACAAGTACTTAGAATTGCATGTAAATCAAGCATTAGATTTTCCCTAGACAAACACCATAGTTAGACACGTCATCCCATTTAATTAGGATCACCTTTGCACACTCACACATATAATTAATGCTTAAACTGAAACCTTGAAACAGGATCATTCTCGGTCGACAAACTCCTCGACCGAGACACTCTCGGTCGACAATCTTCTCGACCGAGAAAGATCCAAAGTAGCCGTTAGGCACAACAGACAAGTTAGTTGGCAGTTGAAGAAAGACGTTGCAAATCACTTGTTCCAGAGAGCCTGTCGGTCGACAAAAGTTCGACCGAGTAGGTGTCTCGGTCGACCATTTGTCGACCGAGATGGTCTCTGACAGCAACTGCAGAATAAAGTAATTAGCCGTTGTTAAAGCAACAACTTTGTACCTAACGGCTAGTTAAGCACTTAGAAACCCCTAGAAGTTGTCTAGAACGTCCTTGAGCATACTTAGGCCATTCCTATAAATAGGACAAGCCATAGGACACTAGAATTAACTTGTTACACTTGAGAATACACTTGAGCATACTTGAGCAATCTTTTGCAAGAAATTTGAGCACTGTGATCATTTGTCTACATCCTCCTTAGCTCAATCTCGTGTCCTATAGGATAGATTCTCCTATCCACAGCAATCACAAGTTCACACACTTGGCTAGGAGATCTATATGCTTGATCTAGGCATATCAAGCCTTGGGCTTAAAGGATAAGTTGTAATTTCCTTTTTCTTTCTTATTCCTTTTTATCTTTTGTACTCTCCTTGCTACTCCTAGGGTTGGAGGCTGCGGATTGGAGAGGGTTGACTTCTCAGGTGGAGAAGGGGACTTCAAGCTACTTCAAGAAGGCTATCGCAAGGGAAGCTACTTCAGAAGGCTGGTGCAACGGGAGTTGGTGCATCTACTTCAAGGGAAGGCTGCTTCAAGGTTGACGATTACTTCTAGGTGAAGGCTGCTTGAAGGGTTTGGGAAAAGAGATTGTATTTTATGTAAATTCCTTGCGAGGTAATAAAATAAATTTCTTTTCAAATCCCAGTTGGGTAAGCAACCGGGTAGTGGACTGACGGCTATAGTATTTGCTATAGTTGGAACCACTCTAAACCTTGTGTCTCCTTGTCCAATATTTTCATTGTGGTTGTTTGAGTTCAAAATTGTTAAATCTTCTATAAAACTCTATTCACCCCCCTCTAGTAGTTTTCAATTGGTATCAGAGCAGGCTTCAAGGAACCCTAACCAGGTCTTGAAGAATGAAGGGTGGTGGTGACTAC
This sequence comes from Alisma plantago-aquatica, assembly GCA_963693085.1. NCBI lineage: Eukaryota > Viridiplantae > Streptophyta > Magnoliopsida > Alismatales > Alismataceae > Alisma > Alisma plantago-aquatica. Next base: position 123,874,597 of record OY856414.1, on the reverse strand, counting down.
AACCGCAAGCAAAGGAGCAACTTGGACCAACCTTCAACAAGTTGCAATTGGTGTTTAGGAACAAGCCACACAACAATCGGTTGTCCTTGGAGAGAAAAGAAGAAAGAGGTCCACAAAAATTGTCTCATTGCTACAACCAATGAAGAAGAAGAAGAGGTAAGCCTTCTTGATTTATCAAAAGAAGAGCTAATTTCTAGTCTTGAAGAAACACATAATAAGTATATTGAGTGCAAGAAGAAATTAAAGAAATCTAATAAAACAAATGATGAGTTGAATGCTAGACTTCTTGGTCTTACATCTGAAAATGAAGATCTCAAAAAGGTTATTGAAGATCATGATATTAAGCTAAAATCTGTAGAAGCAAATTGCAATCTTCTTTCCCTAGAAAAGTTAAATTTGCAAACTCAAGTAAATGATCTTCAAAAACAACCTATTTTGTGTACACATCTAGATTATGATATTATTGTGAAAGAAAGAGATTCTTTATTATCTAATCTAGATCAAGCGAAGATGGATATCAAGAAGAGAATGGATGAAATTGTTAAGTTACAACAAGAAATCAGTAGCTTGAGTAACAATGATATTCTCGATAAAATCTTAAGTGATCCTTATCGTCAAATTGGAAGGAGAGGACTAGGTTATAAGCCTAAAGGAAAATCTCATCAAAAACCTAGTTGGAGAAGGACACAAGCACTAGAGAGTCAATCCATGTATGTACCTAGAGGCAAATATACATATGTACCAAAGAACAACCTAGAACAAAAACATAGAAAGAGACTTGAGGTTGATTCTATATGTTGCCATTATTGCTTACGTCTTGGACATTACTCCTTTTCATGCCCATACAAGAAAAAGGATGTTGAGTTGGTATGGGTTCCAAAACCTCCAAACTAAATGAACGGAATTAAGTAGAGATATGACCAAGGACCTTAGTTGCATATTTCTATGTCTATCTCAACTCAACATAATGGGATAATAAATTAATTCAAGTTTTTAAACATCTAACTTGGATATATACAAAATCTTTCAAATTGCAAAAATAAAATTTTGCCTTACTCATAGCTAAATTGTTAATAAAGATTTGGATACAATTAGTTGGGATTTGATCTAAAAGTTCCTTTGATGTTCATAAAGTCTATCTCAACTAAACTGAGTCTTCAAATTGTTTAATTGAGTAAATAACCATTCATGATTTACTTATAAACAATTACTGAAAATGGTTCTGAAAACAATACAGAAACCTGATCGGTCGAGAAATCTTCGACCGAGCAGTCAGTCGGTCGAGAAATCATCGACCGAGCAGGTTACTGATGTCAGTCTAAAATAAGTCTGCTGAATAATTCTACAAAGGATCAATGTGCTATCTATTTGTTGTTAATAACTGTTTTACATGCACAAATTATGAAAATCATCTTTGGAACACTTATATGAGATCATTTTTATCTATGAATCATATTTGATTTAAGTTAAGGGAAAATTACTGTTTTCATGGTAACCCTTGGAATATCTATACATGAACCATGTGTGTATTGAAATTTGTTTTAAATGATCATAATTATTGCATTTATATGCTGATCACTGTATATGCTTCAATTGTTCTATCATTACACCATGGATATGCTTCATCATGATCATTATGTTTCATTGGTTTGTCTAAAATAATCTTTGATTCATATATACAAACCATGAATGGATATTATTCTTGATCATTGTGATTCAGATAAATTGAAAATGCCATTAGCATAAAAGCATCTTGACATAATAAACAATGATTGTGGACATAGTTTGTGATAAAATAATGATGTTGCTATGACAAGCCAAACGGTGCCTCTTAGAACAAAAATATTAATGTTTTTATCTATTTGTTTGTTCTAAGAAATCAAAAGCAAAAATCTTGACTTTAAGATATTAATCTTGCTTTCAAAATATATGTCTCTAAAGAATCTTATGATTAATTTGAAAATAAGGGTATAAGAAGAAATGTGATTTAATATGTACCCATAGCAAAGCTTATGAAAACATCATTCACAATGAATGTAAAACATGCGTTCTAGAAAAATCAAGGACAAATACTTCACTATGATGCCCATATTAAGTCTTCATAATAGGTATATCTTAATATGCTTCAAATAGATATTTATTTAAAGCTATCTGCAGAAATTATACTTCACATATGAATGTTTAAATTGGAAATCTGCAGAATTTGCCTCTTGGTTGAAATTAAAATTGACCAAGGGGCACTATGGTCGTAGTCAAGGGCGACCTAAAATAAGCTTTGACAAAATGCTTATATTGACATCATTTTATTGTACTTAATCTTAGTATACGTTTGATAAAGGTCAAAATCAAAATTTAAAATCATTTGTGACCTTAGAAGCCTTAACTTGTAAGATTAAGGGGGAGCTCATAAAAACAAATTTGATTATTTGATTAAGAAGCGTACAAAAATATTGTAAACATCATTTGAAGCCTATTATGACCTTAGTATTTTTACTCTTGGTTATGAAGAAATCAACAAATTTCATAAAATGATATATCTTGTTCTTAAAGGAATTCTCTAGACAAATTAGGGGTTAACATCCCGTGCATTTGGCTAGAGAAATTTTTATGTACTCTAAGATTAAAGAATTCTCATTTCATTTTTAGGGCTTAACATCCCTTGTAAAATGGATGAGAAATCAATACACAAATGCCATGAACCTAAAAGGAACTCATATCATTTCAAGGCTTAACATACATTGCAAATGAGTGAGAAATAAATTATGGATAAATTTAACAATCATTGCTTTGCTTTAATCCCTTGTTTTCTAATTAAATATCTCTTTAAGGGAGAGCATAGCATAAAATTAAGGGGGAGAAATAAAATCTATTATATTGGATATCTTTTTGAAATGACAAAGGGGGAGAAATAATATAAAATCAAAAAAACATAACATAAAAATATGAGTTTCATAATATCTCGGCCAACATCCACTTGCAAAACAAGAATGGCTACTAAAGGTATGACATTCATATGTTTTATAATTCCTTATTTATATTTTGGAAATGTTTGTCATCTTCAAAAAGGGGGAGATTGTTGGCTAATTGGACATCTATAAATCCCTTTGTTTCGATGATGACAAACATTTCATTCTTATTAATCTAACGAGCTACTTGAGTGTGCAGGACTAAGATGGATGGCAAAGCAACTAGGGAAAATCCACAAGCTAAAATGTCTATATTTTCATGCAATGTAATCATTGTTGTAAAAACTTGTACAAATATATAATGTACAAGTACTTAGAATTGCATGTAAATCAAGCATTAGATTTTCCCTAGACAAACACCATAGTTAGACACGTCATCCCATTTAATTAGGATCACCTTTGCACACTCACACATATAATTAATGCTTAAACTGAAACCTTGAAACAGGATCATTCTCGGTCGACAAACTCCTCGACCGAGACACTCTCGGTCGACAATCTTCTCGACCGAGAAAGATCCAAAGTAGCCGTTAGGCACAACAGACAAGTTAGTTGGCAGTTGAAGAAAGACGTTGCAAATCACTTGTTCCAGAGAGCCTGTCGGTCGACAAAAGTTCGACCGAGTAGGTGTCTCGGTCGACCATTTGTCGACCGAGATGGTCTCTGACAGCAACTGCAGAATAAAGTAATTAGCCGTTGTTAAAGCAACAACTTTGTACCTAACGGCTAGTTAAGCACTTAGAAACCCCTAGAAGTTGTCTAGAACGTCCTTGAGCATACTTAGGCCATTCCTATAAATAGGACAAGCCATAGGACACTAGAATTAACTTGTTACACTTGAGAATACACTTGAGCATACTTGAGCAATCTTTTGCAAGAAATTTGAGCACTGTGATCATTTGTCTACATCCTCCTTAGCTCAATCTCGTGTCCTATAGGCTAGATTCTCCTATCCACAGCAATCACAAGTTCACACACTTGGCTAGGAGATCTATATGCTTGATCTAGGCATATCAAGCCTTGGGCTTAAAGGATAAGTTGTAATTTCCTTTTTCTTTCTTATTCCTTTTTATCTTTTGTACTCTCCTTGCTACTCCTAGGGTTGGAGGCTGCGGATTGGAGAGGGTTGACTTCTCAGGTGGAGAAGGGGACTTCAAGCTACTTCAAGAAGGCTATCGCAAGGGAAGCTACTTCAGAAGGCTGGTGCAACGGGAGTTGGTGCATCTACTTCAAGGGAAGGCTGCTTCAAGGTTGGCGATTACTTCTAGGTGAAGGCTGCTTGAAGGGTTTGGGAAAAGAGATTGTATTTTATGTAAATTCCTTGCGAGGTAATAAAATAAATTTCTTTTCAAATCCCGGTTGGGTAAGCAACCGGGTAGTGGACTGACGGCTATAGTATTTGCTATAGTTGGAACCACTCTAAACCTTGTGTCTCCTTGTCCAATATTTTCATTGTGGTTGTTTGAGTTCAAAATTGTTAAATCTTCTATAAAACTCTATTCACCCCCCCTCTAGTAGTTTTCAGTACATCCAACACTCGATAATGCTGACATGATAATTCATGCATGTGACATTATCAGAACATACGTGTATCATGTCTTGCTTAGAGAATATACGTATATGTTCCTAATCACCCCATATTTATGGTAGATGTGTTATTTCCTAACAACATGTTTATATTTTTATAGTATTATCACATGCAGAACACATGGATACCTTGATCTTATTTATCATCTTTTAAAATTTATATTCTTTTGATATCTACTCGGGTGCTACTCTCCTCTTCTATGGAAAGCCTTGTTTATTTGACTTCCTTTATTATTTATATTTCTAAATCCATATTTAATATGCACATACCAACCTTTATGCTGATGTCTTCTACTTCTTCTCATGTTATTGGGGTATGCTTCCAACCCCAGTTGTAGGACTTGGTAACATGGACCTTCTAGGTGGAGCTCTTGTGGAGATAGAGTTGAGATAGTTGGATGTCCCTCTACATAGATCATGGTTATGTTGTAACTTTCATGTAGACCTTTATGGGAGAATATTTTTTAATCAAGTTTAAATTTAACATAGTCATGAAATATATTTCCACTGCTATACTTCACTCCCCTTTTTGTATATCATTATTGAGAATTGAAAGAAATTTATGTCTATTCGAGCATGCTTGTTAGTATGTTTGGATAGATGAGTTTATTATCAAATTAAGTAGGGAGTGAATCCCCTTAACAGGTCCCACTCCTTACAAGATGGTATCAGAGCCATAGTGGTCAGAGTTCTGACTATTTCAATTTTATCTCACTAATTAGAACCCTTACCTTGCATAGTCACCCTTTAACTGTGATGTTTACCCTAGAACTTACCTAAGTTGTTTATGAGGTGATGAATGAACAATTTGGAATGGTAATCTTGTGAATAAGCCCTAGCGTATGGGACCCTTAAGATCATACGTTGGTTGTTGCAATACACCTCTTGAAAGTTATAAATTTTAACTTTAGGGTGGTTTTTTGGTTGAGGATGAGAAAGTTGCTAATAAAGAGATGATATATGGAATACCTTGTGACTCAATTCTCATGATTGATTTTGGATCCGTATTTTATTTTATGTCATATAGATTTCAACATCAAAAATTATTTTCTATGATACTATTATATGTACAACAATTTTTTTATGGAATTATCGATGTTTTCTCAAACTGAGTCACAAGGAAGAGATGTGTGAAGTTTGATATGGAAACCCTAGAATTAGTTGGAATACATATTTTAAACCCTAGTTGTGGTGTTTGGAGTGATGACTAGGAAGATATGTCTTGTGATAAAGGTTTAGTTGACCTACCCTTCATACCCCACGACTTTTTGGATGTTCATGTGAATCTCAAGGTTGAGGGGTAAGTAACATAAGGAAATGAAGTTAATCCCTAGGTGGTTTTGACTCATTAGTTGGGTGCATGACCTATGAACAACATAAACACCTAAAATATGCACAAAGAAATAATCCATAAGTGAACCTAATACTTTGATGTTTTTTAGTTTGGCTAATTAGGTTAAACATTTTAAGGGCCAGAGAATAGTTGGATGATAATATATGGATATTGTGATTTTGAGGACGAAATCATTTTAAGGGGTGGAATGTTTTTGTAAGGAGTGAGACCTGAGAGGGGATTCACTCACTACTAAAATTTTGAGAATAAACTCATCAATCCAAACATACCAACAAGCATGCTTGAAGAGGAGTAATTTTTTTTCTTCTCAAATGATGATATTAAAAAAGATATCAAAGTATTAACAATAGAAGTAAAATCATGACTATATTCAATTTTATAAAAGTACATCATAATCTACCATAAAAGGTCTACATGAAAGTTACAACATAAGGATCCAAGCATAGGGATATCCAACTATCTCAACTTTATCTCCCAAAAGCTCCATCTGATCGGTCCATGTCACCAAGTCCACTCTTTCAAGTCCTACACCTGGGGATGGAAGCATACCCTGGACAAAGAAGAAAAGTAGATGAATCAGCATAAAGGTTGGTATGTGCATACTACATATGGATTGAGCAATACAAAGAATATAGGATGTCAAACAAACAAGGCTTCCCATAGAAAATGTAAGTATTACCCAAGTGGGTATCAAAAGGAAAAATGAATTTTTAGAAGATGATATACAAAAGAACATTTGCCATAATTAAAATATAAAACTTGTGCCTCAAAAACACACATTAAACTTGTGCAAAAACCCATCATAATACTATCAACTTACATTCATGTGAGATAATCATAGCACTAGTGTAATATAAAGTCAGTGGCAACTAAGGCTCACAACCTTCAAACCTGACAAAGAATGGCACACAACCAAACTCCCTTGGCATACAAGCTGGGTTATGGGGTATATGATCCTCCATCCCAAATATATAAAAGTGTAGAAGGACTAAAACGTTAGTGCGTAGAAGGGGAATAAAACCCAGTGCCTAATGATAAAACATAGGGATAGAAAACCCCAGAGGAATAAAACCCAAATAACCAAAGTATTACATTACTCTAGGGCTACTGAACCATGAAGCATGCTTCAATGTACAAGCAAGTAAAAGTTTAGTCTTTTACATAATAAATAATGCTTCTATCACAAAATGGACAAAAGAACATCAACCACATAAGTGGGAAAAAGTGGCACATATGATCAATTAGGGTTTCATCATGAAGAAAGCACAAGATAGATTCAAAAGAAAGTCCAAAAAAGTAGGATGATCATAATATCATAATCAAGTAGAATATTCACATGGAATAAACTTTCATAAGAGAGAGATTGTGTAGGATATCAATACATAGATCATTTAGGTTAATTGCTCAATATAGAAAAATAGATAATGCAATCATACAACATGTGAGATAAATAAGATTAATTGCTTAATTTGATAATAGGGATGCAAGAATACCTTTGATAGAGTCTACACAAGTCCAAAGTAAGAACTTGAATTCCATCTCAGTCCACAAGCAACCTATTAAAGACATATTTGAGACTAGGGTTAGGTTTACATTATATATATATATATCCTAAATATCACCATTTTGTTACTAGTGAACTAGGCCATCAAAATTATAATCATAGAATATATTCTTCTGAGTTCATATCACATTTTATTTTATTTTTCTGTCCGATATATTATTAGTTATGAATTTTAGAATATCTAACCAATTTTATAAATATATAAAAATTGAGTATTTATAATATTAGGTTTAGGGGATGAAGCCGGTACCATTAGATAGATAAAAATCCTAAGATTCCAAAATTATATTTTATTTATTTTTTTGAGTTGTGAATAATTACTAAGGAATTTTAGAAAAAATGACCAATTGAAAAATCTTAAAAATACACGTACTCAAAATTATCCACTTTATACATAAACCTAAACCAATAGTGGTCAGCCAGTTGACGTGGGCCTTCATCCAATCAAGCAAACAACTAAACAAAAACTAATAGGAGGAAAAGATGAAATTGACTTTGGAGAAAAATCATAGAAAACAAAGGAACTCGAGGAACAGGAGGAAAAACATAGGTGTTCATCTTCAACCGCTCGCCAAACTGTACCCATGAAACCCAACCTCAAACAAAACTCAGTGACAAAGGTTCTAATGAAAGGCATATCCACAAAAGACCACCACCCAACTCTCCATGCCCTCCTATACTCGTCGAGCCTAGGGTTAGGCTGAGATCCAAACCAGACCTCATCTCTGCAACTGCTACCATGGCAGGCTAGAGGCAGCAAACCCCAAAACCAGAATGCAAAGGAAAAGGGTGTGAAGCAAGGGCATGAGACAACAAACATGCATTTGCAGCAACTAATAAAAGGCAATCCATCCAGAACCAAAACAATCCATTCTTAAATCGCCTAAACAATGTGCGATGCCAGAATCGATCAAAAAGTTGAAAATTAGGGAAACAAGCATTACCTCCAATTTTAGGAAGCCAAAGGCACAAACGGCTTCAAATGATTATCTCCAACATCCATGATGTTACACAGATCTTCACGGGAGTCCAAAACTTGGTGGCGACCTGCAATGACGTCCAAACTCCAGCGGAAGGGTGAGGTAGAATCCTGGATGATCAAAGACAAAATCGATGCTTGGAAACAAGATCTGGTATGTGACAAAGTTTATGGGATATATCACCAGCAGTCTGAAGTCCCTGATATGTGAGGATAAGGTACGAGGGGAAAACATAGAGGTGGAATAAGGGATGGTAGAGGAGAGATCATGTTAGGGTTATATAAGTGATGAAACCCTAGCAAGTATGGGGTCAAGGGGTGCAGAACTGGGAAATGAGGCTAAAGGAGAAGGAATTGAGTGAGATATTAGAGAGACGAGGGAGGAAGATGAGAAAGTGTTGGAGGAAATATACTGTGTTTTCTGCCTTGGCAGCGTGACTTGCCCAAACTGTCCAAGGTTAAAGGAATGTTACTGGCTGCTGGATCAAAATTGGATGATAGCAAGAGAAAATTGGTCTCATGTGAACAAGGATAGACAACATGACCACATTAAATTAGGAAAACTATATCAAAATAGAATATTAAAGGGAATTCAATGTAATTATTATTTACTTTTTTCCCTATTAAATTGAAGGTCCAAATAAAGTCCTATTAATATGAAAATTTACACCTAGACTAATTAAAACGTGTAGATCCCAAATTTGACATTTTTACTTTTGAACACATCGAGTAATTTATTTTAAACTTTTGGCCTTTTCTCCTATTTTCTTATTTCAGTAAAATTAGGATAGTTATTGTACTCAAATATTGTGAAATTTGGCACCCAAGCTAATTGTGACCCACAAAACATATTTTTGCCATTATATTTCACTTTTGAGATTTCCTTTTATGTGTAATGAGACCATTGGCATTTTTGCCTCTTTGCCATTATATTAATCATAATATTATATTATAATTATTAATTGAATCATGTTACCTATAGTTCATTTAGAAAAGAGTTATATGTTGTTATTATACATGAAATTTTACATTTTACTCATTTAGCATATTTAGTCCATTATTTCCGCTTCATTTTAGATGTTTGCACTTTATTCCTCTTATTTTTCCATTATGTGAATATTTGCACATAATTAAGTTATTATGTTAATATGAGTGTGTTTATGATGTGATATTGAATGTAAAACCTATTATCACATAATATGTTATATGCATTAACATCAATCTCTAGAGTGAAATTTTATCCTTGTTTGGTCAGATTTAAAGAATCTCAACATCCTAATCCCATAATCATGAGAATAGGATAAGATCCTAGTTTTTAATACGTTACAAAACTCCACCCCTTGGAAGGATTTTGTCCTTGAAATCACAACATCCATCTCTTATACACCAATAATCTCCACCATTTTAAAGTTTTACCCTAATATGTCAAGCTAAATAACGTCTAGGTACTCTGGTCTCTTATGCATCTTTTAGTAGTGAATATTTTTATGTTGCCCATATCCAATAGCAGGTCATTCAACTAGGGTTGAGGTTTAGGGCCTTGTGTTATTAACCTAACAAACTTAAGATTTGCAAGAGAAACTAAAAAGTCATAAGGTACAAAGGGTAAGTCAAGTAAATCTTTGTCACAATATATATCTTCCTAGTCATCACTCCAAAAACTAGTACTAGGGTTTGAGATTTATACTATAAGTGATTCTAGGGTTTCTATAAAAACTTCACATATCTCTTCTTTGTGACTTGGCTCAAGAAAACATCAATAAAATCCAGAAAATTTTATCACATATAATAATAAAATAGAAAATATTTTTTGATGGTGAAATATATTCGAGATAAAACAAAAGATGGATCCAAAATCAATTGTGAGAGCTAAGTCACAAGCTATTTCCTAGTAACATCTTCGCATCCTACTACCTTTCCGTATTCATACCTATCTACATCCTAAATTCATAACTAGTATAATCAAAAGAGATATGTTACAACAAACCTATATATCATCTTAAGGGTCTCCTAAAACAAGGGTTTACTCTTCTAGATTTTTATGCGTACCTCATGTAATTATAACTCAATCTTTCATCATGTCATGAATTATCATAGGTCAATTCTAGGTAAACATCTCACTTAGAGGGCGACTATGTAAGACAAGGGTTCTAATTAGGGAGAAAAAATTGAAATAGTTAGAAATCTAGCCACTATGGGATCTGATACCATCTTGTAAGGAGTGGTACCCGAGAGGGGATCCAATACATACTAAAATTTTGTGGATAAACTCATCTATAGAAACATACCTACAAGCATGATGGAATAGGTGCATACTTTTCAAAAAGATACCAAAGTATTAGCACTGGAACTAAAACTATGACTATTTTCAATATTATGTAAGTACATCATCATCTCCCATAAAGGGTCTACATGAAAGTTACAACGTAAGGATCCAATCAAAGGGATATGCATCTATCCGAACTTCATCTCCCAAAAGCTCCACTAAGTGGTCCATGTCACCAAGTCCAGTGTTTCAAGTCCTACACCTAGGGTTGGAAGAATACCCCACTAAAAGGAGAAAACTCAATGAATTAGCATCAAGGATGGAGCTTACCAGGCCTTCCCTTCCTGGATGAAGTGCCACTTATGTCACGGGGCCTTCTTCCTGTGCCACCCTACATGTCGTCCAACACTTTGGATCCCTGAGAAGACTCCATCAAAGGAGACAAAAGTTTTCCCTCTAGTCCAGATTCTTCACTTCCTCTATTACAATGGCTTCATGAAGTTCTCCATTTGAATGTAGAAAGTTAGACGGCCTAATGGAGGGGACTCCTCTGTAAGGGAAGAACATTGGAAGTTGGTAGACACAACCTACTAGACAAAGGACCATTTTTGATAAATGCCTTGGAAATTACCCATGGTGTCACTTTTTTGAGTAGATTCTAGGGTACAACTCCCAATGCTCTTATTCCATGTGAATAGTAAGCATCATATTTTGGGAGTCAATGAGAAATACCAAGAATGTAACATGTCAAACAAATAAGGCTTCCCATAGAAGAGGTAAGCATCACCCAAGTGAGTATCAAAAGGAAAAATGAAAAATTAAAATATGATATCCAAAAGAACACTTGCCATAATGAAAATATAAAAGTTATGCCTCAAAAGCACACATAAAACTTGGGCACAAAACCCATCATATTAATATCAATCTGTAGATAAGCATAACACTACCATGATATAAAGTCAGTGACAGCTAAGGCTCACAACCTTAAAACCTGACAGAGAATGACACACATCCAAACTCCCTTGGCATACAATTTGGGGTATGGGGCATACGATCCTCCATCCCAAATATATAAAAGTGCAAGACGAATAAAACCTCAGTTCATGGCAAGGTAATAAAACCCAGTGCGTAATGATAAAAGGTTTGGGAATAAACCCCCAGGGGAATAAAACCTAAATAACCAAAGTATTACATTACTCTAGGGCTACTAAATGACAAAACATGCTTAAATGTAGGGCAAGTAAAAGTTCAGCCTTTTTATAGAATAAATAAAGTTTTTGTCACAAAATGGTAGATATGATCAATTAGGGTTTCATCATGATGAAAAGCACAAGCTAGAGTCAAAATAAAGTCCAACAAAGTAGGATCATTTTAATATCAGAATCAAGTAGAATATTTTACATGGAATAAACTTTTACAAGAGAGAGATTGTGTAGGCTATCAAGAGAGAGATAATTTGAGTTAATTTCTCAATATAGTAAAATAGAGAATGCAATCATACAACATGTGAGAGAAATAAGATTAATTTCTCTATTTGAATAAAAGGAATGCAAGCCTAGCTCAGATAGAGTCTACACAAGTTCAAAGTCAGAACCCTAATTGCATCTCAGTGCACAAGATACATATTAAAGACATATTTGAGACAAGGGTTAGGTTTACAATAATTATATAAATCATTTTTAATATTAGTGAATTTGGCCATCAAAATTATACCATCTTGTAGATTATATTTTTCCAAGTTCACATCACATTTTACTTTTGTTTTCTAACTTACATATTATTAGTAATGATTTTAGAATATCTAACCAACCAATTTTATAAATCCATATAAATTAGGTATTTATAATATTAGGTTCATTGGGTGAAACTAGTACTATTAGATAGATAAAAACATCAAGATTCTAAAACATATATTATTTAATTTTTCTAAGATATGAATAATTACTTATGAATTTTAGAAAACTGGCCTATCAAAAAGTCCTAAATATCCACGCACTCAGAATTATCCACTTTATACATAAAACATAGTGACTTGGACCGATATTTGTTAGCCAACTGGTGTGGGCCTTCAGCTGATCAGTCATACAACTGAACAAAAACCAATAGGAGGAAAAGGTTGAATTGCCCTTGGATAAAAAGCAAAGCAAAGAGAGGAACCCAGGGCAGAGGTGGAAAAACATAGTCATTCATTTTCAACCTTTTGCCAAACCATACCTGTAAAACCCAACCTCAAACAAAACTTAATGAAAAATATTAGAATTCCCATTCCTAAAGAAGGCATGGTTATATAAGACCACCACCAATCTTTTCATGCCCTCCTGGACTTCCCGATCCTAGGGTCTGACTGAGATCCAAACCAGACGTCACCTCTATACCCACCACCATGGCAGGACAAAGGCAGCAAACCCCAAAATCAGACTACAAAGGAAAAGGTGTGAAGTAAGGGCAGGATCTAGTAAACACAGGCGACAACCTCTCAAAGACAACCCATCTAAATCACTAGAACAATGTGTGGCGTCAGAATCGGTAAGAAAGGTGAAAATTTGGGAAACAAGCATTACCACCAATTAGAGGAATCCAAAGGCATGAGATGCTTCAGATGATCATCTCCAACCTCTATGATGTTCCACAGGTCTTGACGAGAGTTAAGAACTTGGTGGTCACTTGTGATGATGCCCAAACTCTAGACGAGAGGGTGAGGTAGAAGCCTAGACGATCGAAGACAAAACCGATGTTCAGAAAACAAACTTTGGTATGTGATAGAGTTTCTGAGATATATCACTAGGGGTTTTACGTCCCTAGTATGCGAGGATAAGGTAAGAGGGGTGAAAACAAAGGTGGAACAGGGGATGGTGGAGGCCAGATCAGGTTAGGGTTATATAGGTGATGAAACCCTAGAAAATATGAGGTAAAGGGGTGCATAATTAGGAAGAGAGGATAAAGGAGAAGGAATTAGGGGAAACATTGGAGGGATGAGGGAGGAAGATGACAAATTGTCAGAGGAAATTAACTGTATTTTCTTCCTTGGTAGCACGACCTTCCCAAACTGACTAAGGATGAAGGAATGTTACTGGCCGGTTGATCAAAATCAGATGATAGTGAGAGAAAACTAGTCTTTGGTTAACAAGGAAAGCCAACATGACCAAATTAAATTAGGATAACCGTGTCAAAATAGAATATTAAAAGAAATGCAATGTAATTATTATTTACTTTCTTTTCCTATTAAATTGAAGGTCCAAATAAAGTCCTATTAATATGAAAATCAAGACCTACATCAATTAAGACACGTAGATCCCAAATTTGGCATTAGTTTTTATTTGAAGAAATTGATTGATTTAATTAACACTTTTGGCTGTTTCTCCTATTTGCTTCTTTAAATGAAATTAGGATAGTTAATATTACTCAAATATTGTGAAACTTGGCACTCAAGCTAATTGTGACCCAAGAAACACATTTTTACCATTATATTTCACTTTTTAGGTTTTATTTTATGATTTATGGAACCATTGGAATTTTTCTTCAATACCATTATATTTATCAAAATATTATATCTTTATTATTAATTGAATCCTATTATCTTCAATTCATTTACAAAAGATTTATATGTTATTATTATAAATGAAATTTCACATTTTACTTATTTAGCATATTTAATCCTTTAATTCCACTTCAATTTAGATATTTGCACTTTATTCCTCTTATTTTTTATGTGAATACTTATACATATTTAAGTTATTATGTTAATATGAACGTACTTATGATATGTAATGATGATTATAAAACCTATTGTCACATAATATGTTATATGCATTAACATTAATCATTAGAGTAAATTTTTATCCTTGTTTAGTCAGATCTAAAGAATTTAAACATCATAATCCCCTAACCATGGGAATAGGATAAGATCCTAGATTTTAAGACTTTATAATTGTCACAAACCAGAACCTAGAATCCTATCGTGTTCCATGATTAGAAGGTTAGTGAGGCTAGTTTCTTAGATTTAACTAAACAAGGATAAAATTAGATACCTAACAGAAACATGAATAGGATTGTAAAAAAATGACATAATATTAACCAAATGACCATAAAGAATACATAAAATATGTCACATGAGATAACATTAAATAAGATAGGTTATTAAGAGAAATAATATGCTTAAAACATATACTAGAAGAACAATGTGAATTTACATGTCCATAATTGTGAAGAATGTTTCATTACCCAAATAAATATAGATTAAATAGATTTTATTTGATAAATAAGAAGTATATAGTTTTTTGTCTCTGATAATAAAATATGACACTATTGGCAACATTCTAAAATTTGTTGGGATTCTAATTCAAGATAATTAATGAAATAGGATTTATAATAAAATATATGTAAATAAATGGCCTAAACCATAATGGTGATATAACTGAAGAAGGAAAGCAATAAAAGCCAAATCTAATATAAAAATAAATTTCCTTAGGTCCCAATTTCCTTTGGTATTAGGTTTCACATTATTTGTATAATTATAACTATCTTAGTTCTATTTGGAAAAGAAAGTAAGAATAAGATCTAAATATACAAATCAAATTAATAATGTCTTTGAAAGTTAAAATAAACCCCAAATTCAGATTCTACATGTCACACTAAGTATTGGTGTAAAGTTTTATCCTGTTTGAGCATTAAATGCACCCTCAAATAGATTTGGAAACAAAGATAAGTTTAAATGACTAATTTTATAAATGTTTAACTATTGCTATGAGTTTCCATATATCTCTTGCAATATTCACTATCACACTAGTTTCCAATATCATAGTCAGGTCTAATTCTCATGACCCTTTCGATGTGGATCCAACCACTTAGCTTTTGTCTTCAACCTTGGTCCAAAATAGGAAACACGATCTACCATACCACTTCTTCCATGGATGATTTCTCTCTCTCTCGAATGGACTTGCCTTGGCTTTCTCTCCTTATCTTTCATCACATCTCTCTAAATATATGGACCCTAAGATTTCTAGGGTTTTGTTTCCCCAAACCATTTGGTGGTGAGTGTTTCTCTCCTTTCCCCTATTTCTACCCCCTTTCCTTCTCCATGAATCTTCTTATCTTTGGACTTCTATATAAATGTTTCCCCACCTTCGTCAAGGTGCCTGATACCTTTTTTGTCATCTTATTCGATCTCTAACACCCTAGAGTAACTCTCCCCAACCTCACATTCCTGTATCCTATGGGTTGAGTTTGTCATTCTTCTTGGACTCACTGTGAGGCTTGGAGACCACCTAGAACCAATCTCTAATATTTTGACCTACTTAATGATTGTCTGACCCAATCAAGTAATCTTCTTCACCATTATGATCCTTTTCTTCACCATTAGCTTCTTTGACCAACGTTGAATAGTTTCCATAACTATTACTTAGTGAGCCTTTGCCTGGATCGGTTTCTAAGATTCTCCCCTTTAGGTTGTCATGGAAGAAGTCACTCTGGAGTACATCCAGCTACATTGCTTCACCTTCTGGGGGTTCTTCAAGTTTGTATGGGTAAGGGGATGTCAATCAATTTCTTGGTTTATAGTTTTTCTCAGTCTTCTTGGGGCTCTAATCGATGCATCATCCCTTATCTGGCCTACTCCTTGCAAATGATGGCTAAGAGCAATTGAGGAGTTACACTCCTGAGTCTACCCTTTTTGGATTTCTTATAAGACCCCTGACCTAGGTTCTTGGGTTAATCCTATTTGGTTTGTCTATGTGATGTGCTTAGAAACCTTGTGGAGAGCTTAAGTCTCCAATTTGAGCTTGTTTGGATGATGCTTGTGCTTTGTGTACTTTTTTGGGGTCAAATTGCAATTTACCCTTTTTTGAGGGTTATCTTGCAATTTTTAATCTCTAGAATGTTCCTTCTCTTTCTTGAAATCATTTAGAGTAGAGAGAAAGAAGGGGATGCCTTGTTTGATCCTTGGTTGAGTGGTGGCACCCTTACTGTTGATTAGGGTTTTCTAGGGTTTGGTGTGACTCGACCTATGTGTACCTTGTGGGTTTTCTCGACCTAGGTCACGATCTAGGGCATGTTTTGTGGGTGTCACAGTTGAGGCACCTTCCCTATGTGTGGTGGTTGCAACCAAGATGGTCTTGGGTTGAGACAGTTACTTTTGTGTAGAGTGTCTCTGTAACGACCCCACCTTTGGGTAACCCCCAATTAAGGAAGACCAAGAAGTTAGAGCTGCTATCCCAAAATAGGATCAATGGTTTTGCAAATAATAAAAAATAATTAATAAATTCTACCATAGACTAAGATAAATGCATGATAAAAATTTACTTTTCACATACCTTTCAAAAATAGGAGTTGAAATTTTTCCCAATGTAGAGTTCTATTTAACTAAATCCTCCTTTCTTTAATTAGCTTTGTTCTTCAAATATCAATTTACTATTTGTCTAGTTTTAGATATTCCTAAAATGCTGACAAACAAAATGTCGGTCAGTATAATGAATACACTGGTATGTGGTAGCAACCAAACTTTTTCACATATATTCGAACAACCTAATCACATCAAATAGTTGTTAACAATTCCATATTACATTTTCAATGCAACTTCCCAATCACCTTTAGTCATCCTATAGGATACCCTCTCTTAGGGCCCAATCCTTGCAAGGGACTTTAGGCTACCTTCTCCATCCTAAGCTTGGTACCTTATGGGTCACCTCTCTGGGTGCCCTGTGGTCTTCCCTCCGGGGCTTGACCACCTATGACCTTCCCTCTAGGGATTGGTCCTCCAAAATCATACATCCATAGATGGTATGTAGGTTTGGGCAAGTCATATATAATTCCATTGTGATAATCATTGTCACTTAATAGATTGTAGAAAATAAAGTCATCCAAACAGATTATCAAGAAATCAATAAATCCTCAGAAATCACCATGAACTAAAGTGAGTAATCATAAAATAACCACATACCTGATTTGGAGATCTCAAAGAATCAAACAACTATCCAATCCAATGAGGTAGTCCAATCAACCAAGTCAAGCAAATCATACAAGCAGTCTGAATCTTGAAAAGAATGCATTATCTAATCATTACATACTCATCGTTTACTCTTTTATTGACTTAGGAATCCCTTCTAGGGTTTCTAGGTTTCCTTAGGGTTTCTTAGATTTATTTCTCAATGTTTACCTTTTTAGGTCAACAAACCCTAAAATATCGTTTCTATTCATAAAAATCCTAATTACTCAAATTATCCACATTAAGGGTCTTTAATCTCAAATTGACTTTAGAACATCATATCTCTATCTTATTCATGGATTTTCATAACAAAACCATTAAAAGTCATAATGACCAAAATTAGGGTTTCTAGGCCCATTAATGCACAATCATGTGTATAAAACCCAAAAATAAGCATGTTATGCATAAAGCTTTCTTTTTGGATCCCAATCTTCTTTTTGTTTACAAAAGGTTATTAACTTCTCAAAATAACCAAAAAGAGACACTAAATCTGATTTTCATCTCAACTTAGGGTTTTATCATAAATTAATACATTAGAAGTGACTACTTTATACACACTTTGAATTGTAGGCATATTTAGGCTTCAATTATATTTTATTGCAATCTATATATTTTTCTAATAAGTTTTCATATGTAATTTGTCATCATCCGATGTTCCTATAATTACCTATGATTTTAGCAAGTTAATCATTTATTGACCAATGGGAGCTTGCCACCTGGGCAAGGCATCCCAGGTCCGCCCAGCCAACCCAGCTCGGCCGGCCAACCAACTCTCGCCCTCTAATCCAAGCACGGCTTAGGCAGCTGGACCGCTCGTGAGGTAAAACTAACCAAAGACAAGTTAAACCCTTACCTCTACATGCATGCTCGAGGGCAGAATGGTCTTTCACCAGTCACTCTTCTTCTACCTACACCTCTCCTCGACAGTCAACTCATGATTTGCCTTCATGATGTGCTATCCCTGGATGCAAGGTGAGATTACCTTCAACTTCGTCTCATCTCCCCGAACTAGTAACACTTTTTAATTTCCTCATGGCTTGACCAAGTCACCATGACGTCTCTTCTCTTTTCCGGTGAGAAGCAACTTCTGAATGAAGGTGCAGATCGAGACCAAAACCCAAATTGAGGGAAGGGCTATGTTCGTTAGCTTCCTCCGATCTCGTGAGGATGATTTGTGAGTTTGTTGGTACAATGTATCACCCCTCCCCCTTTATATAGGGTAGGGTTCGTGAGAGAATCACAATCCAACTGGATTGGGGAAATCCCGATCTCTTCTCAAGAGTCCATTAATGTCAGGATCATTCAATTCGGTAAGGTCTCCCAAACTTGATGGACAAGTTTCCAATATTCCTCATGCATCAGAGAACGAACTAGATCAAAAGGAAATTTCAATGGTTTCCTACTCGGGCTAGGATCTAGATGATGACCCAGCATCATCGAATCAGGAGATCTGTGATCCATATAACAAGATATGGGGTCCAGATCATGAGATTTGGGATCCAGATCACCCTCACCATAAATAGATCAAATCCTTATTGTTAAATAAATTGTGACATTTAATATATATGAATGAGTATCCTTTCACTTTAGGAATCTTACAAAATCCACAACTCTCTCCTTGTTTATCCTTTTTCTTCCAAATTTTAAGGGAAACCTTTTATTATATTTATCTAATCGTGTACCAAGTTTGAGTCCCAAACTCAAAAGGATAAAGGAATTTCCATCATATGCAAGTTAACACTTATTAAGGCATAATTTATTCATATTTTCTCTCTCTTTCACCATTATTTCTTTATTTGGAGTCTTTTATCAAAAGGAACCATGATGATCCAAAATCCAATCCATCATGAATAAACACATAACCTTCTAGAGGATTCCATATTATTCTTAGTATTATCTCAATTTATTTTATTATTAGATTTCTTTCCATCATTATTCTCTTTTAAACATATTGGGCTTGTCACTTCAATAAGGCCCAAGAAAACATTTAATCAAAAGGGAATATTACTAAAGAAATCCATTCAAAGTACTTAAATCATACAAGTTTCATAATCATACACTTTATTGGAGAAATTACATTTCAAAACATACATACGAAAATTGAGGATATAGCATCCTCCCCTCCTTATAAGAATTTTTCCCAAAAAATTCAAGAAATCAAGCAAACAAATTAGGATATGATTTTTCCATGCCCATCAACTCCCATGTGGCTTCATTCTCTCCATGGTGGTTCCAAAGAACCTTTACCATCTCTATATTCTTACTCGTTAGATCTTTCACCTTGGTATCTAGTACCCTCACAGGTGACTCAGGGTATGTCAACCACCCTTGGAGTTCAATAGGTTCAATGCTCAACACATGGCTCAGGTCCTTCACATAGTGCTTCATATTGGACACATGGAAAACATTATGCATCATACTATACTAAGGGGGTAAATCGAAATGATATGCAGCTTCACCAATCCATTTCAAAACCTCAAACGGGCCCACGTATCGAGGACTCAAATTTTTCCTCTATTCTTAGAGATAGCTCAGAGCAGTCAGATTTCAACACATGTTCACCCACAATGAACTGCAATCAGTCTGCTTCACATCATCACGTGACTCCTGTCGATCCTAGGCTTTCTCATCCATTGCTCGATTAAAGAGAATTTCTCAACATACAACTATGTTTTCTCTAACCTCTACAAGTTCCTCTCACTGACATCATCCTAGTGAAGCGATGACTGACATGTCCTCCCATAAAGAGCTTCATACATCCTGATACTGGTTGGGGTAGCTATCATAACAAACAAACTCAGCTAGGGGCAAGTACTGCTCCCACGATCCCACTCATCAGAGCTTCTAAAGTCTGGATCATACTCTCTTAACTCTCCATCAGTCAGGGGTGATATGTTGTACTAATCTTCAATCTATTATTGAGTCCTTTTTTCATTTTTTTTAAATTGGCAATTCTATTCATGCCATCGTCGGGGCTTGAGCTTGATACCTCATGGTAACAAACCAAGTATTGAGTCCTTCATGTACCTACTTCCACAACATGGAATCGAACTTAGGGCCATGCTCAATAAATTTCTAACTCAGATCACTGTGTAGTCAAAACTATCTCTCAATATATATAACTCAACTAGATTTGTAGTATTGGCAATGCTCTCTCAGGCAAGGAAATGTGCTGACTTGGTAAGGCGATCTACCATAACCCATATTGCATCATGACCTCTTTCGGTCTTGGGAAGACTCACCACAATGTCTATGGTGATCAGCTCCTATTACATTCGAGAATTTCCAATCCTTTATAGAGATCCACTGGGTAACTGGTATTCAATCTTCACCTTCTGGTATGTGTGATATCTGGCCATATATGCCTCTATATACCCCTTCATTCCCGGCCTCTAAGATATTTCTACAAACCTTAACCATCTTGGTAGTACCAGGGTGTACTTAAAATCATGAGCTTCTTGGATGACATGATTCTTCCAGGGTGAATCCTCAAAAACCCTAAAACACTCTAGTAGTGGATTTCACCACCTACTCTTCCTAAGAGGTGCATTTGAGGTTTCTCTAGTAAACATTTCATCTCGTCAAGTGTTGGGTGGGAAGTTACCAACTTGGTCTATCGGTATGGATGTTAGCCATACTGGTCTTGTCTTCCAACGATCATAGGGTCCACCTAGCGACCTCTTCTAGCCTCTCTACGATTAAACAAGATAGTTGTAAACCTAAGTTGTGTTCTGACTAAGAGCACATGTTACCACACTAGCTTTCTTGTGTGCTAGGTGATGGTGAATACATGAACCTTCATATACTCCTCTCATCATCTTTGTCTCAATTTTAGATATGCCTGAGTTAGGAAAACTTCGAGCTCTTGCATCCATCATCTCGATTATCAAACCCATACTTTAATTCATAAAATACAAACCTCCCATGATGAGTATGCCTCATAAGATGATTACCTTAGTCCATCTATACTTTCATCCCATCCATCCAATATTCTTTCAAAATGGTGTGGTACTTCTTCCATCCTCAATCATCATAGAAGGGTTTCAACTCATATCACCTTTATCCTTAGTATATGGAATGCATTTTGTCATGTCTCTCACACCCATAAAAAGATGAAATAAGCATTTGTCTATAGTTACAGAGTTCATCCCATTCCACGAGTAGGGATGGTGCAACACTCATCGCCATTACACTTTCCAGTCTATGTTGAAACATACTTCTCATGACTCCACACCATGAACATCTCCATTATGTGTCTACACCCATGGGAAGACTTTTCCCATCACTTCTAGGTCTTAATATCTCTCTTATGTACAATCCTTAGTCATTTCCTCAAGGTCTCTAGGATCTGGTACTTTTGGGGTGATCTTTCCCTTATGCATCTAGGGAGTGCCTCTCACATTTACCCCTTAGGTCTCATGAACTCATGAAGGTGGTCAACCTCCTAACCCATTGTCCTCGGGCAAAGGTAGTTGTTACCTCCTGACCCTATGGTCTTGTGCATCCAGAGAACTGACAACTCCTACTCCCATCGGTCTTATCCCTCCTTGACCTTGGTATTGACTTAGGATTTTTAACCTCCTAACCCATGGTCCTCAGGAAAAGGTAGTTGTTACCTCCTGACCTTATGGTCTTGTGCATCTAGAGAACGGACAACTCCTACTCCCATCAGTCTTATTCCTCCTTGACCTTGGTATTGACTTAGGATTTTATCATACCACATATAAACCTTGAATCGTCACTCGAATCTCCACCATCTCTCCAGGAACTCATGGTTAAACTTACATCTCTTCATAGGAATCATGGCGATCTACCTAACTCAATCTGGCCCCATACAGATTACCCCTATGGTATCATATCATCATGTCCCTTAGAGATGGTCACACATGGATCTATAGATTCATGCTCATACTATGTGCTCTTACACTTAACTCATCAAGATCTTATAAGTGACCTCTTAAGGTTATCTCAAACCTAAACAAGAGTTGGTGATCACTCCAACATGAAGGGTCCTTTTCCAGGATAGAATAAAACCATCACTTGACAATAATAAAGGTCACAAAACATTCTTTCGTCCAAGGTCTATACCACCATGTATATGCCTAGCTCCTATCATGCTACCTATGCATGTGGCTAGCAAGAAGACAACCTATTAAACCATTCTAAGTTCATTGGTGTGTCATACATGCTCAAAATTCCTCAGGGTTGGACCCATATCATACATACATTGACCTATGTGAGAGGCTCATCGATCGTATATCCCAGTTCAAGTGGGGTTTCCTCCTCATTCCAACACATGTGGGTGGTGCAATGCTTAAATCCTATGAACCCAGTTCAACCTCATGATCATTATGTGCACATAGTTACCTTTACTTCCCCTCTTTGGTCTAGTAATCTCAAGCTCACCCCTTACGCATTAGATATCTAAACTGCATGCTAAGCTACTCAAACATGAACCAAACCTATACAAGATATGCATATACTTCCTATCACTCTTCCACATGAGCAAACCTTAGAGTCCTGCACAGGGACAACCAACTGGGTGCAAGGCCTCACAACTTTCTATCATACAATACCTCTTTAGGGTCTCTGTAACTCTCTTTCCTACACCTAAAAGGTAGACGCTCATAACATCTATACTTTTGTTCAAGAAGCCTCTTTCTCTCTTCTAGGGTTTGGTTCCTCTAAAGACATCTAAGGTACAACGACCTCCATAGACCATCCATGAAGAAACTCCATACATCTTCTTAGAGTCATCTATTCTATGCCATATCATACCAAACCTCTCATGATTCATCATGTCTCAGAGTCTAGGTCTTGAACCTTCTTCATTGGGGTCTCGCCCTCTCTCTATAGCTAACCCTATAACTAGTCCTACCACTAGAGGTCCTCTCTCATAAGATGGGTCAAAATCTTAAGGATACATGTCTATCCCTATCTAGGTGAAATGTATTATCCAAATTTATGTTCAGCCAAGATCATCCAAAGCTCTTCATGCTTATCTCATAAACTATCAGGCATAACCCTTCTGGCTTAGGTCTGAAACCTGCTTCCAGTCCTGATGTTACTCACTTCTAGATAGGTGCATGCCTCTTTTCTACTCATATATGCACATTAGGGTTCCTATATGGTCACTAATAACCTTCTCATGAAGGGAGCTATCCCTCACCCTAAAAAGGCACAACCCACCCAAGTTCAAGTCACCAAAAGGCACTGAGGGTCAAACAACCACACCTAGTCTATGTTTCACATGCGTACTCAAAACCTCTATTGTAAAGCATGAACATCTAACCCCTATACATACTTACATGGTCAACTATGATATCCAACTCCTCATGTCTTCTCTTTCTCTATCCACTACTTAAGGTTTTGGGTTGAGCATCGTCCTCAGAGGATGTGTCAGGTCCCTTCTTCTTCCTCCAAGGCTGTCCCTCTCCTCATCTTCCTACAAGATGGTCTAACCCCAGCGTTCTCCTGAGGGAATTGCAACACATGCCATGCATTCTAATATTATAACTAACTCAGTCTAAGTTTCATCATTTAGACTTATGTCCATGACATCTTTCTTACATGCTTTTTATTATTTGGTGGTGGATTCCTTAATCTTTATTATGCTTACCTTGAACTCAGGAGGGGGTGGAGAGAGAAACCCTAATCTCTTAAAGTTATTCAATGGGATGGGGTAGAAAACCCTCTTATAACTCCCTTGGGTTCTAAAGAGTTTATAAAATATAATAATAATAATTAGAGATTAAATGGAAAACCATGCTCTGATATCAATTGTAATGACCCTACCTTTGGGTAACCCCCAATTAAGGAATGACAAGAAGCCATAGCCGCTATCCCAAAATAGGATCAATAGTTTTGCAAATAATCAAAAAAATTAATAAATTCTACCAAAGACTAAGCTTAACGTAAGATAAAAATTTACTTTTCACATACCTTTCAAAAATAGGAGTTGGAACTTTACCCAATGTAGAGTTCTATCTAACTAAATCCTCTTTTCTTTAATTAGCTTTGTTCTTCAAATATCACTTTACTGTTTGTCCACTTTTAGATATTCGTAAAATGCGGACAAATAAAACGTCGGTCAGTATAACGAATATACTGGTATGTGGTAGCAACCAAACTTTTGCACATATATTGTAACAACCTAATCACATCAAATAGTTGTTAACAATTCAAGATTACATTTTCAATATAATTTCCCAACCACTTTTACTCATCCTCTGGGATACCCTCTCTTAGGGCATAGTCCTTACAAGGGACTTTAGGCTACCTTCTCCATCCTGAGCTTGGTACCTTATGGGTCACCTCTCTAGGTTCTCTATGGTCTTCCCTCTAGGGCTTGACCACCTATGACCTTCCCTCTAGGGCTTGGTCCTCATAAATATTACATCCAAAGATGGTATGTAGGTTCGGGCAAGTCATTAATAATTACATTGTGATAATCATAGTCACTTTATCGATTGCAGAAAATAAAGTCATCCAAATAGTTATTTTCAAGCACTAGATAAATCCTTGATTTTTTTTATGAAACTAAAGTAAGAAATCATAAAATAACCACATACATGGTTTGAAGATCTCAAAGAATCAAGAAACTATCCGATCCAATCAGGTAGTCCAATCAACCAAGTCAAGCAAATCATACAAGCAGTTTGAATCCTGAAAAGCATGTATAACCTAATCATTACATACTCATCGTAGACTCTTTTATTGACTTGGGAATCCCTTCTAGGGTTTCTAGGTTGAATTAGGGTTTCTTAGATTTATTTCTCAATGTTTACCTTTTTAGGTCAACAAACCCTAAAACATCTTTTCTACTCGTAAAACCCTAGTTACTCAAATTATCCACATTAAGGGTTTTTAATCTCAAATTGACTGTAGAACTTCAAATCTCTATCTTATTCATGGATTTTCACAATTAAAACCATTAAAAGTCATAATTACCAAAATTAGGGTTTCTAGGCCCATTAATGCATAATCATGTGTATAAAGCCCTAAAATAAGCACGTTATGCATAAAATTTATCTTTTCAAATCCCAATATTCTTTTATTAACAACATGCTATTAACTTCTCAAAACAACTAAAAAGAGACATTAAATCTGATTTTCATCTCAACTTAGGGTTTTATCAAAAATTATTACATTAAAAGTGACAACTTTATACACTCTTCGAATAGCAGGTAGATTCAAGCTTCCATTATATTTTTATCACAATCTACATATTTTTCTGATATACTTTCATATATATTTTGTCATCATCCAATTTTCCTATAATTACTTATGATTTTAGCAAGTTAATCATTTATTGACCAATGGGAGCTTGTCACATGGGCAAGGCATCCTAGGTCCGCCCAACCAACCCAGATGGGCTGGCAAACTAGCCCTCACCCTTTAAGTTGAGTGTGGCTTAGGCGGCCGGACCGCTCGCGAGGCAAAACAAACAAAAGACAAGTTTATCCCTTACCTCTACAAGCGTGCTCGAGGGAAGAACGGTCTTTCACCAGGCAGTCTTCTTCTACCTCACGCCTCTCCTTGCCAGTCAACTTGTGAGTTGACTTTGCACTGTGCTATCCCTAGATGCAAGGTGAGATTACCTTCAACTTCATATTGTCTCCCCAAACTTGCAACACTATTCAATTTCCTTGTTGATCGGCCAAGTCGTCGTGACGGCTCCACTCTTCTCTTGTGAGAAGCACCTTCTAGACAAAGGTGCAGATCTAGACCAAAACCCAAATTGAGGGAAGGGTTGTGCTCATTGGCTTATTCCGGTCTTGTGAGGATGATTTGTGAGTTTGTTGGTACGATGTATCACCCCCCCCCATATAGGGAAAGGTTCGCGAGAAAATCCCAATCCAATTGGATTGGGAAAATCCCAATCTCTTCTCAAGAGTCCCTTAATGTCAGGATCATTTGATTCGGGAAGGTCTCCCAAACTTGATGCACAAGTTTCCAATATTCTTAGCGCATTAGAGAACAAACCAAATCAAAAGGAAATTTCAATGGTTTCCTACTCGGGCTGGGATCTAGACAACGACCCAGCATCGTCAGATCAGGAGATCCGTGATCCATATCATGAGATCTGGGGTCCAGATCGCCCGCGCCATAAAAATATCAAATCCTTATTCTAAAATAAGCTGTGACATTTAATATATTTGAATGAGTATCCGTTCACTTTAGGAATATTATAAAATCCATAATTCTCTCCTCATTTATCCCTTTTCTTCCAAAATTTAAGGGAAAACATGTATTATCTTTATCTACGTGTGTACCGAGTTTGAGTCCTAAACACAAAAGGATCGAGGACTTTTCTTCATATGCAAGTTAACACTTATTAAGGCATAGTTTATTCATATTTTCTCTCTTTCACCATTTTTTCTTTATTTGGATTCTTTTATCAAAAGGAACCATGAGGATCCAAAATCCAATCCATCATGAATTAACACATAACTTTCTAGAGGAGTCCACATTATTCTTAGTATTATCTCACTTTCTTTTATTATTAGATTTCTTTCCATCATTATTCTCTTTTAAACTTATCAGGCTTATAACTTCAATAAGGCCCATGAAAACATTTATGCAAAAGGGAATATTACCAAAGAAATCAATTTAAAGTAGTTAAATCATACAATTTTCATAATCATACACTTTTTTTGGAGAAATTACATTTAAACCCATACATATGAAAATTGAGGATATAACAGTCTCGACCTAGGATGTGTGTGGTGACCCTTTGTCTCAATCAAGTGATGTATTGGTGTTGTTGTCAAGACCATGGATGGTGTTGCTTGGTGGGTCATGATCATGACCATGTTGGGTGACTTAGGTGGTCGAGATCGAACATGGAGTGTATAACCACCTCTTTCATGTATGGGTAAGGTGGTTGCATGCATGTTTTAAGTGTTTGCATTTTGGTTTCTTGGGTGGACAAGTGTCACTTGGAGCCCTATCTTGTTGACACCTCATATCTCACCCTACCTCACTCATCCTTTTCTATATGAACCCTCTTCTCTCCATTTAAGTCACCCCTATTGGCCTTCCTTCTTCCTCCTTCTCTTTTTGTCATCCTTGGAATTTGGTAGAGCAAGTAGGGTTGATCTTTACAACCTTGGTGGTGAAAATCCCTTGCATGTGGTGATTCTTGCCCATATTCAACTTTGGTAAGTGTTTACCTTTCCATGATGGCATTTCTTTTGATTCCTACCTTCGTCTTCTTCTCTTTTCTCGGACCTAGACCAAGGACCCTACATGGTGGTCATTTTGGTAGAGGAACTCCTGATCACAAGGGGAATATGTAGTGTTTTGATAAGGTGGACCCAAGTGTGAGGAAGTTTCCTTCTCTCTTTCACCCTCCTTCTTTTGGTTCAGCTTGGGGATCTTTTCTTTTTTTTCTTGAGAAATCTTTGACCTTGGTGTCGTATACTTCTTGAGGTGATCTTGTGGTTGAAAGTGGAGCCTTTGGTGGACCTTCAACATCCTTGGTGATCATGTTCTTGGAGTGATCTTCCTTAAGGAGGGTTATATAACTCTTAACCTTCTCTATTAATGAACTTTTTTCTATAAGCATGTTGATGTATTTCTCTCTCTAAAACATCCCCTTAACATTCTAGTGGATGATTCTAAGACCTAAGACTTGCTTGATGTTAAAATCATGTTTGGTTTGAAAGTAATCTGAAACCCTAGTTTCAATACCTGATTTTGGTGATTATGGTGTAAGGGTGGTTTTCCCCTTTCTTTTGATCTTGGATTTGATCACATGCATGATGGACAAGTTTCTTGATATTCAATGAAGTTTAGGATCTATTTTTGTGCGTCAAATGTGGTTTCTCTATCTTGTTTGAGGTCTATTTTGTGGTGGTTTCATGATGCAAGTTTTTACATTTTTGGTTACCAGTTTTGCATATGATTTTATCCTCCTTGTGGTTGATGGATTCTTTTGGTTATACCTTCTATTTTAGCTGTAGAGATCTCCTCTTCGATCATGAATCCCTATTGGATGTTGGTCCTATGCGTTGATAGTAGTTTGATCTTTGGTGGCCACTACATCTTGTTTTTCTTTGGGTCGTGACACCTGTCATGTGAGGTTTTAGTCGAGATTGATGACCTGGTTATGGTTGTGACATCCTGTCCTATGATGGTCATGACACTTACCTCTATGAGGGATGAGACACATACCTAATTTAGGGTTGAGTTACTTCCCTTGAAATTGAGGTTGCGACATGTTTACTTTTGATGGTTAAACCCTAGCCATGTGGTCAAAACTATAGTTTATGTAGAGGTCAAGACACCTTGGTTGCATCACGGTCACGCCACCTTAGTTATGTGTGGTCACAACCCTTGGCTCTTGGTGGTCGAGACACCTATATTTTAGATGTTCATGACCCATGTATGATGGGTGGTCGTGACACATGAATAGTGGGTGGTCAAAACATGTACTTGGACATTAAATCAACGCATGTATATGAGTAATGGTTAAACCATGTATAGTGTTGTTTAGATGATGGTTTAAGAAACACTAATCATGTTCCTCAACCCTAACATGTTCCAAGGATATGGGAGATGTCATACATAAGGTTTAGTGTTTGAATTTAGTTATACAATGCTAATCGGATAAGTATGAAACCTTAACCCTAATTGTAGGGTCATGTGATATGTTTGCATCTCTCTCTCAGAATGGTTATCATGGATGATGTCTTCTCTCTCTTATTTATAAATATCTAATCTTGCAGGTGATATGGACTTGAATAACATAGCTATGTGGAAGCTATGGTGAATCCTATATTATATAGGATGGTGATAGTGAACAATATTGAGGCATAATGTGATGTTATATATGTAAGGATCATGTGATTTGGTCTGGTGGCATGGTAGGTGCTTCGTGCATGATTTGAGGTGATAAACTCCAGAGATGTGATGGGGGGATTGATATCCCACAGTGATGTGACATTGGTGATAGCCTTGTGGGGATATATGACAGTGATGATGGCCTTGTGAATGACAATGCTACAATGCTATGTGATGATGTGACAAGTTCACACCTTATACATTTTATGCCATATGAAGTTGTACTATACCCTTATTCTTGTAGAGTTTGTTATGGTTTTACATGTTGTAACTTGATTGATGCTAAAAGAGACTTAATTGTCATAACTAATCAAGTGGAACCTTAATCATGTAGGTACCATGTGTCATAGACCCATTCCAGTGCTAGTCTTAGTGCTAGATGGTGAAATGAGTTCTCCCTTAGTGGAAGTTTGGAGTCATATACTATTGAGTATACACATTCATGGGATTGGTTGTGGGCCATACCCTACTAGTAGTGCAACTACAGGCCGTAGCTTAGTGATTGGACTCGGTATATGCTTTCATAGGATTGGCTGCAGGCCATAACCTGGAGGGAGTGCGACTTCGAGTCAAAGCTCAGTTTCACTACTGTTATGCCTATATACCAAGGTAGGCTAGGCTGTTTTGCGGATGACTCGAGTGTTATGTCAATGTGGTGTTCTCTCATGCTAACCGGGAGGTGTGGAAAGGTTGTTTATTCTGATTCTTCCATTGTCCTTGTATGGCATTAATTTTGACTTAGAAGGGGTCAGTTGGAGTATGAGTGGTATACCTCATCTCCTCAGGGAATAATATAAGATGTAATACAATCATTTAGTCTATTTGTGTAAGGACAAAATGCAAAGAACATTGGTTGAAGCATTGCCTTGCTTTTGTATAGTTTTTATGATATAAAACATACATGTTCTTCATATTCTTTTTTTTACAATATAGTTTGTTCTACTTCTCAGTGATAACTACTTAGTATTTCTTATCCTACTTTACCTATTGGTTACACATCATTTAGTTGAATCTACTCAGTTTGTAGTTATGTTATCTGTCTGCTTTAGTTTATCTATGCTTTAATAGACTCGGGGGAGAGTTATATCTCTTATTGGGATGTTTGGTCTCACCTTGTGGGTTTCCACATCTATTAGGTGGTCGTACATGGTGAGGTGGAGATCGTGCAACCAAGGAGCAGTAGCAAGAGCAATAGCTGATAAGGCTGGATGTGCTGCTAGACTTTTGAAGTTAGAGTCCTAGATTTGTCCATGTACACTCAGGTCTTGGGGTGTTCTTGATGTGTTTTGTAGAGATTTCATTGATACAAGGTTTTTCTCTTGTGTGACTTTTGTTGTATTGATATGGCATTTGTACATGAATGTCTATATGGAACAAGTATGTCAAGTACCAAGTTGATGATAGGGAGGTTGACACAATTATGTAGGCATTTTTATATGTGTTATGTGATCTAGGTGTCCTGTTGTGGCCTTATGTGTAAAGGTTTTTAGCTTCTGGTACTTTGATGAAATCAATTTTAATTTCTTGTGTTTTTTGGTAATCCGCATAGTTAGTGTCGCTTCCACTTTTAGTTTTGAGCAATTTCACTTTGTGTGGCACGGGGCATCACGGTTTGGTTGGTATCAAAGCTTGAGGTTCATTGAGTCTATAGAGACCTAGGACTAGGGTTTGATTCTATTTTAGTATCTTTCAGTCTATCTTATAGTGACTTCTACCTATGTATAACAAGAAGAAGAGCCAAAAAGATGGCTGGTGAACATGAAGAACACATTGTTGAGAGTGGTGTGGCTACACTAGGTGGAGGTGCAAGGACGTAGGTTGTTAAGGAGGGGGCGCTTGATGCTCCCCAGTTTGACCAAGCCGTGTTGGAAAATCCTACCTTTCACTCCTTGTTCAGGTAGTTCACGGCGAAGATGACACATATAGTGGGTGAAATGCCCATTATTCATTACACCATAATCACCAAAATTAGATATCGAAACTAGGGTTTCAGATTACTTTCAAACCAAGCATGATTTTAACATCAAACAAGTCCTAGGTCTTATCATCATGCACTAGCATGTTAAAGGAACATTTTAGAGAGAGAAATACATCAACATGCATATAGGAAAAAGTGCATTAATAGAGAAGGTTAAGAGTTATATAACCCACCTTAAGGAAGATCACTCCAAGGATCACAAGCTCCAAGCACACGATCACCAAGGATGTTGAAGCTCCACCAAAGGCTCCATATTCGGCCACAAGATCACCTCAAGAAGAAGAAGACACCAATTTCAAAGATTGTTCAAGAAAATAGAGCAAAGATACCTAAGACGAACCAAAAGAAGGAGGGTGAAAGAGAGTATGAAACTTCCTCACACTTGGGTCCACCTTGTCAAAATATGGCCTATGACCCTTGTGATTAGGAGTTCATCTCCCAAAACGACCACCACAGAGAGTCCATGGTATATGTCTGAGAAAAGGGATGAAGAAGAAGGTAGGATATCAAAAGAAACATCATCAAGGAAAGGTAAACACTTACCAAAGTTGAAGATGGTCAAGAATCACCACATGCAAGGGATATTGACCACTAAGGCTCCAAGGATCAACCCTCCTTGATCCACAAAGATCCAAGGGTGATAAAAAGAGAAGGAGGAATAAGGAAGGCCAAAAGGGATCACTTTCATGCAGAGAAGAGGGTTCATATAGAAAAGGAGGAGGGAGGTAGGGTGAGAGATGAGGTGTCAACAAGATAGGGCTCCAAGGGACACTTGTCCACCCAAGAAAGCAACATGCAACCACTTAAAACACACATGCAACCACCTTAGCCATACATGCACGAGGTGGTGATACAATATATGTTGGGTCTTGACCCCCTAGGTCACCCAACATGGTGGCAGTCATGACTCACCAAGAAACACCATCCATGGTTGCAACTACACCACCAAAACATCACTTGGTCGAGACAAAGGGTCATTACACACATGGTCACGACACTCTACACAAAAGCAACTGTCTCGACCCAAGACTATCTAGGACATGACCACTGCACCTAGGGAAGGTGCCTCGACCGCGACACCCAAAAAACATGCCCAAGATTGCAAGATGGGTCGAGACAACCCACAAAGTACACATAGGTGGAGTCACACCAAACCATAGAAAACCCTAATTATCTCTAAGGGTGCCACCACTCAACCAAGGATCGAACAAGGCTCCCCCTTATTTCTCTCTCCTCTAGATGATGTAAAGAAAGAGAAGGAACATTCAGGAGGTGACAAATTGTAATATAACCCTCACAAATGGGTAAATTGCAGTTTGACCCAAAACAAGCACATAAAGAACAAACATCCTCCAACCAAGCTCAAACTAGAGAGTTAAGCTCTCCGCAAGGTATAAAACCATCTAAAGGGATTAGAGAAAGGTTCTAAGCACATCATCAAGACAAAGAAAACATGGTTAAACAAAAACCTAGGTCAGGGGTCTTAGAAGCCCTAAACCTCTAACATGGATTTCACCCCCAAAATCCAAAGTGAAAAGAAGCGGGTACTACCTCTGCATCTCTACCTCAAGATCCTACTCGGATTAACCAAAACAAATATAAAGCAAAAGAAGACATATTGAAATGAAATAACTTCATCTTAACTATCTCTACTTGTGGGTTGACCTCTTCTTTTGGTTGACTCAAGGCATAAAACCTAGCCATCTCTTGTCTAGAGGAACCAACCTGCGACATTTGTCCATGTCCTCATCCTCCGTCACAGCTAAATTGATGTCTCTGCAAGCTCTGGTGGCTCTTCCTCAACTGTGGGTCACCTCATCACCTTTCACTGGACACTCCCGCCTTAGATGTCCCACTTGCCCACACTTATGGCTAGTCATGGTCTCATATTGTGGCCTAGACGGCCCCGTCACTGACACTGATGTTGTGTTGCAGTCCCTAGTAGGTGGAAAATTGCCACTTTTGTCCTTACTTGGTGACCACTATTTTGGCACACTAGACCTCTATTTTGCTGATAGTGTAGCAAACCTGGGCTTCTTAAAGCCACCTAACGACTATTCTTGGTACTAAGCAAATCTCTTCTTGGCACCTTTCTCATGCTTCTCAACCATAGATCTCTCTATCCTCCTAACAGACTCCATAAATGTGGAAAAACTCTCTGTTCTCTAAGGCTATTTCTAGCATTGTCAACTCCACACTTAAACCCTTCTCAAAATGTCTGATTCACTCCTGATCTGTAGCATCCATGTGAGGCAAAAACCTCAACAACTCCATAAACCTCACTTCATACTCATTGATTGACATGGATCCCTGTCGGATCCTCTCAACTTGTTGATCTTCTCATCAAGGTACGTCTAAGGAAAGTAGTGATTAAGAAACTCATGTTGGAACTCCTTCTAGCCTATAGCAACACCGTGTCTCTTTTCCTCTTCTATGGCCCACAAATGACCATCACTACCCTTTAAAAGGTACAATGCATGCCTTACCTTGTCTGCTTCGGGGATGTTGAGGATCTTAAAGGCCTTCTCCAACTCTGTCAATAATAGATCAGCATCCACTGGATCAGCCGTAACAACATACTCCACAACTCCAACTCACCTCAACTTCTCAAAAGTCTTCCATGAGACCGGAGATTCCACATTGGGGAATGCTACATGATCTTGTCTTTGATCACACGCATAATGGGCGAGGGTTTTTATGTTCTATGAAGTTTAGGTTCTATTTTGGTGTTATCAAATGTGGTTTCTTTCTCTTGTTTGAGGTCTCTTTCATGGTGTTTCATGATGCAAGTTTTAAGTTTTTTGATGACTGGTTTTGCATGGGATTTTCTCCTCCTTATGGATGACGGATTCTTTTGGTTTTACCTTCTTTTTTGGTTGTGGAGACATACTCTTTGATCATGTTTTATCCATGTTGGATTTTGGTCATATGTGTTGGTAGTAGTTCGATCTTTGGTGATCACTACACCTTGTTTTTTCTTTGGGTCATGACACCTTGTCATGTGAGGTTTTGGTAAAGATTAATGATGTAGTTATAGTCGTGACAACCTGCCCTATGATGGTTGCGACACTTACCCATATGAGGGTCAAGACACCTACCTAATTATGGGTTGAGTTGCTTCCCTAGAAGCTGAGGTCACGACATTTTTGCTTTTGATGGTTAAACCCTAGCCATGTGGTTGAAACCCTAGTTGTGTCGTGGTCACCGCACCTTAGTTGTGTGTGGTCGCAACCTTAGCTCTTGGTGGTTGAGACTTAGATGGTCATGACCCATGTATGATAGGTGATCACGACACATGAATAATGGGTGGTCGATGCATGTACTTGGACACTTAATCGACACATGCATATGAGTAATGGTTGAGCCATGTCTAGTGCTATTTAGATGATGGTTTAAACAACCCTAATCTTGATGCTCAACCCCAACATGTTCCAAGGATATGGAAGATGTCATACGTAAGGTTTAGTGTTTGAATATAGTTATACAATCCTAATCGACCAAGTATGAAACCCTAACCCTAATTGTAGGGCCATGTGATATGTTTTCATCTCTCTCTCAGAATCGTTATCATGTATGATGTCTTCTCTCTCTTGTTTATAAATATCTAACTTTGCAGGTGATATGGACTAGAATGACATAGCTATGTGGAATCTATGGTGAACCCTATATTATATAGGATGGTGATTGTGAGCAATGTTGAGGCATAATGTGATGTTGTCTATGCAGGGATCATGTGATTATGTCTGATGGTCTGGCAAGTTCTTTGTGCATGATTTGAGGTGATAACATCTAGATATGTGATTGGGGGATTGATATCCCACAATAATGTGACATTGGTGTTAGCCTTGTGTGGTTGTATGATAGTGATGATGGCCTTATGAATGATAGTGCACAGTACTATCTGATGGTGTGACAAGTTCAAACCTTATACATTGTATGCCTCCTGAAGTTGTACTATACCCTTATTATTGTATTGTTTGTTATGCCTTTGTACGTTGTAATTTGATTGATGCTAAAAGACACTTAATTAGCATAAATAATCAAGTGGAACATTAATCATGTATGTGCCCTATGCCATTGACCCATTCCAATGTCAGTCTTAGTATTGGATGGTGAAACAAGCTCTCCCTTAGTGAAAGCTCAGAGTCATATATTTTTGAGTATACACATTCACAAGATTGGTTGCGGCCATACCCTAGTAGGAATGTGGCTATAGGTCGTAGCTCAGTGATGTGACTCAGTATATGCCTTCACAAGATTGGTTGTGGGTCATACCCTAGCAGAAGTATGACTTTGGGTTGTAGCTCAGTTTCACTAACATTGTGCCTATATACTAAGGCGGGCTAGGATGTTTTGTAGATGAATCATATATTATGTCATTGTGGTGTTCTCTCATGCTGACCGAGAGGTGTGGAGAGGTCATGATTCTGGCTCTTCCATTGACTTTGCATGGTACTTTCATGAAATCAGTTTTAATTTCCTGTGTTTTCTGGTAATCCACATAGTTAGTGTCGTTTCTAATTTTAGTTTTGAGTAATCTCACTTTGTGTGGCGTGGGGCGTCACATTTCTAAATAGTTTTGACTCAAAGGGTATTATCATAATTTCATCTCTAGTTTTCTCCCTAGATCACAATGTTCTATGGTCTTGTTGTGTGCCTGACTTTGTGCTGGTCCCATCCATGTGGCATTTGTCAATATGGCCACCTCATATGGACTTATTGGCCATAGATATTCATACACATGTGTATATTCCCTATTTTCCGACTGACCTGTATCTCTAAAATTCATATAAATCATATATAGCTCAGAAAAATGAAATAAATTTATTTTTAATTCAAAAAATTATTTCCTATCTAATGGCACCCGTTTCATCATCTAACTCTAATGTAGTAAATATGCAATTTTAGGAATTTATTTAATTTGTTATATTTTCTATGATCCATAACTAATAATATATAAGTCAAAAAAAATAAAGGAAAATGTGCTATGTACTCAAAAAAATATAATCCACAAGATGTTGTGGTTTTGGAAACCTAATTCATTAATAATAAAAAGGTGAATTTTAGGGTTTATGTAATTAATGCAAACCTAACCCTAATTTTATGCATATGTGTAATAGGTATTTTGGAGACCTAGGCTTGGACCTAGGAATGACTTTGGATTTATGTAGACTTCATATAAGGTATATTGCATCTCCTAGATTCTATATTGAGAAATTAAACTAATTTTATCCTCTCATAATGTATGTTGCATCCCCCATGAGACACATTCAACAATTATTTTCTTTACTCTCTCTTAAACCTCTTTGAAGTATTTTGGTGATATTATTCTCTTTCTTGACGTGATGTCCTATTTGGGTCTAATCTTATTGACTTTTAACTCTTGATATATGTTGTGCTCTTACTTATATCTTGTTCATCTTAATCATTATGGAATCCTAATTTGCAAGTTGTCTATTATTGTGATCATGTGAAGTATCTTAATTGTGGAAATAATTATATATTTGTTTATGGGTCCTCTGATCCCACATGATAATTGTTGGATGGTAAAATCCCTCATTTTTTGATTTAGACTTGCTTACTCTTTTGTTATGCATCATGTAGTTACTACTATTATAATGTGACATGTGTTATTTTATGTTGATGTGTAAATTCCCACATTCAATAATGCAAACGTGATAATTCCTACAAGTTATATTATTAGAGAAGATGTGTATCATGTCCTCTTGATAGAATATGTATATATGTTCATGCTCACCTCATAATTATGGTAGAGGTGTTATTTTCTACCAACATGTTTATATTGTTTTAGTATTGTCACATGTAGAACACATGGATGCCTTGATCTTATTTATCATCTTTAAAAAATTATATTCTTTTGATACCCTCTTGTGTGGTCTTTCCTCTTATATGGGAAGCCTTGTTTATTCATCATCATTTATTCTTTATATTTCTCAATCCATATTTAATATGCACATAGCAACCTTTATGTTGATATCTTCTAGTTTTATCCTTTTGTTGGGGTATGCTTCTAACCCTAGGTGTAGAACTTGAAAGATGGGACGTGGTGACATGGACCTGCTAGGTGGAGCTTTTAGGGAGATAGAGTTGAGATAGCTGGATATCCCTCTACTTAGATCTTGGTTATGTTGTAACTTTGATGTAAACCTTTATGGGAGAATATTATAGTCATGAAATATATTTTTGTTGATATAATTTGGTCTCCTTTTGTATATCAGCATTGAGAATTGAAAGAAATTTATGTCTATTCAAGCATGCTTGTTAGTATGTTTGGATATATGAGTTTATTAACAAATAAAGTAGGGATTGGATCCCCTTTTGGGTCCCACTCCTTACAAACGAAATGATAGGATAAATGGTAGGGGTGACATGGATTCCCTTATACTTTTGACAAGTTTGTTTTCCATCTAGATTGGGTAGTTGAAGTCAATCCCAATATGGTGAGGGGGGTCAACAATCTGATCTTCACATAGTGATATTTTGTAGTTTAAACCCACTTGTACAGTACATGAGGGTCTCACCCTCTATGCTCTCCTTTTTGTCAAGATAGTAATATTTTACTTGCTCCAAAATATGTTGAGAACATTCAAACATGACATAATTGAATTTGAATATATTGTTTAGCCTTATCATCTCTTCATATGTTATTTAGTTTTGCTTTATCTTTACATTCTCCTTCCAATAATTTAGATGTTTTGCCTCATCCTGCCTTGCGTTGTTTGCCTTTGTCTTCTGAAGTAGTCTTATCTAGTTCTATTGAGGTTCTATAAATAAGACAAAGAGTTGTATGGTATGATGTGTCAAAGAACCAACATTGCGGAACAAAAAGGAGAATCCATAAAAGATAGTCTAAGAGGATAGATAATAATAGTAGATACCAAGAACTTCTTGTATCTTGTGAAGTTGCATAATAATGTGTAGTCTTCTTTGTCAAATCTTCTCTCGTGCGGGTTACTTTCATGGCAACTATTTGTTCTATTGATAGGATTAATTTTATTTTTAGTTATGAATGTTTGGACAATATTTTGTATAATATATTTATTGAGCTTGAAGCTTTCATAAATTATTTTAAGTGCTACCATAGCAACACTCAGGCGAGATGATTAGAAAGCATCAGAGGCACATAAAAGCATGATGAGGTCAAAAACTACCGTTGGAAGTCATCTAGTAGGAAAATTGATGGCAAATTTATTACAGTTTTACATATTTCTTTTGGGAAGATATAATATCTAGGTTCTAATTTCATTTTATATCAAGATTTATGATGGAACATGACACACATTGATGAAGGTTTGATATGTTTGATCTTAGGAGAAATCTGATATTCAAGAGGATACTTCACTCCATGATTGTGAAATATCAACATGAGGTGAAGTGATGTAAGTCACTTACAAAGGAAATTGACCTCAAATGACATCCGGTATGAGGAAGTATATTGACTGGTTGGAGATTTTCTAGCCAAAATAAGAGTAGCTAATGGGAGATCTACCACCACTAAATGGACATATGAAGCATTGACATTGGTGGTGGGCATCATGAACCTGAATAATGCTACATGTATTCAATTGTTATATGTATCCCGGATCAAGGATACAAATTTGAACATACAAAAATTGAAGATATATCTATTGGAATAAGGAAGATGTGACAAGAGAAAGAGAAAGCAGTACCATCGAGTAAGGCTGGCTTGAAGATGGTACAACCCTAGGCATGGAAGGACAAATGTCGCAAGGATGTGCTTCACCCAACCAAACTTGGAGCTACTGCACTCCATGAAATTGTATAATAAGTGGAGCTCTCACATGGATGGTTTGTGAAAATACACCAGAAAAATACTATGCATAGGTGTGCAATGGTAGACCACCTTTGGGAATGAGAGCAACTATTGGTATGGAAGTATATAAGATAAATATGAGTAAATTCTTGAAGAAGTAAAAACACTACAAGAAATAAGATTCAACATGCAAATTATTGTGATAACATATTATGTCCTATTTAAGGATAATAAATATAATATTATAGTTTTGAGGAAGTTAAAATTTTACAAGATTTGAGTCAAAATATTATTTAGTCATATCCTCTCCTCCTGCCATATTAAATTTGGTCTTATCTTCTCATTGTTCTTTTCAATAGTTTAATTGTATCTTCTGGTCCTGCCTTACTTGATTCCACCTTACATTTCAAAGTAGCTTATCTAATCCTGTAAAGATTCTATAAATAAAATTGAAAGGTATATGATACGGTATGCCAAAGAGAACTAATATTATGGTCAAAATGGGAACCCAGAAAGAGGGCCAAAGAGGAGAGAGATGAAAGTGGGTTATGAAATTGTATTCTAAGTGAAAGTTTTGTGTATCCTATTAAGTTGCTCAACAGAATTTACTATCTTTTGTCAAATTTATTCTCTCATTAGTTATTTTCTTGATGGTCATCTTGTTCATTACTATTTATTGTTGTGTATGATTGAGTCGTATCCCACATAATGAATTTTTTAGACTTGAACCTTATGGAAATTACTTCATTCATGGTTTTCCAAATTTAATCAATACTTAGGGGAAACACTACATATATTGAGGGAGGGGGAAACATTACGAAGAGTTTTTGTTCATGTAGCTCACCAAAAAAAATTTAGTTCCTTCGAGTTCAATAAATTGGGAAATGGGTTTAAAATATTTGAAGTACCATTATTCATTATTCTATTATTTTTGAATTTAATAAATGATACATGTATGTTGACTTATATTATTATAAACCTGCAAATAACCATTTACATATATTTAAATAAGACCAAGTACTTAGAATTTAGGGTATCAAATACATTTTTATCAACACTCAATCACGTAGTCTATAGTTTCTATAATTACGCAAGTAATACTTGTAACTTGACCCTATAATCGACTCACTGTCAATTCTATGATGAAAATAGGTAATTGTCACTTTGTAAGTCAGTGAATGTTGTCTCCAATAAGCTATCAAAGTTTGTGAATTTTCACCTCATACATATTAGAAGTTTGAAACTAGTTATGTCCTTTTTATGAGACTCCAATAGATCATTCTATTAGTCTACAGTTTGTTCACTGAAATTCAAGACCATTGTCATAATAAGG
This sequence comes from Alisma plantago-aquatica, assembly GCA_963693085.1. NCBI lineage: Eukaryota > Viridiplantae > Streptophyta > Magnoliopsida > Alismatales > Alismataceae > Alisma > Alisma plantago-aquatica. The sequence continues at coordinate 123,833,949 of OY856414.1, read as the reverse complement.
TTGGGTGCAGTGTCCAACATAGAGCCCAAAAAATCCATCTTAGGTTTCTCTCTGGTCATATGCCTAAAGTAAACCCCTTCTAGTTGACCGAGATTGTAGATAGGTTTTTGTTCATCCCAATAGTTGGCAATCAAAAATATGAATATTGCATGAGGGGATTGGAATAAAAAGAATATAAAATACTTTATTAGAGGAAGATATATTAATAATATTAGAAGTTTTTCATCTTAAGATAATTTAATTTTTCTCTCCAAAAAGAAGAAAGAACACCAAGACACATGTAAAATTGTTAAATTTCTTCATTATTGTGAGGTACTTGATCATAACTATCCTATAAGTTGACTAAAAAGAAAGATAAACACAATTGAATATTTAATTACTTCAACTTTCAAACATTCAATAGAGGAAATCTTTGAATATTCAAAAAATGTATGCGGAGGGGGTGTCTAGGGTTTCACGGGGCTCCGGGGCGATTTGAGGAAGAGGGGGATATAGAGGTGGTTGGGAAGGCAGAGGCACTGGAGATCAGAATGGAAAAGGAAGGAGGGTGGAATACACACCCTTTATGGAAGGAAGTCAACGGAAGGACCTGGTTACCCCCTGGAACTGGGGGAGCACAGATGGAGGGAGTTAGAGTTTCCATACTAGGAATTTGGATAAACTTCCAATCACTGGTCTATGAGGTAATCACAAAGAAGATGACCCTGATATCACGGGGGGATCAACGTACATAGGGCACGTTTGTTTTGCTAGATTTTCAAGAATCATGCACTTATCACATCTTGCATTTGTAAAATACTGCATTGTCAAAATCATGTAAACACAAATTTTTTGTTTGGTTTCCTGGATTTGTAAAATACATGATTTAATTTTTTTTGGTCCACCAGCTAGGAACAACTGGATTTTGGCGTCTGAGAGAATTTTGATGGAAACCAAAATGTGGAATTCCTATTATTTTCAAAAATTCTGGGATTACTTCAGTTTCCCAAATCATGTAAACAAAACATAAACTTTCTGCAAATGGATGCCTGAATACAATCCAATATAGCAAAATCCAGAAAACCAAACATGCCCATAGAGAAGAATCTAGACAATCCCGTTCCGCCATCGGGTGGAAACTATTCTGTCACAACCGGTAACCCGTGGAGCAAAAGCAGAAAGGAAAAAGCCCATGAAGAAGGAGTAAACCCTGAACAACATGATATGTTTACAGAGGAAACAAAGCCCAGTCAGGATTTGTTCTTGGAGAAGTTGTATGAGAGTCCTTTATCACTCACTGATGTCAAATTAAAAGAAATAGAAGGACATCCAACACTAGAGATCAACCCAGACGCCAAGGAGGGTCTTGCACGACCCTAACGTTACGTAGTTATCTCCAAACTCATCAGATCAGATGTTGGATACATGAAGATGAGGGAGAGGCTAAAAGAACTATGGAACCATGTTGGAAGGTTCAACATGTTTGAGGTTGATCTTGGTCACTACACAGTTCAATTTTCATGAGTCGCAACTTCAAAAATGCCCTAACAGGGGCCTGTGGAAGATCCTTGGGTGTCGCCTGGCTGTTTGGAAATGGGATTCCACCTTCTTCCCGTCTATAGACCTGCCAAGGTACCTAGTTACTTGGATCTATGTTCTAGACCTTCCTTTTCACCTCTACGTCCCAACCATCTTTGACTACATGGCCTCACACTAGGAAGCCTGGTTAATTTAGATGCACACACCATGGCTAGAACAAGGAGTAAATTTGTGAGGATTGCTGTGGATATTAACACATCAAAGAAACTTATCCACACTATTCTCATCAATGGCTCAGTATACCAAATCAAATATGAAGTGGTCCCAGATTCCTGTGATGCTTGTGGCAAACTAGGACTGGAAGGAAATCCTTCTTGGATGTTGCACAAAGCTTAACATCAACAATAGTAGCACAACCTCGAAGCAACGAGAACTCTGTAGGATATGTGAATGATATAAATGCCACCACTCAGAATACCAATAATGGAAATAAGGCAAAAAACCCAAAATGGCACGTTTGGCCATTTTAATTCCCATAATAACACGTTCTTGAACTTAATTCCCAAAATGACACATTTTGGAGGCAATGTGTCCCCTGTGGAGACGCATTACTCTCTCGCGAAGCAATGCATCCCGGACCAGGACGCATCGGCTCCACACAGGGGAAATCCATCCCAGACCAAGACAAAGAGCAATGCGTCCCGATCCTGGACGCATTGGTCCCACCGGGGAGCAATGCGTCCCGACCCGGGATGCATTGGTCCCACAGGAGAGCAATGCATCCCGACTCGGGACGCATTGCCCCTGTGTGGGGCCAATGCGTCCCCACCCGAGACGCATTGCCCTTCGGTGGGACCAACGCGTCCTGCCCCGGGACGTCCCAACGGCTAGTTGGGGCAATGCGTCTCGGCTGGGTATGCATTGCTCACCTGACGGTTGAAAAGTAGCCATTACGAGCCGCGCCCGCTGCCACGTGGGGGCGCAATGCATCCTCGTTGGGGATGCTTTGGTCTCCTATATAAAAGAGATGAGATCACCCCCCAAACCCACACCATTCATCCATTTCTTCAACTTTTTTCTACTTCCATTGCTCTGGAGTGGTGTGCTCAGATTTCTATTGCTTGGATCTGATTTTGGGCAATCTTGGAGCTAATTCCGGGTGATCTTAGAGCTACTCTTCTATTGCTTCACTGCTCAAATTTCTATTACTTCGCTGTCTGGCCAGAATTCTTTCTCTTCTTTCTGTTCTTGGGTTTTGAGATCTAGCCATTTGAGGTAATTTTTCTACTATATTTTTAGATTAAAAATTTTGTACCTAAAATTATTATGCAATATTAAAAATAAAATAATTGTATTCCTACTATTTGATTCCACATTACTATAATAAAGTTATAGAAAATGACACTTGAAGGTTAATTACTGTTCAAAAAATTGTTGTTCCAAATTCCAAAATTATTGTTCCAAATTCTAAAATTATTGTTCCAAATTCCAAAATTGTTGTTCCAAATTCCAAAATTATTATTCTAGAATGTTAATGTTATAGAAAAAACATTGTTTCAAATTTATTTTCAAATTCAAAATTATTGTTATAAAATCTTAACTACTCTTCTAAAATTAATGTCAATGTTTGAAAAAAATCATTCATGCTATAAAATATTAATTCGTGTTAATTATTGTTCCAAAGTTAAATTACTGTTCTAAAATCTGATTTACTGTTTTACAATGATAGGAACATGGCATCTAGTTCACATTCACGAATAGTCAAGCTTCGATATAATCATCAATTTCTCTCAGATGGGTCTTATTCTAGTCGATCTGTTAGACCCCACTACTACAGGAAAGGCCTTTAGCGTCAGTTATTTAGAGCCTTTAGCGTCGGTTTCCAAGCGACACCCAAGTGCGTGTCACTAAAAGTCGACACCTTCAGCGTCGGTTTCTAACTGACGCCATAACCCTTCCCACCACTAAAAATGCGCCAGCAAGGGAACTATCAGTGCCGGTTCTTAACAAAAACTGACACTATATCATGATCAAAGACGTCAGTTATTAAACAAACACCGACGTCATAACCCTTCTCGCCACCGAAAAATGCCAGCAAGGGAACTATAAGCGTAAGTTTTTTACTAATAACTGACGCCGTAACGGGATAAAGACGTCGATTTTATACTAATAACCGACGCCATATCCCTACCAGCATGGTCGTGGTACCTGGACACAATAGGCGTCGGTTCTTACAGATAACTGACGCCAGCAAGGGAAAAGACGTCAGTTTGTGGCTAACAACTGAATTTGTATGTCTTTATTGTCGGTTTTATACAAATAACCGACGCCTGTGTTCTGATTTTTTTTCTTATCAGTTTGTAGGCCTACTGTATGGCTGGTTAGCAGGATGTAGAACCTACAGTTCAGTTCTGAACTGTAGGTTTACAACATTCATTGATATCAACCAACAACATGCCATAAACCTGCAAAGTCATTCACATTCAGACAGATGTATTGATCAGATACATGTAGAAACCTACAAAGTCATTTACATTCACATTCAGTTCCATTCATTTCATCTCTTTTCACATTCATCCATTCATGTATTGATCAGAAAAAGTCATTCACATTCACATATATGACAATTCAGAAAAAGTCATTCACATTCACACAAAAATAATTATTAGAACAAAGTTTAGAAATATCATTCTTTATTCATAATCATCATCATTGTCATCAGATACCAAATTATATTTAAAAATTCCCACTACTTGTAGGTATTTTTCCCATTCTTCTCTTATAACATCTAATTCCTCCCTCATATAGGGAGTATGTACATCTAATAACTTTCCACCTATACTGAAGTCAGTTTTAAATACCTGCAAAGATAATGACATATATATAATTAATATTATATAATAAGATTGATATATTTCATATTATCTAATGAGACTATATATAATACCTCATGTATAGTATCGATTTCCATTGCGGCATGTTTGATGATTAGGTCCATAAATCACATCACATAGTAGGCACATGCCCAACCATTGTCTTGTGTAGCACACTATAAATTGAAACATACAAAATATAAAAAAATACAAATAAGCACAGTTCACATAAATAATATATACATTGGAGATGAGAAATTACTTTCACATTCTCCCAAATTAGAGGCTATTTATTTTTCCTGGGGACCTTTCCTCCAGCTTTTTTGAACTCTTGTAAAGCCCTACATGTTAATGTAACACATTAAATTTCAAAATTAAATAGTAATGTAATAACAGATGTTAACGGATATAAAAATATGAAATATTTCTCACGAGAATAATGACCTTTTCATTGTGTGTCCATATAATGTATTCAATTCGTTCCCTGTAAGATCTAGATAATAGACAGTGAACATCTTGGGGACAATAACTAGTAACTCCCAATGCTTACCACTACAAGTAAGAAAGTTAAAAATTAATAACTCAAAATCCACAATAAAAATGTAATTTTCGTAAGTCCAAATTATAAGCAAAGTAAACTTACTCGACATTGAATGGAGCTATTATCACCGGCTTTTTATTTTTACCAAAATATTCAAAAGCAGCACAGTAGTATGAAGTTACTGAAGAAGGGTCTGTATCTACAAGACTAATCAAAGATGGAAGCAAAAATCCCACATGGGAAAATGCAAAATCTTTACATATCATGTGTAAGTGTCTGCAAAACATGTATTACATATGCATTAATATATAAGAAACTAGATCACCATATATAAAACAAGGTATACAGATGTATAAATAAGATCTCACCATATCCACATCTCTATCATAGATGTGTTCAGCCAATCATAACGAAACAACTCCAACACATCTTGTATAAATAGCTTGTTATCGTATGATTGACCTGCATTAATACGTATGCATTAATGCATATCCAAAACTTGTATTAAGTATGCAAAACTTGTATAAATAGATTGTTATCGTATGATTGACCTGCAACATCCTCCAGAATAGTAACATTTATAGGGCAATTTGAATCATGTTCGCCTATCCATACTGCCATACCCCTACAATTAGGACCTAATGAGGTGTGTAGGTCCCTTGAAAGACAACTTGGTACTTTAGGAGGTGCAGGTGGAGGTGGAGGTGGAGGTGGAGGTCGAGATGTAGCGGATGTCTTCTTTTTGACCTATATATAATTTTAGATCAATTGACTCATATATACACACTAAAAAATCAACGTAATGTAAATTTACCATACAATATTAGTATAGATGACATCCACTTTGGGCCACATTATCACTCCGCATTTTGCCTCACCAAACATTCAAAATTTGGGTGGGCATATAGCAGTGGAAGATCCCTCCAATCGGGGAGTATATGTATCAGGATCACACGAACCGCACCAACTGGTACTGGAGTCCCATGAAACATCTCCCCTGGAAGGGCTGGGTAAGCAAGTGCCTCTGCAACGATATATTCTTGACTTTTTAGATGGCATGGCTTCAACCCCTAAAAATTTACGTAAAGAATGTTATATACATATATACATAAACATATCATCTTGAAAAGACTAGCTACTATATATGTCATAAAAATACTTACAGTGGATGTGCTAGGTGGTGGGTCTACAAGATTACTCCCAACCTCTATAGTAGGAGAAGAGATGCCTACTATAGGTATTATCTGAGTGGCAGTCTGAGATGCTTGCCACTTGCTAATTGCTTCATTGAGTCTCTTATCAAGTGTTTCCTCGACTCTCCTATAAAGTGCTTCCTCGAATCTCCTATCAATTAACTGATCTACCTATACATGGACAAAAGAAACGCTAGCTTCTGATGATTGAATTCTCTTTCATAATAACATTCTAAAAAAAGAATAAGTTACCTCAACTTGTGAAAGTCCCGCTCTTGGGACTGGTTTGTGTTGTGATGGCCCAAAGAACATTTTGATGCCCACACCAGTGCTTGCACCTCTAACACATCTAGGATGCTCTGGGTTACCCAGAGCAACTGTAAATTCATCCCTTGTGCCCTCAGGGATGAACTTGCCTTCCTTCCTCTGCTCGTGCATCTCCCGCTAATCGTCATCAACAGAAATTGGTAAGTAAACATAACAATAATCAATATCAATCGATTGCTCTAAGAGTTGAATTTTACCATTTTTGCTGCTGCCTTAGCAGTTGCGGGCTTCGTTATATCTCCCTTCTTGTTTTGCCTCCTAGCTATCCACATAGCATGGTGAGGCAGAGGTGTGAGACCAATAGTAGAGGACTCTTGAGTAGCAGCAGACTGAGCAGTAGACTTAGCTTGTAGTCTTTGGCGAATGCCTGCATAGCTTCTTAGACCCATTGTGTGGTCATGCACATTTAGTGCATGCCATGCTCTTTGAGCATCGCTGATAGCCTTGTTAGTAAGCACATTGATTTGGTTAGTAACACTAAAGGTTAATCTTGAATAGGTGAATACATAAGAACATATATTAATTAAATTGGGAGTGGCGCTTAATATTTTGAATTCATCCATTTTTCTTTGGGTAACAAACTCCTCCCAGTCTTTGGTGTCCATGTAGTTCCATTTCTCAGTGGTTGCGTTCTTCCTAAATTTATTTTTTAAAGAGAATACAAACAAAAATTATTAGTGTAGAGTTAAAATCAACTGTGATGTAGCGGTGGCCATCCATGGAGTTGATGGGTATGGACTTGCATGGAATACTGATGATGGAACAGTCATCCGTATAGCAGGAAGAAGACACCCGACTCTCCAGGATTCCAGATGTGCAGAAGCCTTAGCTATTCGTCAAGGCCTCAAGTTTTCAAAGGAGATGAACCTTACCGCTTTAATGGTAGAATCAGACGTTGAAGTTGTGGTCAAGCTTATTGTGGCCGGAGCTAGAAGGGCAGATCTCCTGGGGACTGTCCTTGATGACATAGCCTTCTTTAAATCTTTTTTTTTCCAGCATTTCCTTTGTTTCTTGTCGTAGACAGGCAAATGGGTTGGCACATTAGCTAGCTCGGCTGGCCTCTAGCAGTAGCTCTTCCTTTAGCAGCTATAGCTCTTTTCCCTCCTCTGTTATGAACTACATTCGAGCAGATTTGCTTAGTTAATGAAAGTAGATCGTTTAACCTAAAAAAAATCACATATGCCACTTTAGTGATTGTCCTTTTCAAGCTTGTACCTAAAATGCCGACAAACAAAAGGTCGGTCAGCATATCAGAATATGCCGGTACGTGGGGACATCCAAAATTTCACAGATATGGCTAACAATTTAATAATCACAATCAAATTATTTAACAAGACAATTTACATTTTTAATGTATCATTCTACACCGCTTTTTCCCTAACCCTGGTATACCCCTGTAAGGTTTCTCTTTTGCCATTGACTTAAGGCCACCTTCTCAATCCCGAGCTTGGTGCCTGGGAGACACCTCTCATGGTGCTCCATAGTCATGCATCATAGACCACCTTCTCATTCCCGAGCTTGGTGTCTGGGGTCACCTCTCATGGTGCCCATGGGTCTACCCTCTTGGGCCTGACCTTTATGACATCTTCCATCAGGGTGTCATGTAGGTGTGAGAATACACACTTCTTTATAATTGTGATAATCATAGTGACTTTATAATCTTGCAAGTATGAACATCCAACTGTTTATATTGCATTCAATATGAGGAAACATTCGGAAAGCCCTTGGGAAACTAATGCGATTAACCATAATTAACCACATACTTGATTTGTAGATTCAACAAGATAATAACAATTCCAAGCAAGCAAGTAATCCAAGAAGCAGTTCAACAATCACAGAATTCCTGAAAACCATATGTAACCTATTTACTACACTTTACCAAGAATATATCTATTTAATTAACTTGGATTCACTTTCTAGGGTTTCTAATCTGAATTGGGTTTTATTAGGATTCTTTTTAAAACTTTCCTCATTTATACCCTAGAACAGTAGTTCTAAGTGCAAAACCCTAATTACTCACATATTCACATTAGAGCCTTTTTATCATCTTAGGTTCCTTCCGGATTAACAACTCATAGTTCATTATGATCTAATTCACCTATGAATTCCATTTATCATTAATTCCAACTTTAGCCATTAGAAAACCCTAATTATCATGTTAAGGGTATCTATCCATGAGTAGGAACTTTTTATATTCCAAATATCTTAGATCCATCATTTAACAACATATTTATCATATTTTTTTGAATTAAATATGATCTTATCCACTTTTACCCTAAATTAGGGTTTCTAAGTGCTTAATCATTCATAATTGGTGTAAAACCTTAAATCATGTAATAAATCATCTAGATCAGGTTCAAGTTCATCATTAACGTTTCATAAGGTTACTATTACTTAATTTCACCAATTAAGCATCATGAACCTAGCCATTAATTTCATTTAGGGTTTCTAACATAATTTCAAAGAACTTTTCATTAACTTAGCACACTTTTGCAAATATGAATGAAATTAGGCTTTAAAATTATTTTTATTGGATTCTACACATTCTCTTGATCAATTTACATGGTTTGCATGTTTCCATCAAAGCTACCAATAAGTAATTACAAATTTTCAAAGAATTTACCTTTTGGGACAATCGCGAGGTGCCACGTATCCCTTTTATTTCTTTTTCTAGCGAATAATTCTTCCTTGGCTTCACAAATCCATCCCTGGATCCGGCTAGTTGGGAACCCAGTTGCCCGCTCCCTATGTCGTCTCCCTCATGCGGATAGGGAGCCCGCCTCCCCTGTTTATTATGTAAAATAGAGGAATGGGGCGGCCTATCTTCCTCCTCGGCCCACCAACCGTAGATGGCAGACCATGCCAACCACATCGCCCCTCCCCCGCCAGACTCCGCTGACAGGGACAACTTGCCCCATGCTCTCCCAAGCCTCCGGTGTCTATCTGCAACCCCATGCAGCCTTGCGAGGCAGCGTTGGTCGTGGTCAACTGATGGTTGACTATCAGCCGTGGTGTCTCGTTGCTTTGATAAAAGGCATCGCTGCCTTCGCCTCCAATCACCGAACTTGTTGGTGAGTTTGATTCAACCAATGATAGTCCACATCAAGCAGACGATAAGGGGACGATTTCCCAGTAGGAGCTGAGATGGAACTGAGCAAAGGGGAGGTCTCATCCCCGAATCGGGAGAAGGGGAGAGGATCAAAAGTTTTGGAAACGTCTCGCGAATACAATGGCACTCTCAGAGGGGTTACTCATCCCCCTTTTATAGCTTGTGGCTATGGCACATAGCTAGCAAGAACACTGGTTTTTAGGGGATTCGTTTAGATGCCCCCAAGGTAGGCAAACCTAGGGTAGTTATGGCCGCAAAGATCCCACAAATCCATCTGGCTAGTTTCCAATTTTTCTCCTGCACTCAATCGTGAGATATCCAGTTGGAAATTTCTATTTCCTCATTCTTGACTTTCCCTATCTGTCCCGAGGTAGGTGATGATGTCCTGATCATCGAATCTCAATCCTACAGTCATAAGCTCATGCGTCAAACAGAGAATAGGGAAAATAGGATAATTCCCTTTTACTTTGGAAAAATCATAACTCTCAAATCGATTATCCAACTAATACCAAAATTTAAGGGAAAGTCTATAAAGACTGAATGCACACATGTACCAAATTTGAGACTCGAACTCGAAAGTATGAGATGTTTTTCTTTATATGTAAGTTATCACTTAATTATATACATATATATCTCACATATTTTCTCTTTCCCTTGCCATTCAATTATTATTCTGAATTCCTTGAACCTCAAGGAACCTTAATGGCTTGAAATACCATCTTGGGAATATTCCATAGCCTTTCACTTATCTATTTTCTTATTTATCCCTTTATTTGCATTTTCTCTTTCTTCTTATTCATTTCTTTAGTAAAATATCTCTCCTTGAGGTTTTCTCTTTATCTCTCTTTTTTATTTTCCTTATTGGAATTCCTTTTAACATTAGGAATCCTTTGGATATGAAAATACACCAAGGATAACTTAATTATACCCCTTTTCTCTTATTTCCACATTTTATCATTGTTTTCAATTTCTTTCTTAATAAAGAAATATTTAATTGATCTTTTCTTTTCTTGTTGCATTATCTTTGCAAAATTGGACTCCTTGGAATCCAAGGAACCCAAGAGGCATGTAATCCAATTTTGGATTATATTCTTCAGCCTTCTAGAGGTTTCCACATCTTTCTTTTCTCCAATTCTCAATTATTCATTTATTAATCGAATTTCCTTGTTATTGGGCCCAATAGCCAATCAAGCCCACAAAAAAACCAACAAGGCTATTTTAAACTAAATCCATTTATTCAAAACAAATTATATCATTATTTGTTCCAATATCTTTAATATGAGAAATTACATTTCTCTCCAAAAGAACCCAAAAAATTGGGGTTGTAACAAATATACTCTGCAAAATAGAATTTCTATTAACTAGTATCCTAAAAATTAGTAATCTACAAAAATAGAATTGCAAATAATAATAACTCACGCATAGTTCCTTCCATACTAAGTATTTCTTCCCCTTAGGAACTTTATGCCAGGATTCAAAAATAGGACTATAATGGCTGCGAGTAAGAACCCCAACATATGAAATAAATGAGTGTGGTTCACTCCAATTAGATTTCTAGCATGATCGAAATCCACAGCCAGTTTGGGTCCATTGCCCCTTTTTTGTAGTAACTTGTTCATCATTGTGATGCCCCTCACTTTCTCAATTTTTTTTGCTGCTCACCAAGTGCCCCAATTTCTTCAGGGGGTACATCACCAACCTAAAATTTGACAAAAAAACACACTTATAGGATATAACTATAAATGAACATATAGATAGAAACCTCAAGGATATATTTTTAAAACTTACATTGTGAGGTGGTGCATTGACATCCTCACCCTCACAGTAATCATCAACATGGTCATTAGGAGAATGCTCATCCATCTGAAAGTTCACATTCACATTGTAAAGTTCACATTGTAAAGTAATTCACATTGTAAAGTTCACATTGTAAAGTAATTCACATTGTAAAGTTCACATTCACATTGTAAAGTAATTCACATTTAGAAAAATAAAACATATAAAAAAAGTATAAACATGCATGCCTCTAATGTTGCGATCTTTTAGCAATTAACAATCCTTCATTGTGATCTCTCCACACATACAAGTCATCCTTAGCTTCAATGTTTGGTGGTGTTGGCAACCCAACTGAGAATGGACTGGAGTCATCATAGTAACCACCTATCCCATTCTTTAGGGTGTTGGAAACATTAAAACTTTAGGGTTTAAGGTCTTATATATGATAAATGTGTACCACCTATCCCATTCTTGAGCACCTAATCTCACTAGTAAGTGTATAATGTGTATTGGGTTTTCAAGAAAATTTTGATAGTATTTCCCTACTGTTCTCCAAGTACATATGTACTTAGAGAACAAATGGGGAAGTGTTATTGAAATTTTCTTGAAAACCAAATACACATTATACACTTACATCCTGAGTGAGATTAGGTGTTCAAGAACAGTCCCAAACTGAGGACTATCCAAGATTTACTCCTAATGAGTAAATCTTGGATGGGTTTCTAGGCCAATAAATACATTGTTGCCATTTTTATACCTACAATCCTAGTTTCATCATTCATATCCTAGTTCTTCAAGTTAGGGTGATTATTGATGTCTTTAGAAGAATGATTGGCAATCTAGGACAAAGTTCATTTACATTCCAACCATGTCACGTGAGTGCATTAGAGTTCATCATTAAGCAAGAAGGGTGATTAGGATTCTCAATATACTCAACAAGGAAACAAGTTACCAATTTCATAGTTAGGACGGTAGACATGCCCTAAGATCTAGATCTAATGGTTCAAAATGAGTCTGTGATAAAGTTACATCACTAGATTGTTATATAATTTCAAAAACAGTACACAAATAAATTCAAATGATTAGATAACTAAATAAAAAATAGTAGAGAAAAAAAATAAAAATAAGTAAATGTATAAATACAAATATGTTGATAAACTAATATAAATCAGTAGATGATTAATTAATTCCTGAATCAGTACAAAAATAAATACAAACAGTAGATGAATAAATACATATTAACTGATAAATAAAGTTAAATCAGTTGATAAATAAAGTTAAATAAGTAGATGATTAAATAATAAAAAATCAGTACATAAATAAACACAAATCAATAAATAACTTAATTTAAAAAATCCCAGTAGCAGCCTAGGCGTGCCTTGGCACCGCCCAAGCATCTGGCCAGTCTTCCTAGGCTGCCCAGAGGCCTAACTAGACAGTGGTGGCAGTGGAGAAGTAGGCGGCGACAGTGGAGGAAGCATACCTTTCAACAGCGGCGGTGGAGAAGTAGGTCCAGAAGCGGCATCAATGAGAGCAGTGGCAGGGTAGCAGTGAGAGAGGCGATAGGGCAACGACGGCCGGCAAGCTCCAGAAGTAACGGTAGGCGCAGCGGTGGCCAGCGAGCTTCAGAAGCTATGGTAGGCACAACGACAGCAGAGAGAACGATGGTGGAGAGAAATTTCCAGAGACCTAACTAATAATCGGGAACGAAACTGGGAAAGGGGAAGAGTCTGGCTCACGCGGGTGCTATTAAGTTAACAATATGCATTGGTTATTCAAAACAACCGACACTTAAATCGATCAGTGTTAGTTGATGTAAAAAACCGACGTCAAAGGGGGTGAAAATTTCATGGGGACAGCGCGCGAAAACACAATCAGCGTCATTTATTTCAAGAAAACTGACAATAACAATGTGCCCAATTTTTGTCTCGTGAAAAACCTTTAGTCATCGGTTAATTAATTAACAACTGACGCCGTATGTTAATTTTTTGAGGTAATTTTTCCCACTGGTAATTTAGATTTGGCGGTCAATTTTAAGTGTCGGTTGCTTATTAAGGAACTGACGCTAAATTAAAAGCAATACCTATGTCTGGCCACTCTTCACAGATAGATGTCGATTTTTGTATTCAACTAACGCTATACGGGTTTAGGTATCCATTTCTTGTATACAACCGATGCCTGTAAATGTGCGTTATAAGCCATTTTTGAAGCAATACCCATAAATATTTCACTTAGCAATACCCTATCCGAACTAAAATCATATATCCATACAATACTTGACATCAACCCCAACCACTTTGCTATCAATATATCCTATCATTTCCCTAGAGAAGATCATATGCTCACACAAGTTGATGATCATGATGCATATAGAACCTTGTTCGCACTTTCATCTGATGCCTATATTGATGTGTTTCTTGAAAAAAACATCTTTCCACCAACAATCTTGTTTCATTAATTTGTTGAATCAATTTGAATCAAAACCATGTAGCAGTAATGTAACTGCTGAATGGAATCAACCACCTAAATTCTCTCAAAATCCTACTATTGAGAGTATTGGTGTTGAGGTTGAGGAGGGTGAACAAGAAGGTGATGATAATAGTGATCATGAAGGTGATAATGATAGTGATCTAGAAGGTGATAATAATAGTGATCATGATGATGAGTCATTGACTGAAAATGATGATGAGCATGTACATCCATTCCCTGACTCTATTACAACATTGAGTTCCATTCCATCTATATTTGATAAATAATGGCCCCAACATGAACACATTGATACCAACTATGAAGCTTTTCAAGATGAACAATGGGTGGAAGAATTTTGTCAAGAATTTTGTCTCAATTACAACCCTTACAGCATTGAAATATATGAGGGTGCTTTATTTGCATCCAAAGTTGTAATGGTTGAGATGATCCAAAAATGGTCGGTACAACAGAATGTCCAATATCGGATACAATGCTCAAATAATCGCCATCTTAAATTTGTTTGTATCCATGACCATCAATGTCCTTGGAGTTTGACCGCTTGACAGAGGCTACAGGTATGGGTCATTGACTAGCAATCATGTTGAAGGGTTAAATGGAGTCTTAAAAGGTGTTTGAGGTTTACCAATACATGCACTTATTATTGCCACATACTATTTCTCTATTACAATGTGGTTGGAGAGGCATAATCAAGCATATGGTCGTTCACAAAAGGGTTTTAAATGGCCCTTTAGGTTTCATGATAAGCTTTTTGATGTATCACATGATGCACGACAACTATCAGTAAACATCCACGTGAACAATGATTAATGGCTTGTTGATGACATGGAAGGACATCGATTTCAAGTCTTCGTGCGTCCGAATGGTGTAAGAGAATGCAGTTGTGGTTTTCCACAACAATGGCATTTTCCATGTGCTCATGTTTGGGTAGCTGTAAGATCTATCAATTATGATACCGATGCACTTGTGAGCCCATATTACACAAATGAAGCTTATTTAAACACATACAAAACTGAATTTTGTGGTATTCCTGACAAGAGGTATTGGCCTCATTTTGATGAAAGTAGAGGCATTTATCCCTTATTACCCCCAAGGAAATGAAGACATGTTGGACGAACAAAGAAAAAAAGAAGGCCTTCAACTATGGATGTTGATCCAAATCAATATACATATCATTGTCGTAAGTGTGGCAGAAAGGGCCATAATAGACACACTTGTCCTAATGTAATATGATGTCTGGTCATGTAATGTTTGCTATTTTAAATTTACTCAAGGCATGTAATGTTTGCAATTTCAGTTTGTTCAAGTCATGTAATGTTTGCAATTTGAATTTACTCAAGTCATGTAATGCTTCAATTTACTCAAGTCATGTAATGTTTCAATTTACTCAAGTCATGTAATGTTTGAAATTTCACTAAAAGAATGAATTTATAATGGGTTTTTTTATAGATGGCTCATCAAAGGATATGGACATTTCAAAAAGTCATGTAATGTTTGCAATTTCACTAAAAGAATGAATTTATAATGGGTTTTTTTGTAGATGGCTCATCGAAGGACATGGACATATCAAATGTCCGTAGAGTTAATCCAGATAATAGCTACAAAGTGCCTACAAGGAAAAATGTCTCATCAAACTCTATTGGATGATGACTGGAATGACGCACCCGATTTGTTGTACAACAAGTTAGGATTTATAGTGACAAAAGAACAAGCAAAATTTCATTGGCAATTTTTAAAGCAAATGTTTCACATGTATGAAGAACTTCTTGAGCTATCTGGTTGGTATTGGGATCACATGAAACAGAAAGCAATACCAATCAATGAACAAGTTAAAAACCAGTTAGCTATATCACATCCAGAGATACATCGAGTTGTACATCAAATGTGGCCATTTTATGAACCTCTGGATGAGATATTGAATCAAATGCAGTAACTAATTGTTGTAATATTTCTCTTTTAGTAGTTCATGTTGTATTTGAATATTGTTTGGTAGTTCATGTATTTGAATTAATTTCATCTTATCTAATGAAGAATCTTGACAAACTTATATGTTGTACAATATTTGCACTTTTCATTAAATGTAATATTTGCACTTTTCACATCCTATGTCACATACTCACCGACTCCATTTAATTTCTCAGGATGCACCCCACTTGATGTCCCACATCCTAGTATTCAGAGACCCCTCACCCCACCTCCAGCTTTTCATTACTTTCCAGGTCCTCATCAGCCTACTGCTACACAGTTGTCCCCCATTAAGGCATCTCCAGATGACTTTGGTACTCAGGAGCCAGATGTACAGGGAGGTGGGTGAGGATGTCGTGGGCATGGAGGACATGCTTAGATTTTCATAGTTTTGTACATGTTGTGTAGTGTTGTATATAGGCCTTTGTTCAGGCATTTATTTGGCTTGTATGTGAATATATCATATTATGATATTATATTGGTTCATTTTGGATCTATCAGATTGTTCTGTTGTGTATTATTTTCTCATCAAGTTGGTTCATGTTTTAACCTTGTTTCTAATGATATCTCATTTTTTTAGATTAATTTCTTCTTATATAATCAATTAGGAAGCAACTAGTGTTGGTTGCAATACCACTTCTATAATCCATTTGCATGTTCAAAGCTATTGAAATTAACAAATTTATAATAATTGACTATATTATACACATTCAAATACAAGTGAAAGAATAGTAAATGTGGAAATATAATCAATGTTGTTAATATACATACATGTTTTGTAGTGATGTATATAAGCCTTTGTTCAGACATTTATTTGGCTTGTATGTGGATCTATCATATTATGATATCATATTGGTTCATATTGGATCTATCAGATTGTTCTATTGTGTATTATTTTCTCGTCAAGTTGGTTCATGTTTTAACCTTGTTTTTAATGATATCTCATTTTTTAGATTAATTTTTTCTTATATAATCAATTAGGAAGCAACTAGTGTTGGTTGCAATATGACTTCTATAATCCATATGCATGTTCGGAGCTATTGAAATTAACAAATTTATAATAATTGGCTATATTATAGACATTCAAATACAAGTGAAAGAATAGTAAATGTGCAAATATAATCAATGTTGTCAATATACAAACATTATGCATTAAAAAATAATAATGAATGAAAAAATTATAAAACAACAATGCGTCCTGCCTGGAGACACATTGGTAGCAATGTGTCCTACATGCGGATGCATTACTCAATGCGTCCCCATGTGAGACGCATTGCTAGCAATGCATCCCAGACCAGGACGCATTGGCCCCACACAAGGACAAAATGTCCCGGATCGGGACGCATTGCTCTGTCGCAGAGCAATGCCTCCTGGTCCGGGACGTATTGCCCCTATGTGGGGCCAATGCGTCTTGGTCCAGGATGCATTGCCTCACGAGAGAGAAATGCATCTCCACATGGGACACATTGCCCCCAAATGTGCCAATTTGGGAATTAAGTTCAAGAACATGCTATTATGGGAATTAAAATGGCCAAACGTGCCATTTTGGTTTTTTGGCCTGGAAATAATGTCAAACTCAAAGAAGGAAGGTCTCCATTCATAGAAGCCACACACAGCAAAAAGAGCATCCGGGTAAAGAGAAGGAAAAGCCCCATAATATATTCTCTAAACTCGAAGACTTGGATGAGGAGGACCAAAACAAAAGCGAGAAATCACACTAAAATAACACGAGGAAAATAGAGCCCCCCCGACCTCAACTCAACAACATTCAAAGATCTAGAAAAAGAAAATCAACTCATATGATGAAAAAAGGGACGTCTTGAAAGAAATTAATGGAAATGTTTGCAAAACTATAGAAAACTAAGAAGATCATGTGGCATGGTACCAAAATGGGGATGAGGTCATCAAGGAGGTTATATACATTGATGACACTAAAGAAAATGGAGGAACGATAATGGAAGACCCCAAAAGTCCTGAGGACAAAATAGGGGAAACACAAATTGTTAACCCAAAGAAGGATTTGCAACTTGATTCGGGGCATTGTCGAAATGATACAAAGAACAACCACCCAATAGTAGAAGAGGAGATGATGGATGAACCAGAAAACCCTACTAGGTTAGGAACATATAACAACCATGGCTTCCTTCCTCTGGGTAGGAAGATAAAAGGGAGAGGTTCAAGGCTGAAACTAGCTAAGACCAAGCCACCATATGAGCATTGAAGGAAAAGCCCTCGCCTACATCAAGGTGTAGATGAGGACCAAGCTGCTGAAGGGAAAGAAAATGAGGAACCTGGGCAAGACATCCAGTTGAACTAAATTGGACGGTATGACATTGTTCCTTTTTAACTATTTTTAATGATCTATACACTTTGTTGGAATACTAGAGGCATCATCAATGATGGTACTTGCCAAGTCCTCAGAGATATTATCTCAATGAAGAAACCTCAACTAGTTGCTTTGTTTGAGCCCGGGATCAATGGTGCCTTTGCTACAAATACTATCAAGATGTTGGGTTTTACAAAATCATTCCTTTGTGAAGCTAGAGGCTTTGCAGGGGAGATTCGGCTCTGCTGGAAATAGGGAGAATGTGAGATTCAAATCATTAACTGTCACAGATAGTTTGTTACTTGTAAGGTAAACAATACTACATTAATTACTTTTATGTACGCTAACTCTCATGTTTCTGGGAGAAAACTGTTATAGAAGCACTTGGTTAACATGGAAAGGAGGTTCACTTTTCCTTGGAACATCATGGGGGGCTTCAACACCACTCTCTACCCTGATGAGAAAATGGGCAGTAGACGCTAGGACTTCAATGAAGCAAGCCTCTTCATTGATCCCTTCTTGAAGTAGGTCTCACCGACCTTGGTTTTTCTAGCATGAAGTTCACACATATCCATGGGAGGCTCCAGGAACACCTTGATAGAGCGGTGGCCAATACAACATTCATAGACAACTATGCTACTTTTATTGTGGAACACCTCCCGCTCTTCAACTCGGACCACTACCCTATTCTGGTGAGAAACACAATAAGAAACAGAGCTCAACAAAGTTTCCTTATTAAAGAATCTTGGTTCAAGGACCATCAATTCCAAACTCTTCTACGTAATAGTTGGAATTCCTCTCTATATTTCCAGGGAACCCTCAGTGAAATGAAATAGGAGATCATCAAACAGGCTAAGGATAAAGCATGAGTCACTAGTAGGGAGAAGAATAGACTCATGTGCAACCTCAATACACTTCAAACAAGCATAGTTGACTGTTATGAGAACCTCATAGCCAAAATTGACATGAAATATAACATCATCCTAAAGCAAGAAGAGAATGATTTAAAGCAAATAAGACACATCAATTGTCACACGAAAGGAGATGATAACACAAAATTTTATAATGCATACATTAAACAAAGATACAGGGAAAATACCATCACTATGCTGCATAGTGATGCTGGATCATGGATCACTGACAACCAAGCAATCAAAGATATGATATCAGTCACTTTACTAACATGTTTACAGAACCCATCAGTATAAATATAGAGGAGGTCAGGTCCTTCATTGGCAAGTTTTGCCAACTATCCTAGCCCCAAACAGAGGAGATAGCAAAGCCCCCGATCCTCATGGACATTTTTTAGGTCCTTGAAGCATTTAACGCGCACAAAGAGGCATGCCTGGATGGGATTCATGGTTCTTTCTTAATAACAAAATGGCACATAGTGAAATGTTCTCTATAAAAGACCATTCAAGATGCAATCTCTGGGCGTGATATGTCTAATTCCCTGTATGATGCAAACATTTTTCTCATATCAAAAATCTCTAAACCTAAAACCCATGAGCAATTCAGGCCTATATCACTAAATAATATTGGGCTAAAGCTGGCATCTAAAGTCATTGTGAAAAGGTTAAAAGGTTACCTATCAGAGTGGATCTCTCCTTCATAGAGCACTTTCATCCCTAGCAGAAGGATCTTCGATAGCATAGTGGTGTCTCAAGAACTTATCCATATCATGAGACAGACGAAATGAGCTTCTAGTATGGCAATCATAGTGGACCTGTCAAAGGCGTATGATAAAATGTCATGGAACTTTGTCGCTAACACATTAAAAAGAACCAGAATCCCAAAGATAGTGACTAAGTACATCGTGAACTCATTGATGAAAGGTAAAGCATCCATTATCTGGAATGGCAAGTTGGCGTATTCCTTCAAAGTGACCAGAGGTCTAAGGCAGGGCGACCCACTGTCCTCATATTTATTTGTTTATTGCTTAGAGTACCTTAGCCAAAAGATAAATAAGCTTTTTTCAAGGAAGTGGACTCCTATTAAGTTGTACAATAACAGGCCTACAATTTCCCACCTTTACTTTGCTAATGATATCTTCCTTTTTATAAAGGAAGGCGTATCATAGATGAAAGCCATACTGAAATGTTTTGAACAATTTGGAAAAGTCTCGGGACAATCTATCTCAGTGAACAAATCTAGCATACACTTTGCAAGAAGTGTACTAGAAAGGATCAAATGAAGGATCTGCCATGTCAGCAGATTCACACAAATGCAGAACATGGGGAAATATCTGGGTGTGTTGCTAATTCATGGAAGAGTAAAGGTTGCTACATACGGGGATATACTATCTAAAATTTCTTCAAACATTGACTCGTGGTCCTCTAGAGCTTGAGTATGGTAGGGAGAGTCTTCCAAGATAAAGGAACTTTGATAGCCATCCCAAGTTACACAATGCAAACAATTGTGCTACCTTTGAAAATATGTGACAGAATTGACAACAGCATTAGATCCTTTATATGGGAAGGGAATCACAAGGTGCATCCCCTAACTTTGGTGGCTTGGAACAAGATGACTTGCAGCAAAAAACATAGTGGCTTGGGCTTAAAATCCATGAGAGAATGGAATTTGTCTTTGATTACTAAACATGCCTGGGAACTAGGCACTGAAAGGAACACTTTGTGGTGTGCTAGCTTGAGAATGAGATATAATAATTACCTAATGGTGACCTCCCATACCTATCCCATCTTGGAAGAGCATATCTCAACTACAAGGATTTTATAAGCAAGAACTCGATGCTAATCCCGATGAATGGCAAGAACATAAATGTTTGGATGGATAAATGGTGAAGTCTAGATCAAACCTTCAATAGAAGATCACAATACCCATACTTGATGTACTTCAGGACCTACAGTTAGAAAGTTTGGTAAACCTAAATAACATGTGGGATATGGAATTCCTAAAACAATGGGCTCCACATGATATCATTAACAAAATTAAAAGCTCCATATCCCTACTGGCTCAAGTGGTAGAGACTCGAGAGCTTGGATTTACATAGATACAGACAACTTCAAAATGAAGAGTGCATATGAATGCTTCTGCCAGGACAAGGAACTGAGATGCCTGGGGCAGTGGAACTTAATCTAGAAAGTGAGGGTAGCACCTCGGGTCACTAACTTCATGTGGCTATTTGGAAACAAGGAAATACTAACCAATGAAACGAGGGCGGGAAGACATATGATAATGAATATGACCTGTCCAAGATGCAAGGTGCATGACAAGTCTATTTTACATGCCCTAATGGATAGTGAGAAAGCGAGCCAGATCTAGAAAAAAACGATCTCGGATCATAACTGGAACAAATTCTTCTCTAAAATTGAACTGTAGAAGTGGGTCACTTTTAGTGTCAACATTGACAATACACCAAATGATTTTCATGATCGGATGCGGATAGGTGTGGAAGGAAAGGAAGCAGGAAGTTTTTGAAAAGAATGTTTTAGAAATATATCTGCTAGTCCATCTGATCTTCAAAGAAGATCGACTTACCAAGATGGTTGCAGATACTATCTCTGAGCATACACAATATTATCAAGTAGAACGGTGGATGAATCCTCTTGAAGGCTATGTAAAGATTTATAGTGACGCATCTCTTCACCAAAAGCAAGCTTGTATGGTGGCGATTGCAAGGAACAACAATAGTGAATGGCTGGGAGGCATAGGCATGAAAATTCAGGCATCCAACGCCTTAGAGGTGGAGATGCAAGTTGTTGTGCACACACTCAGATTGTCAGAAGAGAAGGAATTCACCCATGTAATGATCCAAACAGATTCCCTGCTATAAAAGAAGGTGATTGAGAGCATCCTAGATGAATTCCCTAAGATGGCTCGGTGGACTTTTGAAGTTAAAAGCAAGCTGAAGATGAACTCACACTACACTCATGTCAGGAGAGAAGCTAATCAAGTTGTGGATCGGCTGGTGAAATTACACCATAAAAACATTGTGGTTCCTATTCTTACAATGGCCCACCCAATGAGTTAATTGACATAATTAACTCAAAATCTTATAGTGGTAGTAGTACTACCAGGTTTACTTCTTCTAGCTCAATTAGTAATTGTGGTTTCAATATTTATTTAGCTCGCATGGGGAGGACAAAATGAATAAGGTCGCCTCTGAAGTTCTCTAAAAAAAGTAGAGGAAAGTTTGGCAGTTGGAATTCCATGTCAGAACAAATGACTTGCAAACTCAACAGAAGGAAAGTAGCTAAAAGAATTGAAATAGTAATTTTTGTGATTTTAAGTTCGGTTTTCCATGGTTCTCATCTTTTCTATCAAAATTTCATATTTGAGGGGGATGTGGATCTAAGGGAGACACATTACTTCATGTGGGGCTAATTCAATTGTAGGGGGATGCATTGCGCTCTTTAAGACTAATATGTCCCCAACTAGAACACATTGGAAACAGAGTGAGAAATGTATCTCCAGTAGGGACGCATCGGCCTTACCACTCAATTCTTTCCTCTGAACAACTATATTGTTGTTGGGGGAAGAGACTGGCTTCCACAAGGGTACATGTATCCCCAATGCAGACACATTGTTTCCTTATATAAGGTGGTCGACATCATCCCCTCTTCCCACACCATTCTATTATTTATTCAAGTTCTCGTTCACTTCCAAGTGATTGAGAACTGCTCTAGACTTTGTTGTGCTATGAGAGGAGTTCTTGGGTGATTTCAGCAGCATCGTTTCTACAACAGATGGTATCACCTTCTATTCATCCAGCAAGCTACTTCTTTTCTATTATATTTAATCCATGTTGCTTGTCTTATCTTTAATTCTTTGGATGTATGATCTAAAAGGGACTTTCCTCCATTTTAGGTATGCTCTTTTTAACTATTCAATGTTATCATTTGATTTACTTAGTTGTATTTGCAACATCATTAGTATTGCTTCAACAAAATTAGACTAAAACATATATTTTTTGTAATTAAGAGTATAACACAAATAGAAAAACATACTATACTATTGCTATGGAATTTGAAGTCTAATTTAATATATGTAGCTAAAAATTAATTAATTACATTGGCAGAATAATTATTACTTCTCATATTAAAATGTCTAATTTTAGTGCCTAGAAAGTTAAAATTTGGTTACATTTAACTGTCATTATAATAAAAAAATAATATAGGATAGAAATACATATAAAAATAATTCTACTATTGTTCTAAAATTTGAATTTAAAATTAAAATTTGTCATTTAAAATAAAATTTATCAAATATTTTTAGATTAATTATTTTATAATTAAAAATTTTGTAATAATAATATAAATCAAGAACTAATGCAATTATTTTTAAGTAGATTGAAAAAATATTCAAATCTTTTAAAATTATAGGAATATGCCATCTAGTCTGCATGCATTATTTTTAAGCTACACAATGATGGTCAGTTTCTCTCTGATGGTCTTACTCAGTCAATCTATTAGACCCATCATTATTACATTATTGAATAACATTTCCACAACTCAAGTCATATATGCACACAAATATTTTACTTGAATAACATTATTACTTGAATTCACTTCTCCATCAATGTATCATATATTTTACATCGAGAAAATCATTTTCTCATACAAAGTGACGATCATGATGCACCAGTAACATATTCATTCTAAATTTCATTTGATGTTTGTGATAATGACTTTCTTCATAAAGGCATATATACCGTGAATGTAATTACATCAATTGCTGACAAGGAGTGGCTCAAGTGGTCAAGCACGGTGTTCGCTAATAAAGGGACCTGGGTTCGAATCCCAATTTCCGCCTTGATTTACCACCCTCCCGAGCATTCGACCTCT
Organism: Alisma plantago-aquatica; assembly: GCA_963693085.1. Taxonomy (NCBI): domain Eukaryota; kingdom Viridiplantae; phylum Streptophyta; class Magnoliopsida; order Alismatales; family Alismataceae; genus Alisma; species Alisma plantago-aquatica. The sequence goes on along the minus strand of OY856414.1, from coordinate 123,810,030 downwards.
ATCACAAGAGTGGGAGAGGGGGGGAATCTTTCTCTCTTAATCCCACAATTACATCAATTTGTTGAGTTAGTTTCAAATAATAAACAATCATGCAACTTCCATTTTAAATTTACAACATGAACCTTTTGTAAAACCTAGCAATGATAATAAAATAGTAGTTAGAAGGATGAGATGGAGGAGCAAGGAAGGAAACATTGAATATTAAGGTGATTCAACAACTGGAATTGATGAGGACCACATCATGAATGATCCCGTTACAACCCCAATTTTGGGTTCATATGGTTGGAAATGCAATTTCCCCAATAAATGTATGATTATGGGAATTGTATCAATTAGATGAATTTAATGGATTCCATTTGCAATATTTACTTTGTGCATGTGATTTCATGGATCATAAGATGTTAATGAGTCCAATATGATTACAAGAAAAAGAAGAAATCACATATTACTTTATTAAGAAAGAAATTTGAGATAATGATGAAAATATGAGAAATATGTGGAAAGAAGTGTGACTGATTCATCATGGATGAGATTTCAAATCCATATGGTTTCTTGTGATATGAGGAATCAAAATAAAGAAGATAAAAGTGAAAGAAAGAGAAAATATGCATAACATATGCCTTAATAAGTAATAACTTGCATATGAAAAAAGTATCTCTTACTTTTGATTTTGAGTCCCAAACTTGGCACACAAGTAGTTCAAGTCATTATGGACTTTCCTTTAAAATTTGGGATCGATTGGATAAAAGAGGAGAGAGATATGCATTTAGTAAGTTTGCATAAAGTGAGGGATTAATAAACAATTTATGATTAATATCACATGCATTATTTTCCTTTTTGGAAAGGGTGTTTCACAGACTGTTTATATGGGTGCGGTTTGGTAGCCCTTGGATCACAGATCGATGGCTGGTAAGCCATCTTCTACCTTTGAACAACTGAGGCAAATCCAAAACAGTAAAGTTTCCTTTCCTTCTCGGATATTCTCTATTTGTGATCAATATGGATGGAATTAAACTCTCCCATCGAGTTGGGGAGGTAGATTCAAACTCAAACAACCCCAATTTTAACTACCTTGGAATAGATTGGGACTTTCCCCAATTTTGTCAGACAGACAAGCCTACGAACAAAGGACCCCATAAGCCCATGCCTATATAAGGGTCTTTAGTCTCCTAAAGTCTGTGTTCAAGATCCCACAAACTTAGAAAGTGACCCCTACTCTCAATTTGACCCCGCAATCTTCTGGTTTTCCTCAGATCTCCCACAGGTCGGACCTTGGTTTTTCTCCCTACTCTCTCCTCCCCTTGGCGATTGGCTCCCACAAGCGAGTTTGGCAGGGTGGGGTGGTGCAGTTTGGGCCTTCCCCTGCCACCCGAGAGCCCAAGCTCATGAAGTCAACCAACGGGGTTGACTCTCCCAAGAGCATTCTGCTCGCGAGTAGAAGGATCGAAGGAAGGAGACGATCCAACGTGAAAAGTCTTTCCTTCCCCCGACTCAACACAGGCGAAGAAAGGGAAAAGAGGGGATTTTGCGAGGGAAGGTAGGCCTAGTCTTGTGAGAGCGAACTACTGGTGTGGCGCACAACCACTGGTCCAGCCGGGTCCGGCGTGCACCCAATGAATTTGAGGTAAGTGTACATGTGGCGCGACCTAATTTTTTATAATTGTTTTACTTTTTGAAAATCATAATAAATTATTAGTAACTCTGATTAAGACAAATTCTATATGGATCTTGCTCAGAAAAATACGAGGAATCTAATAAAAATACATTTGAAGCCTAATTCCTCTTGCAATTCCAAAATTGTATAAAGTTATCATCTTTAATAGTTTAATTAATGAAAAACCCTTAGATTTGATGATAGTTGGATCTAATAATGTTCTTTGAATGTTTTGAGAAAATATTAACATGTTGTCAATAAAAGGAAGATTTAGATTTAAAAAGATGATCTTTATGCATAATTGGCTTAATTTAGGGTTTCATGTATATAAACTGCATTAATGAGGCTTAGAAACCCTAATTTTAGTAATGATGACTTTTAATGGTTTTAATTGTACAAATCAATGAATAAGATAGAGTTATGTTGTTACAAATCCAATTTGAGTATAAAAGATCATTAATGTGGATAATTTGAGCAATTAGGGTTTTTATGAGTAGAAAAGCTATTTTAGGGTTTGTTGACCTAAAAAGGATAAAGTTTGGGAAATTGATCTAAGAAACCCTAATGCATATTAATGAGACTTAGAAACCTTAGAAAAGTGTCCCAAATCAATAAAGAATTGTTTGGATGTGATGGTAACAACTAAGTGTTATACATGTTTTTAGGATCAATGTTTGCTTAATTGATTGGACATCTAGTTGTATTAGGATATATTTCTTCTTTGAGATCTTCAAAATAGGTATGTGGTTACGCTTCAGGCTAAATCGCTCTAGTTTTACGGTGATTTTCGAGGTTTTATTAGTTGCTTGGAAATAATTGCTTGGTTTGTCTTTTATTTCATGCAACTGTAAAGTGACTATGGCTATCACCATAAGTATACATGCATGACTAGCTCATATCCTGGTCCTCCTATGTAGCACTGATGATGATGAGATAGATGACTTAATACATGGTCTACTCGTGAGGTAGGATCATCATGTTATCATGAGTCGATGTGTTGGTCTACCCTTGGGTAGGACCATACGACTCCACGACCCTATGTGTTGATCTACCTGTAAGGTAGGATCATGTGGGTTAGCTGAGATCTACCATATGAGAGGTAGTATCCATGTCCACTGTAGGGACAGCACAGAGGCTAGGGTATGTAAGGATTGAGTAGTCATGTTTAAAATGTAAAGTTTGTTTTGTTAAATCATAATTGCTTGTAATATGTTGTTACAATTAAATGCAAGATTATTAGTTCCCCCACATACCAATATAATTCGTTATACTGACCACCGTTTATTAGTTGGCGTTTTAGGTAATATTTGGAATTGGACAAACAGTAAAGTGGCACCTGTGAAGATTAAAGTTAAAATAATAAAGGAGGATTTAGGTAGATAGAATCTTCTCTGGTTATAAGTCCCAGTTGCCTACTTTTGAAGGTATGTTAAAAGGAAATTTTTATTCCAGTTTTCAATTTAGTCTTTAGTAGAATTTATTAATTATTTTTTATTATTTGCAAAACCACTGATCTTATTTTGGGATAATGCCTCTGACTTCTTGATTTCCCTTAATTGGGGGTTACCGGGAAGCGGGGTCATTACATTTGGTATCAGAGCCAGGTTTTCCATTTGATCTCTAATTATTATTAAATTTTACAAACTCTATAGAACCCAAGAGAGTTATTAGAGGATTTTCCAATGATGGAGGTGTCTAGAAAAGGATCATGATCCAGGGGCTAGAAAGATTTTCCTCTGCCCCACTAGTCAGTCTACAAGGACTCCTAGATTCTATGTGATTGCTTGGCCAAAATCAAAGGATTTGACTCAAAATAAGAAACCTCTAGGTCTTCTCATCTAATTTTGTCCCTTCTTTACCTCTTATTTCTGGAGAAACATTAAGTGCTTAGGGTATTCTCTCTCTCCACCACCCTCATGTTTTTGGGATAAGAGTAATAAGGATTAATGAATCCTCCACCAAATAATGAAAATCACATAAACAAGATGTCATGGACATAAGTTTAATAGTTTAAGCGTAAACTAAAGATTAGTACATGCTTAAGGTTGCATGGCGTGTGTTTTTGTGCCCTCAGGAGAGCTCTAAGGTTAGACCTTCTTATAGGAGGATAAGAAAAGAGAGAGTTTTCCTTGGAGGAAGAAGCATCTGGGAAGAGGAAGATACCTGATGCATCCTCTGAGGACGATGCTAACCCTAACCCTAGTGGTAGTTAGAGAAAGTGAAGACACGATGAGTTGGATACCTCAATTGTCCGTGCATGCACATATGTGGGTTTTACATGCATGCTTTACGTGAGGCTTTGAGTATCCATGAGAAACATAGACTTTGAGTGGTTGTTTGACCACTAGTGCCTTTTGGTGACCCAACCTTGGGTGGGCCATACCTGTTAGGGTGAGAGATATCTCCCTCGTTGAGAAGGCTAAAGGAGACCATATAGGAACCCTAACGGGCATACATGAGGAGGTAAGAGGCATGCACCTACATAACAAGTGAGTAACAACAAGGATGGGAGCAGGTTGTAGGCCTAAGCTAGAAGGGTTATGCCTAATAATGTATGAGATAGACATGCAAAGAGATATGGATGATCTTGGCCAGATATGGGTCTTGATAGTATGTTTCACTCGGGTAGGTGTATACATGTATCCTTAAGAGCTTGATCCATCTTCTAAGAGAGAACCTTTAGTGGTAAGGTCGATTGTTGGGTTAGCTCTAGAGAGAGAGAAAGACCCGATGAGGGAGGTTGGTGACCTGGACTAAGAGACATGAGGAGTCATGAGAAGTTGGTTATTATATGACCTGGAATAGACAACCATGAGTGGATGTATGTGGTTGCCTCATGCATGATCCTTGGAAGCTTATCGTACCTTGGATGCCTTAGAGGAACCAAACCCTAGAAGAGAGAAAGAGGCTTTATAAAAGTGCCTACCTTTTAGGTGTAAGAAGGAGAGTTCCATAGACCCTGAAGGGGTATGATAACAAGTTGTGAGGTTTCACACCCATTTGGTTGTCCTTGTGTAGGGCATTGTTCACAGGGAAGAGTGTTAGGTAGTATATGTCTTATCTGGTATAGGTTCGGTTTATGGTTGAACAGCTGAGCATGCAGTTAGCTAGCTGATGGATAAGAAGTGATCCTGGGGCTCCTAGACTAAAGAGGGGAAGTAGTAGTACCTGATGCACATTATGCTCACGAGGTTGATTGAATTCATAGTATTTGAGTATGGAACCCCTCATGTGTTAGAGCAAAAGGAAACCCCACTCGTACTGAGATATATGTTGATGAACCACTGACACAAGATGGTGACATATGATATTGGTCTAACCTTGAGGAATGATGAATACATATGACATACCAAGGAACTTAGCATGGTTTAGTAGGTCGTCTCCTTCCTAGTTATCTGCCCAAGTAGAATGATAGGGCTAAGCATATACATGATGAGGTAAACCTTGGAGAAAAGAACATTTGGTAACCTTTGTTACTATCAAGAGATAGTTTTCTCCCGTCCTGGGAAGGAACCCTTCTGTAGGGTGAGTACAATCTTTTGGTTTAGGTTTGAGGTAACCTAAAGAGGTCTCTTATAGGAGTTTGATGAGCTAAGTGAAGAGCACATAGTATGATCATGAATCTATAGACCCATGTGTGACCATCTCTAAGGGGTAGGAAGATATGTTGCCATGGAGGTAACCTGTATGGGGCCAGATCAAGATAAGTAGGTTGCTATGGTTCCTATGAGGGATGCAAAGTTAGCACGGTGTGCCCAAAGATGAGGAGGGAGATTCAGGTGAGGATTCAGGTTTGAGATGTGTTATGATGAAATCCTAAATCAATACCAAAGTCAGGAAGGGATAAGACTTATGGGAGTAGGAGTTGTTTGTTCTCTGAATGCACAAGACCATAGGGTCAGGAGGTAATGACTACATTTTCTTGAGGCTCATGGGTTATGAGGTCGGCCACCTTCATAAGTTCATGGGGCCTAAGGGGTAAATGTGAGAGGCACTCCCTAGATGCATAAGGGTCAAATCACTCCAAAAGTGTCGACACCCTAGAGACCCTGAGGTGATGACTAAGGATTGTACATAATAGTTATGTTAAGATCCAGAGGTGATGGGAACAGTCTTCCCATGGATGTAGACCCATAATGGAGATGTTCATGGTGTGGAGACATGTGATTTACGCTTCAACTTAGATTGGAAAATGTGATGGTGATGTGTGATGCACCATATTTACTCTTGGAACATGTTGAACTTTGTATTTGGACTGTAGCCAAATGCTTATTTCATCTTGTTATGGGTTTGAGAGACTGGATAAAACGCATGCCATACTAAGGATAAAGGTGATATGAGTTGAAACCTTTTTACTATGTTTGATGATAGAGGAAGTACCACACCTTTTGAGAGTACGTTGGATATGTAGTTTGGAAACACAAAGAGAACAAAGGTAATCATCATATGAGGACGTTCTTTTCAAGAGTGGTTTGGATCCTAAGAGTTGCATCTTGGGTATGGTAATCGAGATGATGAGCTAGAAGTTTTCTTGACTCTGTTAGACCTAAACCCAAGATAAGTATGATGAATGGAGTATATGAAGGTTTATGTTTTCAACATCACCTAGCACGTAAGGAAGCCTATGTGGTAATGAGATGTACTTAGCTATATACATCTCAGGTGTACAGTTGCCTTGTCTAGCCGATAGAGAGAGCTGAAAGAGGTTGTTAAGTGCACCCTGTGATCATTAGAAGACTAGACCTATGTGTCTAACACCCAGATACAACCAGACCCGTTGGTCAAGTCGGTGGTTTCTCAGTTAATCAACCCAGATCTTGATGAGATAGAAGGATAGTTGTAAGAACCTTAGATACACCTCTCAGGAAAAGGTGGTGAAACCCTCTACTAAAGTGTTCTAGGGTTTCTGGGGAGTCAACCTTGAGGAATCATGCAAGGAGCTCATGATTTTAAGTACATCGTATACCATGGTACTATTAAGATGGATAAAGGTTGCAGTAGTACTACGAAAACCTTAGATAATATGATGTATGATGTGTTCCATGTGTCTGATCTAGAGCACTACGTGATGTACCTGAGCCATGTGCTGAGCATTGAACCTATTGAACTCCAAGGGAGGCTAACTTACCCTGAGTCACCTATAAGGGTACGAGATACTGAGGTGAGAGAGTGCTTAGGAATAAAGAATAGAAGATGATAAAGGTTCTTTGGAAGCACTATGGAGAGGATGAATCCACATGAGAGCCAATGATGGACATGGAAAAGTCTTATCCTGAATTGTTTGTATGTTTGATGGAATTTTGAGGGAAAAATTCCTATAAGAGGGGAAGGATTTTACAACCCCAATTTTGGGTTCATATGGTTGGAAATTCAATTTCCCCAATAAATGTATGATTATGGGAATTGTATGAATTATATGAATTTAATTGATTCCCTTTGCAATATTTACTTTGTGCATGTGATTTCGTGGATCATAAGATGTTAATGAGTCCAATATGATTAAAAGAAAAAGAAGAAATCACATATTGCTTTATTAAGAAGGAAATTTGAGATAATGATGAAAATATGAGAAATATGTGGAAAGATGTGTGACTGATTCATCATGGATGAGATTTCGAATCCATATGGTTTCTTGTGATATAAGGAATCTAAATAAAGAAGAAAAAAGTGAAAGAAAGAGAAAATATGCATATCATATGCCTTAATAAGTATTAACTTGCATATGAAGAAAAGTATCTCATACTTTCGAGTTTGAGTCCCAAACTTGACACACAAGTAGTTTTAAGTCACTATGGACTTTCCTTTAAAATTTGGGATCAATTGGGTAAAAGAGGACAGAGAAATGCATTTAGTAAGTTTGCATAAAGTGAGGGATTAATAAACAATTTATGATTAATACCACACATATTCTTTTCCTTATTGTAAAGGGATTTTCACAGACTGTGTATATGGGGGCGTTTTGGTAGCCCTTAGATCACAGATCGATGGTTGGTAAGCCATCTTCTACCTTTGAACAGCTAAGGCAAATCCAAAATAGTAAAGTTTCCTTTCCTTCTCGAGTTCCCTCTGTCGGTGATCAATATGGATGGAATTAAACTCTCCCATCGAGTTGAGGAGGTAGATTCGAACTCAAAACAACCCGATTTTAACTACTTTGGAATAGATTTGGACTTTCCCCAATTTTGTCGGATAGACAAGCCTGCGAACAGAGGACCCCGTTCGCCCATGCCTATGTAAGGCTCTTTAGTCTCCTGAAGTCTATGTTCAAGATCCCACAAACTCAGAAAGTGACCCCCTACTCCCAATTTGACCCCACAATCCTCTGGTTTTCCTTAAATCTTGTTGCAGGTTGGACCTTGGTTTTTCTCCCTGCTCTCTCCTCCCCTTGGATATTGGTACCCACACGCGAGTTCGGCGGGGTGGGGAGGTGCGGTTTGTGCCTTCTCCCACCACCCGAGAGCCCAAGCTCATAAAGTCAACCAATGGGGTTGACTCGCCTAAGAGCATGCTGCTCGTAAGTAGAAGGATCGAAGGAAGGAGACGATCCAACGTGAAAAGTCTTTCCTGCCCTCGACTCAAAAAGGGTGAAGAAAGGGCAAAGAGGGGATTTTGTGAGGGAAGGTGGGCCTAGTCTCGTGAGAGAGAATGGCTGGTGTGGTGCACAGCCACTAGTCCAGCTGGGTCTGGCGTGGACCCAATGAATTTGAGGTAAGCGTACACGTGGCGCCACCTAATTAGTTATAATGGTTTTACTTTGCGAAAATCATAATAAATTATTGGTAACTCCGATTAAGACAAAATATATATGGATCTTGCTCAGAAAAACATGAGGAATATAATAAAAATACAATTGAAGCCTAATTCCTCTTGCAATTCCAAAAGTGTTTAAAGTTATCATCTTTAATGGTTTAATTAATGAAAAACCCTTAGATTTGATGATAGTTGGATCTAATAATGTTCTTTGAATGTTTTGAGAAAATATTAACCTGTTGTTAATAAAAGGAAGATTTAGATCTAAAAAGATGATCTTTATGCATAATTGTCTTAATTTAGGGTTTCATGTATATAAACTGCATTAATGAGGCTTAGAAACCCTAATTTTAATAATGATGACTTTTAATGGTTTTAATTGTACAAATCGATGAATAAGATAGAGTTATGTTGTTAAAAATACAGTTTGAGTATAAAGATCATTAATTGGGATAATTTGAGTAATTAGGGTTTTTATGACTAGAAAAGCTATTTTAGGGTTTGTTGACCTAAAAGGGATAAAGTTTGGGAAATTGATCTAAGAAACCCTAATGAATATTAATGAGACTTAGAAACCTTAGAAAGTTGTCCCAAATTGACAAAGAGTTGTTTGGATGTGATGGTAACAACTAAGTGTTATACATGTTTTCAGGATCAATGTTTGCTTGATTGATTGGCTTGCTTGATTGGACATCTAGTTGGATTAGGATATATTTCTTCTTTGAGATCTTCAAAACAGGTATGTGGTTATGCTTAAGGCTAAATCGCTCTAGTTTTATGGTAATTTTCGAGGTTTTATTGGTTATTTGGAAATAATTTCTTGGTTGTCTTTTATTTCATGCAACTGTAAAGTGATTATGGCTATCGCCATAAGTATACATGCATGACTAGCTCAGATCCTGGTCCTCCTATGTAGCTCTGATGATGATGAGATAGATGACCTAGTATACGGTCTATCTACAAGGTAGGATCATCAGGTTATCATGAGTCAATGTGTTGGTCTACCGTTGGGTAGGACCATACGACTCCACGACCCTATGTATTGATCTACCTGTAAGGTAGGATCATGGGGGTTAGTTGAGATCTACCATATGAGAGGTAGTATCCATGTCCACTGCAGGGACAACATAGAGGCTAGGGTATGTAAGGATTGAGCAGTCATGTTTAAAATGTACAGTTTGTTTTGTTAAATCATAATTGCTTGTAATATGTTGTTACAATTAAATGCAAGATTATTGGTTCCCCCACATACAAGTATAATTCATTATACTGACCACCATTTTGTTTGTCAGTGTTTTGGGTAATATCTAGAATTAGACAAATAGTAAAGTGGCACCTATGAAGATTAAAGTTAAAATAATAAAGGAGGATTTAGGTAGATAGAATCCTACTCCAGGTAGAAGTCCCAGTTGCCTAATTTTGAAGGAATGTTTAAAAAAAATTATTCCAGATTTTAGTTTAGTCTTTAGTAGAATTTATTAATTATTTTTTATTATTTGCAAAACCACTGATCCTATTTTGGGATAACGCATGTCTTCTTGGTCTCCCTTAATTGGGGGTTACCGGGAAGCGAGTTCGGTACATATCCTAATTTAGATAGTTATGTAATTCATGACATCATAGCTACCTTGAGTTCCTCAGTCACCGCCAAAGATAATCTTCAGTCCATAGGTTCACTATAGTCGGTCTCATCCAGTCTACTTAGTAGGATTTCCACCTCATCCTCTAAAGACATATTATCCAACTAACTACAGACAATAAGACGTTGTGAGTGTAGCTATAACTTTTTGGCATGTATTTACCTAATACATTCCATGTTCATCTTTTTTTATTAATATTGTATATATAATTGTGTTAATATGTTTAGGAACAAGTGTGCATCCAAGTGGTTGTGTGGCATGCACATGCACATATTAGGGATAATGTCTATAGCATTTATGGTACCTACTTGGACATTATTCCTAAGTATGCTCACCCATATCATCTAAAACCATCCAATTCATACTATACCACTTCTCCTACTTATTATATCACTCCTACTTCCACTCCTACTCTTGCTCCTACTCCTACTCCTACTCCTGCTCCTACTCCTACTCCTTATTTACAACACTTTATTTCCCCTTCTCTTTGCAGTTAGTAGGTTAGGGTGGTTAGGACAACACATTAGAGTAGCCTCTACTTCTAATCCATATGCCACCCCACCTCCACCTCCATAGACACACTCTATGGACTTGGATCTTCTTCTTCTATTCCATAGAACCCAACTACACATTTATTATCATCATTTGGAGTTAAATCACATGTACTAGTTTTCAATAGATATCCACACCTTGAATTGTAGGCATAGTTTTATAGCACCTCACCTGAGTTCATACCTAGTATACAAAGACCACTCATCCCACCTCCATATTTCTACAATAGGCTTGAACATTAGTCGCATGTTGCTAGATAATTGACACCCATTGAGGCTCTTCAAGATGAAATCCCTACACAAGAGTTAGAGGTATAAGGTCACAGATGAGGATGTGCACGATGATGTGGGTGTGGATGTGTGCAAGGAGATGATTTTTTAGCTTACTTCTTTGTGAAGGCCTTCATATTGATATCTAGTTTGTACTTGATTTATTTATATGTGCATCATTTACTCTTTATGTTCTTTAAACATGATTGATAAATATACTTCCTTATGCTAAATATTTTGTAAAATTTAATAATTACTATAATAATTAAATTACAAATAAATTCAAATAAAATGTGTAAGAAGTGACAATAAATAGGTAAATTCTAAGATGTGATAATTTCAAGTGAAGAGATGAAAATATTGCCAAGATTAACATTGCAACACTAACATATATGTTGTCAAGATTGTTTTATAAAGTGTAGATATCCATATCCAATTTGCAGAGATATGAAATATAATTAGGAGTTGGACTACATCATGATCATTAGGTAAACAACATTCTAGTGGGAAATATATAAGTAGCATAGTTTCCTTAAGTTACTTACTAGTATTGTAGCAACTGGATCTTATTTCATAAAGTCATATAGTTTTGACAGAAAATGTCACTTCGATTGGCACTTGACTTCTTGTAGCAATGAAAATGTCAAGAAATTGGGTTCCTTACATTCAACTAATAACCTTATTTTTTTCTATAAGTTGTAAAGTGTGAAATAAAGTGGCATTTTTCTCTAAATTGAGATACTTTTGGAAATGAGATTTGATTGTTGCTATATCGGTAAATAAATATCGGTGATAATTCTATTTAGGTTTCCTTTCCTAGTTTGAAAATAAGCATTCTAAAAGTGATAATCAAGAGAGCAATGGTGCACCCAAGTTTGCTTCTAGACACCATTGAGGGAAAGATCAGTGAGGCATGGGAAACCTGCATACCAATTTCACAACTTTAGGACCAACATGGAGAGGCTCAAAATTGCAAGTGTATGGGTGTATGGAAATGGAAGAGGTAGTTGTGGACCTAATCCTAGGAAGACTGGAGCACAAGGACAAGGTTTCATATACCATATGGAATTAGATTACTGAACCAAGAGTTCAGCACCATGGGTGGGTTTAGATTTGGTCTAGATGCTCATTTTTTATTAGGATCTCCTAAATAAGATTTGAGTTGTCTGTTGGTAATACTAACACATGGTAGACTGATTTTTATCTTATCTTTGAGGGGTGTTTCTAGGAAAAAATACTTCACTCAAGCATGCTATGCTCAACCATCCCTCATAACTTTAGTTCTACTATTTGATATGCATGACAGACTATCATTTCGCAGTTGGGTAGATATATCTCTCTAATACTATACCAAATGGTGGTTACCAACTATTATTTTTAGTTTTCATTTTTGACGTGTGAATTTCTTTTGTCATCTTACTACCCATCCTCTAGTTATATTGTTCTTATCTACACATTCTCATTATATCCTCTAATGTTGCTCCTCTCTAGCTTACAAAATGCCACAAAAACTATTCACTCCACTCTATTGATCAGGACGTTGATCCACAAGTAGTGTATATGGAAAGAGATTTCACTAAAGGATATTGTTAAGTGGGCAAGAAAATTTTGTTGGTCATCTAGTCTGAATATTTCTGAGGAGGATTTATGCATACTACATGGGCATTGTATTCTTACTTACACTATAATTTGTATGCTGTTAAGCTCTTCTATAACGACTACCCTAGAACCTATGATAAGGATATGAGTTCCCATTTGTAACACCCCACCTTATGATACATAATAAAACTGAGCAAAAGCTTTCATCTTGAAGGGTGGTGTCACATTTTATGAAATCATAGCAAATAAACACATAATTCACCATTGAGATTCATACATGGTTCTTTGAATAGGAAACTATACATGAGTTCTACAATATTCTTAAACATTTCTAAACATGTAAAATTATTCATAAAAGTAAACATGATTGGATCGCCTAGTATGGATGGCACCCCACCAGTTATTTCTTGAAGATCTTATAATACTTGCTTGCTTCTCTTGAGTCCTTACTCCAATATCTGGGGATGTCACGTCCCCAACCATGTAAAAGGGAAAACAACACATCAATAAATAGTACTAGCACTTTATAATATGAAAAAAATAAATATAATTGACATGTAAGAAAACATGACATAACTTAAATACAAGCATTCTTGAACAACATTCTTAAATCATTATTAACCTAAAGAATTGAATACTAATTGTATGCATCCCTACATGATGCCCCCTTGCGAGCACATGATTTCTAGGAAATCTCGTGATTGCTATGAAATCCCTTAATGACCCCTTGAGGTCCATGATTTGGGAGCATATAAAAACTAGTTCAATTCCAATCAACTTTATCATTAACATGACATTAACATTAACATAATCATGATTCTTGAACTTAACATGATGGGATTTATCCCTCTTTAACATCATCTCTTAACATGATGGGATTTCTCCCTCTTGATTGTTAACATGAATTTCATGAGTCATTAATCATAAGATTTAATCATAATAGGCATTATAACCATATGACATTTGTACCAATCATCAAGCAATAATATAGAGTGATCATGATTAAAACATCAAACTTGCAACAATAATGTCTACTTTGTACTTAAAATGCAAACAATCAAAATTACTTGTGCTCAACAACATTACCCTTTTATGTTGGAGAAAATGTAGATCCTAAGATAGTCTTCTGTATGCTTGAGTCAAATCTAGGTCAAACTCCCCTTGAATTGATTAGGCCCTAAGCACCTATTCATAATCATCATTAATAAATACCTTGTATTGATCTTAGGTTAATTAAGGTGAATTAGGGTCTGAGTGCATCAAGGTTAGGCTTACTGATTAAAATCACTCAATTAGAAAATTTTGGTTAACTTACGTCATATTAATTATATGTAACACATAATTAGGGTTTCATAGGTCCAAATAGGGTTTCAAATAAAACATCAGAGTGATAATGAAAATCATGGCTTAAAAACTTTAAAAGTAGATTCCTCTCAAAAAATCCTTTCCAATGACTATTTATTTGCATTTTTCTAAGCATTCTATGATTTACTATGAAATTTCCAAGACTGATCAATTAGAAATCAGTAAGCTATATTCGTGACACTTATTCAACAAAAAATAATATCAATGTATATAAAACATAAAATGTCAGGAAAACCAAGGCATGGGTGACATGATGATCAAACATGTGAGGGCATTTTAGTCATTTAGATACAAACAAGGCTCGTGATTGATAGATCAAGGGCATGCGTGAAATATCGAGAATACCCTTGTGAAAATAATTGCATGATTAAGAATACGGTGGCACCGAGATCATTCCATTACTTGGATTGTTTCAATGTAGATCATGGTGCTCGATGAGCAGCCTGAAGGTCTGAACTTCGTGACCTAGATCGCAAACCATGGTAGATCAACGCAAAGCAAGATCAGGAACATGCTCCCTAGGTTTCTCCCATCCCAAGGACCCCAAATACAAGAAGCCTCATGCTTAGGAGTATCAAAACCAAGTTTCACCATAGCTGTACATGGGAGGAAGAATACAACTCTAAAACCTTGAGTTCAAAGCTACACAACTTTAAGCAAAAGCTGGAAAACAATTATGGAGGTTAGGCGAAGCCAACCGACCCATTTTTGTCATTGTAGGTTTACAGGAATGCCATGGTGACTAGAACCAGTGAGGAATTTTCTATGGTCTATAGCACACGACACTTAAGAACATCTCAAAGAGGATCCATGATTCCAAAACAACCATCAAGGGGCAGGGATTCTCACCAAGCAGTCAATTGTGATGAGGGAAGCATCAGGGCCTGAGATAAGTTTGGCATGAATAAGGCGGGGAGCTCAGGGATCTAGTGGATTAAATTGGAAGTGGAGGAGGAATCTGCAAAGGGAAATGATGCTTTTGGAATCGTTAAATATGGGTTCAAGGCACTGGTGCGTTGTCTGTGAAAATATGGTGGCGAGGAGTTAAAGCCCTAATTTGGGCATTACATATATAGACCACGATAGGGGTTGAGAAAGGAGTCTCTAGGTGTGCGGGAGAGAGGCAGAGATGATGGAGAAATAATTTTGCAAAACTGTTGAGAAGGGAGCAAGAACGGTATCGGGGAAGAAATCACCGTAAACAGGTATGTATTCGCAGAGAGGGTGGAGGTTGAGGAAGATTGCAGGGTCGATAGATCAAGGGTAACTCAAACCCTGACTATATGATAGCGTGCACAAGAGGGTCAATCGAATAGTGTAATGTGTAACAAAATTAAAAGGTGAGACTATAGGAAATGAATGTAATTAATGAAATCAAATTCAAAACATTAGTCAAACCATATTCAAATGTACTTTAATTCATTTAAGGGTTCAAACATGGTAAATATGTGTTCATATTTGAACCATATATTAATTGGAGGGTCTAGAACGTTCCTATATAATTAGATTTTAGTTTTGTCCATGTTTGGCACATGATTTTTATATTTACTATTAGCCTTATAAAATGCATTAAAGGAAAGATAATTGGAAAAGTGCTCCAAATATTGAATCAATGAATCATCATTTCGAGTTTTACTCATTCAATAACCACATGGTCATCTCTTTAACCTCTTCCTATGCTTGATGATCATTTTGGGGGCGAGAGAAAATGAAAGAGGATTAATATGAGTTAAAGGATATACATAATGCATATTTGAAAGTGAAATATGAATTTGAGTCTTATTTTCAGTTCTCTTATCCCATTTTCATATAAGGACAACCAATATTGGTCTTTTTGCAATTAATCCCTCAACTTCTATCATTTATGAGGAAATCCATTCTAAGTTTTAAATTGTCTATGAAAATTGGGATGTGACACCATTAAAGGCTCATATGTCTATGTTATCTAAGTAGATTTTGTTAGTACATCCATCTAGATTTCATGGTCTATCTAACTTGTTTCTAGAAAATCTATCCACCATTCATTGAAAAAAAAACTAACTAGCTTTGTTGGAACATTAATCAATTCTTGTTGTTACAACTAACCAACATTTGTTGGCATGAGGGATTAGATTTTGACTTCACAACTAACCAACATTATTTTGGCACGAGTAACTATTTTTTAACTTACTGACAACATTCTAGAGGACCAATAAGAAATATTTGTTAAACTAATAATGATCATTCGAAAGAATCAATAACTATCTTTCCATTGACCTGATAACCAACATTCATCTAGAAGAAAATGTTAAACTGCTAACCAACATCTGAATTCTGGTGGCCATTTTCATCGCTCTCCCTCCCCCTTCTCTTCTAGTATTATTTGAAGTCTTCAGAATGGTTGGAGAACAACCAAAAAGTGAAAGAATATACCTGATGATGACCAAAATGATAAGATATGCCACCATCCTATGATGACCTAAATTGGAACTAATAACTATCTTCCCATTAACCAAATAACTTTCATTTAATAGAACTAATAACTAACTTTCCTTTGAAAAAATAAGCAGCATTATGTAGAAATAATAACTTGCTTTCATAGAAAAGTAACAATTCGATCATGTAAACCATTATTCATATGAGTGTCTTCCGTATATATCTAAATACATTATTTATTGCACATTAATGATTGTCATGCATTAATGGTATACCTACCTCCACAACACTACCATTAATTCATTCAATTTTGCTTTATATAACCTAACACTCCCATTAATGCTCCTTATCTACCCTCCTTTTATTCATCATATCTTATACTGCCCCTCTCCTACTTCATCACAAAATGTAGAAAACCCATACTTCCTACTCCACTCTAATGATCAGGATGCTAAGTCAGACGCAACAACATGGAGGGATTCCTTCAATTATGTTGTTATTTTATTTCTTACACTCATCATTCACTATGATGCATGATGGCACACTATTGTTGCATTATTGCTTCCACAACATGTAAGTCAGAGATGTTGTGAAAAGCAAGTAACTAGACATGCAGTAGAAGCAATGATGTAACAATGGTGTGTGCTCATTTTAATGTTCTTTTGAATGTGCTAAATCATGCAGTGTGCATTTGGTAGCATCGTCATCTTGTAAGAACAAGTTTGTCCTCGATCACCTCTTTCTAGTCAAGGATGTTGTTGGATGTTTACTACAAGGCACAAGAGGGGCTTTATTCCAACCATTGGAAAGAATCATGTTCTACCTAATTACTAAAGTACACGCGTACTCTATTAGTTCATCAATTGCAATATGTTCTTCCCTGGACCACTCTTGCATTATTTATTCTATCATTCTCTAGCCTTTGCTTCACATACTATCCAGTAGTTGAACACCTCTATTAAATATTCATTAGACTATTACTTCAATATTTTGACCAATGATGTTGCATTATTCACTTAGACTCCTCTTCCATTACTCCTATGAGTGGATATCTTCCACTTTCCTCATATTTAGAGACAGTTCCAATCAAATAGATATGCCTATACAACATTTCTACCTACACGAACTTGAGCTTCCTTGTATCCTACTACTCGAGTACCTATAAGCATTGATAAATAGATGTTACATATAAAACCTATTTTCGAATACTAGCATGGTGTTATTTATCCATTATCCCATTTTTTATTTATGCAAAATCACTATCTAGTGGTGATTGTCACCTCTATAACTCCCCTCCTCTATTGATATTCTCTAACATCTTCACAATAGTTGGGGAATAAACAAACAAGCTGAAGAAGATCCTCGGTCATGACTAGAATGGTAAAGAGAGGGAACCCTTCTAATCAACATTGGAGAGGGAACCCTTTTAAGAATGAATTATAAATGAGTAAGAAAGACTAATCATTTGCCTAGAGTGAAACCCTGTCGAGGTTGAGTAGTGAGCGTTACATGCTCTTTTTATTCTTATTTAATCTATCGAACCATTGCAACTCTTCTATGATTGTTTAAGCTAACCCTTCCAAGACTATGTAAGTGATCAAAACTTATGAATCTCTTCTATATGTGCATCCATCTCTTTAATGATGGCTTCCTTGGACTCCAAGGGTGTTGGTCTTATACAATTGCAAGGCAAAAACTGCTCTTTCACAATGTCAACGAGTCAAATGTCCACTTCTTGAACTGGAGAGAGCTTAAGCCCAATGCAGGCAGAGTAAATAAATTTTGCTTTTCACCATGTTAGGGTGTGTAGCCTTAGTGTTTCACAATATTTTCTCTATTAATGTATTTTTTTTATTACACCACCTTACCAGAACTTATGCACTAGGTTACCATATGATTTTAGAATAATGCATGAGAGTTGATGTAGTTAAAAAAGTTAGTCATACACACTAGAATATGATAAAAAAAAGAAATTATCACTAATATGTATTATAATGTCCATGACAACTTTGACCACAATGATGCAATTAAATGAGTTCTCTACTAATTCCAAATCTTATGTTTATGCTTCACATACTTTCAGTTATAGTATTTTTTTCTCATATTTATTGTAGTATATGATTCCCACTAGGAAGAGAATCAATATCTTTATTTTTGCATTGACTTCTCCCATAAGAGGTTTATGTGCCTCAATAACTTCCTTCACCATGACATATTTGATGTTGGTTATCGTGATCTTGGGAACTATATGATGTTTTCAAATCTTGGGGTTTCCAAAAAATATACTTCCTTGGACGACTAGTGTTGGGAATTTTTTACTGGACCCGTCCATCCAATCTATCAGAATTGTAGTGTGTTTCTATTATTGATAATGGAACATTGGGATGGGGGATTAGGGACAAATATTTTCATGAATGACTCAAACAATGTTTATCAAGAAAAGTAGGATGAAGGTGGTGTCCCTATTTTTATTGGTTGACCACAACCTACTGAGGTTGAAGGTCTTTGAGGGGCTAAGATTTTGTATTGTTATATTTTCAGATAAACAATTGTAGAATTAAATTCAATCAAGTTACCACATTTCAGTATTAACTAACCACCATATTTTTAATAACCCTCATATGACATGAGTAATAATATAATGTAAAATAAATAGATCACCATATTTCATTAATCAAGTAGATGCACCGTCGCCTCATGGCCCATTAATGACATGATGATTTAAATCTAATGAAGTATTGAACATGGTGTAGCATAGTATCTTGGCTAAAATATTTTTTGCATCATGGTTCAATATTCAATGAAATATGATTTCAACTTAAATGGGCCATGATTTAATAATTCCTGAACCATGGTTCTTGGTGGAACATGGATTACATTACTAGATATGGGGAAACAACTTTCCAACATTTTTAAAAATAGTTAACAAACTTTTGTTGTTATGGATGACCAGTTTTTGTTGTTACCACAAATCACTTTGCGAGTTAAATAAATAATTGTTCTCATTAGTGGAAATACATGTAGAATATCTAGTTCATGTACAATGTATCTACCAATTTCTCATCCTTGCTGCATGCACTACCTTATTACATGCCACTGTTAATGAATGATTTATGCACGGACCCTATTACAAGATGTCATATTTTTCTTTTATACATAACTTGCCTTTTAAACAAAATAAATGACCACCATTACTCTCTTGTCTTGAGTACCTCCTTTTCTCCAGAGTTGCAAACTAGTTATAGAATATGTAATTATATCAAATATTCTTGGATCATTTCTAGATACCATTTTTAAGAACCCACTATTTTACAAATTCATTATTTAAATCTTGGCAACTAATGCTTACACTCTACTTCCCTCACCTTCAGAGATTCAAAATATCAAACACACCCACTTTATTTCACAATTGTCCATTGATAGTGAGATAAAAATAACTTGAAATTAACCACAAATAGGTTGAGAAATTGTGAGTGCATACCATATCATGTATCTATATATTTTATAATGTTTAAGGTAAAATCAAGTTGTCCAACTAAATATGGGTCCAATCCAAGTCAACATTCCCACGTCAAATTCTAGTATAGGTCTAGGTATCTCTTACAAAGTGAAAGCTTAATTATATATTGTATGAGTGCTAGATAGAGTTTTGTGTCCCATATACAAGATCATTGTTTATATCTTAATGCAATTTTAGGTTACTCAAATTTCAAAGAAGTCAACACTAAGGATGTGGTTCTAGCTACCTAGGACTCCTAATGAATTATATATTTTTAAACTCCAAAGAGTTTGGATGAAAGATGTTGCCCGACTAAATTCTTGTTAGAATTGTAATTATAATTATATCATATTCTAACCCTAATATGGATTGAAAAGGATAACATATACTCCTATATGCCCATTTGTAGACATCATGAGAATACCACCTCCTAAATATATCTTAACCATAGTGGACACATTGAGAAGTATCTAGCTCTTTCAATTCAAATTTTTTGGTCATGTTGTGCTTGAGAGCCCAAATACCCATTCTCATATTTATTTGTACTTGAATATCATCTTGATGATCAATGCAGCACACTAACACTTGAGGATGGTGAACTACCAAGGTACATGCACGTGTTACATAAAGGATCGTGTAATAGCTATCTCTCTTTTCTATTCCACCATTTTTTTGTTTTTATAAGGGTTTTTATTTTCTTTGTTTTTGTGTGACATTGAATTCCATTATCCACATTTTATGTAATTTATAGTTTAAACTTTTCTCCTCCATAATGGAATTTAGATAAAGATACAATAAAAATTACTAGTTTAAGTCCCTAAGTGTGGTGCACAAACAGTTCATGATAAAGCTTTGTAACAAGAAGGCACCACACTATAGTCAGATGATGGAATTTGAAATATGAAGACTCATTTTGTATAAACGACATCAATTTTGTACTTTGGTCGCTCAAAATAGTAAAATGACATTTCTGGGAAATCAAACCTCTACTCTAAATTGTGACTAGGAGCAAAAATTTATAACCAGAATGCTAAAATTGCAATCAGAAGACTCAATTTGCAACTAGAATCGTTGGATAACTAATTTATATTATCCAACTGGGTAATGAATACATCCCGATATATATATATATAGAGAGAGAAAGTATATGCATATTATATATACATACTATATATATATATATATATATATATATATATATATATATATATATATATATATATATATATATATATACACATAGTATACACACATGCCATGCACATGGAACATCATATAGAATAATGTTATCTTCTAATTTTATTATAATATATTTTAAATAATTAAATAATTTATTTAAGATAGAAGTGGAATGGCTAAATTAACCTGGGAAGATTTCATAAAGACAGATTTTAAATGTTTACATGTTAATTAGTGAACTGTAAAGAGATGATTGGGAAAGAGAGATTCTTGTAGCCAACCCCAACATGGTTGGAATTGAAGCCTAGACGTGGACCACAATGAAAAGCTGCTTTATAAAGAATTAAACATATTTAAAATTAAATTATCATGATTTTAATTTGAAAAAAATCGATGTTGTTTTTTAATTATATTTATGTAGAGATAATAAATTATGATTATATGTTTTAATGTTACATTTCACAAGTTACTCTATAAAATAAGGGAATGTCCAATGGGATATCAATATTTGTACATTAGCTCTTTTGTTATTAGAATTATATAATGCACCAATGCACTTATTGTAATCACCTCATACATAATTTGAAGAAATCATGCATAACATTGAAAAAATGAGACTAATATAGAAATGTAAACTTTATATATATATATATATATATATATATATATATATATATATATATATATATATATATATATATATATAAGGAATTGCATATAAGGATCATCTCAATGCATAAGGAATGAAACTTGAAAAATGAGACAACTTTTGTTAAATAGTTACATTATCAAGATCATTAAAGTGCATCTATATAAGACTTCATATATTTAATGCACGGCGAGTTATTAATGACAGAATTGAAAATAAAAACTAATCATTGTTATTCTTAAAAATGAACCACTAATGTTGGAGGATGTATTATCATTTGGGAAGTGAACATACAAATGGACCAAGCACTTTCATTGTTCATTTTTACTATCTCCCACCTTCTTACATTTTTTTTTTAGGGAAGTCAGGTGGCGATTTTATTCATCTTGCCCACCTCTTGCAAGCGAACTCAAACTGGTGTTACATATTCTAGAAAATTGCTGAAAATTAAATATGGTCGTACTACGACCATTACAAGAGACATCTTCAAAGTTACTAGGTGTGTCATCCGGAAGTTTGTGGTAAACACCGCTTCCATTTTTGTTTTTGAGGTGATACTTGGCTAGGTAATCAGCAAGGATATTACCTTCTCTCTTTCCGAAGATTAGACTTATAGAATGACTTCTTTGCTTCTGCATCGCCCATAACCTTCTTACATTTTTTATTTCCCTAAATCCAACCTTTTTTTGATATACATGTAGGAAAATACGGCATTAGGTAGGCAACAAAATCAAAAATTTTACTGACATATTTCCCATTAACTAGCAGATAGCGTCAATAACTATGCAGTGGGAAGGATGGTTTCACAAAGATATACCTGGTCCTGGAGCAAGTCCAGTGACAATCCACATTGATGTAGATGTGCACTCTATCTTGAACGGTGTATGTGCAATTCCTAGTCACATTTGGACTCATCTGACTGCTCCTCCACGGACATCATACTCGGACAGCTACTGAAGCGGCTCCTCAGATCTCACCACGGACTGTGAGTTGATGTTTCCCTCCTAGCAACAGCCATCAAACTCCCACCTCTAGAGTATTCCACATAGACCAACTAGAACTCATGTCATTCTATAGGAATGGACAAGAAGGAGTTGTTCCTTCCATTGGTCTAGTAGTCACCAACATGCTCTCCCACAACAATGATCCTCAATTGTTTCTCTCCCATGGCTATCACTCCCTAGTCGGGTAGGACTTGCCTGGGCAGTCGTGGTTACCACAACCAAAGAGGACAACAAATATCAAACCAACTGATTCTCAACTTTATGTGTAGTAGTTGTGCTCTGGGAATCCCCCAGAGGGGTTAGGGTCAGGGTTCCCAGTCCCCAAGCAATGTGGGACTAAAGTGGGAGTGGAAAGGACAAGTAGATCTTGAATTTTAGTAGCTTTTCTAGAAGTTTCACAACATGTGTGCGATGAAACAATCATCTCACCAAGTGAGATGGTCGTTTCACTAAGTGAGACGATCATTTGGGATATGAGACACTTGTCTCGCTAAGTGAGATGGTTGTTTCATGCTTTTCCAGTCATACATGAATTAGCAAACCATCCCTTAATTAATGTCAAACATTTATTTACTTGCACCCCAAGTATGTGCAATTGAAACGATCTCGGGAAAACTCCAGAACCTTAGTTCATCCAACCGATCCATCTCACATAAGTGAGATGCCCGTCTCACTCACCCAGATGGCTGTCTGGTGAGTTTGAGTCAAGTCAATCAGTTCAACAGCTGAAACGAGCTCGGGAAAACTCCAGAACCTTAGTTCATCCAACCGATCCATCTCACGTAAGTGAGATGCCCATCTCACTCACCCAGATGGCTGTCTGGTGAGTTTGAGTCAAGTCAATCAGTTCAACAGCTTGAACCAGCCGGTTCATAGGGTAGAATTAAGCCAATTCAATTTTTGATCTGTCTGACAATCCAAATAGCCGTCTCAACACTTGCGACACTCGTCTGGCTTCCTAAACAGCTGTCACAACACTTGAGATACTCGTCTGGATTCCCGAATGGGTGAGATGGCCACTTGACAGTTCTGTCAGCCAATATGTCGATCTATTGTGTGAATTGATGTAATGGCCCCACTTCTCGGTAACCCCCAATCAAGGGAGACCAAGAGGTCAAAGGCATTTTTCCAAAATTCAAGATCAATGGTTTAACAATTTAATCAAAAATAATTCTCAAATTCTACTAACTAAATTGGAAATCTGGTATAAAATAAAACTTTTGCATACCTTTTCAAAATAGGATCTAAGACTTCTATCCACAGAAGAAATGTAACTATCTAATCCTCCTTTGGATTACTTAAAATTCATCTTCACAAATTTTTCTTTATTGTTTGTCCTTTTCAGAAAATACCTAAAACACCGACAAACAAAACGTCGATTAGTATTTTGCTATACTGGTATGTGGGGACAAACACAAAATCACAAATAGGCTCTAACAACCTAAATATAGCAAATAGTTGATTAACAATCCAAATTACAATTCAATGTAACCTCTCAACCGATTTTACCCTAAACCCTGGATTACCCTCTCTTAGGGTTTTGTCTTTGCAAGGGACATAAGGCCACCTTCTCCATCCTAAGCTTGGTTCCTGGGGTCACCTATCGAGGTGCCCAATGGTCTTCCCTCTGGGGCTTCACCAACTCAGACCTTCCCTTTGGGGCTTGGTCTTGCATCATACATCAGGGTGGTATGTAGGTTCGAGAAGTACATTCACAATTAACTGTTATACACATAGTCACTTTATGATGTTATAGAATTGAACAATCAAGCAGTTTAGGTTGCACATCAATCGAGAAATCTCGTGAAATGTCATGAATCATAAGGTGATTATTCATAAAGTAACCACATACATGTTCAGTATATTTCACAAGCTAATAGCAATTCCAACCAAGAAAGCAATCCAAGCAAATAGTTCATCCACACAATCAAGGAACCTGAAAAGCACATGTACTCTATTTACTACACACTTTATCAAGATTCTATCTATTCGACTTGAACTTGCTTCCTAGGGTTTCCTACTCCTTTTTAGGATTTCATTAGGGTTTATCTTTAACTTTCCATCATTATAACCCTAAAATAGTAAAACTAAATGCAAACCCTAATTACTCACTTTTTCACATTAAAGACTTTTTTTATCATTCATTAGGCATGGGATTAACCTAACATCACTTTTATACAAAGCATCTCAAATCACATCTCATTAAAACCCATTAACACTTAGATTAGGGTTTCTAAGCCCATTAATGCACACTAACATCTCAAACCCTAAAGTAAGCTATTAAGAATTTGGATCATCTTCTTTAGACATTAAAACATCTTTTTATTAACAATAGGTTAATATTCTCATAGATTATCCATATTAATCATCTTAATTCATAGAACATCAAGTTAGGATTTTTCTTAGTTATAAAATATTAAAGTTAGCAACTTTTTATACTTTTCTAACTAGGATCATATTCAGGCTCTAAAACTATTTTTATTGAAATCTACTTGTTTTTCTAATCAACTTTCATATATTTCATGTACATATACGAGCTACCAATTTATTTCTAGGATTTTTGCAAAATAACATACCTTTCAGCCAATAATAGAGCGCCGCGTGTACTTTTATTTCTCTTTTTTTTTCTTCTTTCGGTTCGTGGATCCTACCACTGGATCTGGCTAACCGGATACCCAGTCCTCCCTTCTCCTCCATCGTTCTTGCACGGGGTTCCATCCCCTATTTTACCGCAAGAACATAATTCTTGCTTGGGCGGTCGACCCCGCCTCTTGGCCATCCCGATCACTGCCTCGGGTCACCTTACATGCAAGCCATGGCTTCGTACTCCTCATTGACCCAACAGCGACCACCAGTAGGGGAGAACTGGCTCTATGCCACTGAGCCTTTCTGCCATGGTGTCCCATGTTTTACCGTAGAAATAGGGTACCTGGAGCGTAAGGAAGCTCCATGCCTAGCCCGCAAGAGTAACAGGAAAAATTAGGGCAATGCCCTCACAAAGGTGGGTGTGATCTTCTTGCTTCGGGACTAATATGCTTTATATAGGCATGGCTTTGGACAATCCAATATCTCCAATAAAATCCTGGATGTTTGATTTTGAACAGGGATTTGGGTAAATCCCTTTCCCACATGGAAACATGGGAAACTATGGACCATTGGGTTCAGTTTCCTCTCCCACCTCTAGTGGATCAATCCCTAGGTTCGCACAGGGATTGTACATCGAGAGAATCGATCAGGACAACCCCTTTAGCTGTTCCTTTTTCTGGTTTCAAATGAAAAGCAGTCACTGTTGGATCAACGATCCAATGGTTGTCAGGCCCTGTTTTAGAACATAAATCAAAATCGAATTGTGACATTTAATGTTCTCCTTTAAACTTTAGGAAACTTAAAAAATTCATATCTCCCTCACCTTTTATCCTTTTAATCCCAAATTTTAGAGGAAAGTCAATAATAAGTTGAACTACACGTGTGACAAGTTTGGGACTAAAATTCGAAAGTATGAGAGACTTTTATTCATATGCAAGTTATTACTTATTAAGGCATATTTTATACATATTTTCTCTCTCCTCTTCTTTTATATTATTTATTTGGATTCCTTTTTCCATTATACCATGTGGACTTAAAATCTCATCCATGATGATTCCATTACCCATATTTCCACATATTTCTTATATTTTCATCATTATCTCAATTTTCCCTCTTAATAATGCTTTATTTGATTTTATCTCTTTCTTCTCCTATTATCTTTGCAACTTGGACTCCTTGGAACCCAAGAAATCCTAAAGATACGAAATCCCTCCTTGAAGGATAATTCTTAGCCTTCTAGATGCTTCCACATCTTTATTTTCTCATTATCTTAGTTATTCCTTTATTAATTGAGTCATTTTTTCCTTTTTATTTCCTTTTTCTTGTTGTTGGGCCCAATAGCCAACAAGTCCCATGAAAACAAACACACAAGGCTATTTATCAAAGGAATCTGTTTAAGGAAAATAATTCATACAAAATACACAATCATACATTTATTGGGGAAATTGCATTTCCTACCATATGAACCCAAAAATTGGGGTTGTAACATCCTTCCCCTCTTATAAGAATTTTTCCCTCAAAATCCCACCAAACATATAAACAAATTAGGATAAGACTTCCTCATGTCCATCGTCAGCTCCCATGTGGCTTCATCCTCTCCATGATGCTTCCAAAGAACCTTTATCATCTTATATTCCTACAATTGATTTTTCTCACACCTTGGTATCTCGTACCCTTGTAGGTGACTCGGGATATTTTAGTCTCCCTAGAAGCTCAATAGGTTCATGGCTTAGCACATGGTCTGGGTACATCACATACTTCTCTAGATCGGACTCATGGAGCACATCATACATCACGCTATCCTAAGGGGTAAGGCTACACATAAGCAACTCCACTAATCCCTCTCAAAGGGACCCATATATCAGGGACTTAACTTTCTCAGCCATAGCTCAGAGGGGTCTGGTTTTCATAATACATATTCTCCCACAGTGAAGTGCATGTCAGTCTACTTCGCATCAGCTCATGACTCATGTTGCCCTGGGCTTTCTCAGCCATCACACGATCAAAGAGACTTCATATGCACACATTGTGGTCTCGGTGACCTTCACAAGGTCCTTTTACCAACATATCCTAATGAAGCGGTGACCGACACGGCCTCCCTTACAGAGCTTCTTACATCTTGATACTATCTATGGTGGCTATCATCACAAACTCTCACAAGACAAGAACTGCCCCCATGTATCACCCTAAACTAGCACACACGCTCTAATCAGACCCCCTAATCTGGATCATACTAGCTATTAGTTAGGGGTGATAAGCTATGCTAAACTTCAAGCTGGTATCGAGTTCTTCATGTATCTAATTCTACTACATGGAAGTGATCTTGAGGTCATACTCATGATATCAAACTCAGATCACAGTGTAGATGAACTATCTCTCTCATATATATTTCAACTAGATCTATCACACTGACAGTGCTCTCTTTCTTTGGTAAGGGATTAGGTCAACTTGGTATGGCGATCTACCATAACCCATGTTGCATCATGACCTCTCTTGGTCTAGGGGAGACTAACCACAACATCCATAGTGGCCTACTCCCATTCCCTCTCGGGGACTCTTCATTATCCATAACAACTCATTGGGTACTGGTGTTTGGCATTTACCCACTAACATGTATGGTGACAAACCACATGCAACTATATCTATTTCTTTATCTCAGGTATTCAAAGCACTACTACAAACTTTATTCATCTTAATAGTACCATGGTGTATGGTGTTCTTATAATAATGAGCTCTTATTATGACATGATTCCTCAAGGTCGACTCCTCAGAAACCCTAAAACACTCTAGTTGTGGGTTTCATCACCTCCCTTTCCTAAGAGGTGTATCTGAGGTTCTTCAACCATCCTTCTATCGCATCAAGCTCTAGGCTGGATAACCAAGCAACCACCACTCGACCAACAGGTCTGGTTGTATTCAAGTTTTAGCCACATAGGTCTCATCTTTTAATGATTACAGGGTTCACCTTGCAACCTCTTACAGTCTCTCTACTTACTAATTAAGATAGTTGTACACCTGAGTTGTACCTCGACTAGGAGTATCTATTACCACATTAAATCCTTACGTGCTAGGTAAATGGGAAGACATAAACCCTCATATACTCCACTCTTCATCCTCATCTCAGATTTAGGTCTAACCGAGTCAAGCGAACTTCAAGCTCATCATCTTGGTTATCAAACTCAAACTTTCAGAAATTCCATACTGCTCTTGATAGGCACGTCCTCATATGATGACTACCTTAGTTCTCTTCATGTTTGCAAACCATATATCAAAAGGTATGATACTTCCGGTTCATGTGATCCTGCCGCTGGATCACACCCACCTTTCAGCCAATAATAGTGTGTCGTGTGTACTTTTGTTTCTCATCTTTTTTTCCTTCCAGTTTGCGGATCCTGCCGCTGGATCTAGCTAACCAGATACCCAGTCCACCCTTCTCCTCCATCGTTCATTCGTTGGTTTCCATCCCCTATTTTACCGCAAGAACAAAGTTCTTACTTTGGCGGTCGACCCCACCTCTTGGCCCTCCCGATCACTGCCTCGGGTCACCTTGCATGCACGCCATGGCTTCGTACACCTCGCTGACCTAGCACACCTCGTTGACCCAGTAGCAACCACCATTAGGGGTGAATCAGTTCTATGCCACCGAGCCTTAATTCCATGGTATCCCCTATTTTACCGTGGAAACATGGCACCTGGAGCGTAAGGAAGCTCCACACCTAGCCCGCAAGAGTGACAGGCAGAATCAGGGCAGTGCTCATGAAGGTGGGTGTGATCTTCTTGCTCTAGGACTACTATGCCTTATATAGGCATGTCTCTTGATAATCCAGGATCTCCGGTAAAAGCCTATATGTCCAGTTTGAATAGGGATTTGGGAAAATCCCTTTCCCACATGGAAACATGGGAAACTATGGACCATTGGGTTTGGTTTCCTCTCCCGCATCTAGTGGAGAAATTCCCAAGTTCACACAGGGATTGTACATTGAGAGAATCGACCAGGAAAACCCCTTTAACTGTTCCTTTTTATGGTTTCAAACAAAAAGATAGTCACCGTTGGATCAATGATCCAATGGCCGTCAGGCCCCATTTTAGAACATAAATCAAAATTGAATTGTGACATTTAATGTTCTCCTTTAAATTTCAGAAAACTTACAAAATTCATATCTCTCAAACTGTTTATCCTTTTAATCCCAAATTTTAGAGGAAAGTCCATAATGACGTGAACTACTTGTATGCCAAGTTTGGCATTAAAATTCGAAAGTATGAGAGAATTTTATTCATATGCAAGTTATTACTTATTAAGGCATATTTTATACATATTTTATCTCTCCTATTCTTTTATATTATTTATTTGGATTCCTTTTTCCATTATAAACCATGTGGACTCAAAATATCATCCATGATGATTCCATTACCCATATTTCCAAATATTTCTTATATTTTCATCATTATCTCAATTTTCCTTCTTAATAATGCTTTATTTGATTTTATCTCTTTCTTCTCCTATTATTTTTGCAACTTGGACTCCTTGGAACCCAAGAAATCCCTCCTTGAAGGAAAATTCTTAATCTTCTAGATGCTTCCACATCTTTCTTTTCTCATTATCTTAGTTATTCCTTTATTAATTGATTCCTTTTTTCATTTTTATTTCCTTTTTCTTGTTATTGGGCTCAATAGCCAACAAGGCCCAAGAAAACAAACAAACAAGGCTGTTTATCAAAGGAATCCATTCGAGGCACATAATTCATACAAAATACATAATCATACATTTATTGGGGAAATTGCATTTCCCACCATATGAACCCAAAAATTGGGGTTATAACAATTGAGTACCTAAACACTTTAGTACTTAATTCAATTATCATTCAAGATCTAAACTCCTCTTCTAGGTGAGTTCCTATGTGTGTGACCCTATAGGTCCCATATCACATTGGAAGTGAATGTCAATAACTAGGTTATGACATCACAAGTAAACAGTGGTGCCTAATCGCATGTCTTTGCTACCCAAGTGAATGGAAAGTTGGGGAGCAACTTCAACCTACAATATGTGTATGGTGTTACAGTGTTTGTATAGTTCCTTTGTCACTGATATACAGATTCTACTAGAGGCTTCTAGTAGTCATCCTCATTATTATTCAATCTTGTTCCTTGAACTAGAGTGGACTACATGAGATATATGTTAGTAAAATATCACATATTACCTCACATGCGTATGACCATACTTTTCTCAGTCTCTCTAATCAAGAGGCCTTGGTTATAATACTCCTATCAAAGGGTCAAATCCCATATCTATCACTCATAGTCAATCCCCATGTGTCAAAGCCGCCCTATCATCCCGTCATAACAACCCATGTTTCAATATTGTGTTTGATGATGTTAAAGTGTACCCAATGACATGTGATGAGTGTAGTGATTTCAGGTCTAAGAACCAAAACCACCACCATCAATGTAAGACCTGACTATGACTTCCATGATGATGGCTTCCATGTGTCAGTTTCATAGTGGGTCTGTCTGATACACTGTTCACTAACATGTATCTGTGTGCTTGGTTTGATATTTCCATATCATGACTAATGAGATTTATTCATCAACCAACTCACACTCTGATCTTATGTGTTATTATTTTCTATCTACCTTCCACAATAACAACCTATCAGGGACATAATGAGAATGTATAAACTCTTAACATCTGTATGATCTCATTCTTCTAAGTCACGTACTTGAAGACATATGACATTGAGTAATATCATTCTCTAGACATTTATTATGTAATTCATTATATCATAACTGAATATACAAAATAAATTGGAAGCTTTCCTTTATTATTATCAAATTAGGTATCTAATGTCATATCCCAATCATCATATGATTGTCTCTCTGGGAATACATACCAACAGACTCCCACTTGTACTTAGAGCCAATCACCCACGGATATCATCCTGAGTGACCTAACAAGACATTAATGCTTCTACTACACAAGTGCTTTTATAGCGGGTTTAGCAACATTTGCCTTAAGTCAATATTTTGCAATTTTCAAATCTCTTCACTATATGACTATTCCTATGAGATGGAAGTGTCATAGTATGCTATCTGATATTTCCAACCTAACAAGTATCTCCATTGTTTTCATCAATATTTCTACTGTGTCATCAATGGTTTCGAACCTCATGTAAGTTCACCCATATGAACTTCTTGATCCATAAAATATCCTCTATTGTTCTTATAACACAGAGATACTCAGATTCTTTTGTATATTTGAACAACTGTCATTAGTTCATAATTCTTTCTAGCTTATAGTTTTCTTTTAATGTCAAACATGAATTTAGATTGCAATTATTTTGGAAGTTTGGAAGCTTGCATGGGTGTGAACCTTTACATCCAACTCTTCCTTATTACCATAACCAAGGAACCAATCTTTTAAGTGCCTCATAAGCACATAAGGATGTTCATTATAGTATTCTAGTGACTCTCACTGGTATCTGACTTATACCCTCTCGTCATGTCCAATACATACGAGATTGCTAGATAGGTATATATGTGTCTTCTCATCATGTCAAAACATATGAGATGAATGGATATCCTCTCATCATGTCCAATACATATGAGATTCCCAGATATCTTATCGTCATGTCCAATACATATGAGATAATGGGATAAGTACATAGCATTGCATTCAAGATAGATCTAGTGGCATCTATCCATGTGTCCTTGTTCTTCATAAGAACTAGGATACTAGGCTCCTGAGAGACTAACTCCATGGAACATGGACAAGTTTTCTCTCATTGAGTCTTGCATGTTGAACCCTTCATCATCTTACCAATGTATGTGATTTTACTTAGGTCAAGAAGCTTTCCAGTCCTCAATCCCTATCACATAGGATGTTTTTCCTAAACCTTTCATATAGAAGGTACTTTCCTTGCTAGGTTTTAACATTTGTAGGATAAGAAGATTATTCCCCATCATTATGTGAAATAATAAATACACTCCCACTAAATATTTTGTACTCACATATTCCATCTTCATTGTGACTCAAGTCAAACCATTTGACTGTCTTGTCAAATGGAAGATTCCAGCTCTGAGATGATTGCTTCAATCCAAAGATTGACATTTGTAGCTTATAGACTTTATTTACATTATTGGATTTATAAAACCATTAGACTATGTCACTTACACATCCTCTTAATTATTCCAATTAAGGAATATGGTTTTAACATCCGTATGCCAAATCTCACAGTCTGCGACAGCAAGCATGATCCAGATGGATTTAACCATGGTAACTGGTAAAAGGATTCATCACGTTCAACATCTTGAACTAGTTTGAAACTCTTTACAACTAATATACACTTCCATGTTGGTATTCTTACAAAGACCCAAATGCACCCAATGGGTCTTACCCCTTTATGTGGATCCACCAAGGTCATACCTTGTTGGTTTACATAGAGTCCATCATTGATTTCATGGCCTCAAACCATTTATCATATTGTGGTCCCTCAATAGTTTCTAGGTAGGTTATTGACTCATCTCTATGATCAACTTATCACCTTTTGAGTTATAAGATATCATAATCTTTCTAACTTAACGCATGTTCTACTAGAACTATGAGTTTTGTGTTTACTTAAGGAACTGGAGATTACACAACATGTAACATCCCAAGACTTGAGGCCTCAGATAAAATGATCTTATAAGGAATGATTGGACTACCCATATCACCAAGGTGCACCTCCTTTTTCGGGAGCCCATCACTAAAGAACTCCAAAGTTACGCGTGCTCAGCTTGGAGTAGTGCTAGGATGGGTGACCAGTTGGGAAGTTGACCCCAACTTATGCATGAGTGTGGAAAAAGCAAGCAGTTAAGGCTAGTGGTGATCTTTGGGGCTAGTCGTCATCCCTGAAACTCTGTTAGAGCCTTGGGCAGTGGGACCGGGCATTACAAATGGTATCAGAGCCATAACTCGTCCAGTAGGTGGGGGCCACATGGGCATGTGGCATGCCAGTCTTGAGCAGTGCGGTCTGGACATGTTGGAAATCTGTGGTTAACGTAGCCACCCTTGCGGTGGTATTCTGTGATCGAGAGCTGGGTGTCCATGGGCCATTATGGGTCTGCACTGAAATGGGTTGATATTATGAGGCCATATAGTTGAGCCTTGACGAGGACATCAAGAGTCTAAGTGTCAGAGATTGTAATATCCCAGGACTTGAGGCCTCAGATAAAATGATCTTATAAGGAATGATTGGACTATCCATATCACCAAGGTGCACCTCCTTTTCCGGGAGCCCATCACTTAAGAACTCCAAAGTTAAGTGTGCTCAGCTTGGAGTAGTACTAGGATGGGTGACCAGTCGGGAAGTTGACCTCAACTTGCGCATGAGTGTGGACAAAGCACGCATTTAAGGCTAGTGGTGATCTGTGGGGCCATTCGTCATCCTTGAAACTTTGTTAGAGCCTTGGGTAATGGGCCCGGGCAATACACAACAACTTGTGATTCTCCTTGTTCCTATCTTACCTATTTAGGTTCTATGTTTTCTTATTTGTCTTGAACATTTTGAGTTCTACTTTTACTCCCACTGATTCCTTTAGAACTAATTTCCATTTAGAAATTCAGCCATCCTAGAAACAAACACTTTGTTGTTGGGTTGGAATATAAGTAGTATTCAACAAGATAACATTCATGTGATTTATGGATAAAACTTTTAAGAAACATTTTCTTATATAAGACTTCAATCCCAATCACTAAAAAAGATTCATCGGGACATTTCCCATTCCATATATTATATGGTATCTTTTGAACCATTTTAGGCGGTGCATTGTTTAGTGTTTATCATATGCCCAAAACAAATATTGGAAGATAGATAGATTTTAATTGATAATCGCACCATGACTTAATAGGGTGTAATACCTTCTTTCTGACACATTAGTATGTTCAGGTGGAGTTCATTATGATACACTATCATGATCTCCCACAAGGTCCTCAAACTCTTGATTTACATATTTCAACATCGATCATATCAAGGTATCTTAATACTTTTACCAATTTAGATACATACTTCATTTATGGTCTCATTGAACACTTCAAGAGATCCAAATTTGTATTTCATTGAATACAAATTTCAATATCTATTGATCGCATTAGTAAATAAAATGAGGTACTTGTAACTACCTTTAGAATTCATCCAAAAGGTCTATGTACATCAATATGTACTAGTCCTAATGGAATAGTTGATCTCGCACTACAACTAGTGAAGATACTCTTGTCATATTAAACAACAAATATGACATGCATGTCTCTATTAATTCAATAACCAAAGGAGTCTAGATAACCATCATATGGATTCTAGAAATGCATTTCTGTAACGTCCTGGGATTTATGGCCTTGGATATAATGATCTTAAAAGGAATAATTGGACTACCCATATCACCAAGGTGCACCTCCTTTTCCGGGAGCCCATCACTAAAGAACTCCATAGTTAAGTGTGCTCAGCTTGGAGTAGTACTAGGATGGGTGACCAATTGGGAAGTTGACCTCAGCTTGCGCGTGAGTGAGGAAAAAGTGCATAGTTAAGGCTAGTGGTGGTCTATGGGGTCAGTCATCATTCCTGAAACTCTACTAGAGACTTGGGAAGTGGGCCTAGTCATTACAAATGGTATCAGAGCCATAACCCCTCCTGTAGGTAGCCACATAGTTGAGCCTTGACGAGGACGTCAAGAGTCTAAGTGGGGGAGATTGTGATGTCCCAGGATTTGAGGCCTTGGATATAATGATATTAAAAGGAATGATTAGACTACCCATATAACCAAGGTGCACCTCCTTTTCTGGGAGCCCATCACTAAAGAACTCCATAGTTAAGCGTGCTCATCTTAGAGTAGTACTAGGATGGGTGACCAATCGGGAATTTGACCCTGGCTTATGCATGAGTGAGGAAAAAGCACACAGTTAAGGCTAATGGTAGTCTGTGGGGCTAGTCATCATTCCTGAAACTCTACTAGAGCCTTGAGTAGTGGGCCCAGTCGTTACAATTTCTCATTTATGCGATTTAGATGATAGTTCTATAGGTATTCAATGTTTGAGTTGTCAAGTCATTCAATATATGTGTCATACACATTTGTCTTCTCAACTTCAAGCATAGTTTATGAGACATAAGGCATCTCCACAAAAGATCATATTGTTCTTGTCATACAAAACATATGATGTTTGGAAAGTACATAATAGCATTTCACTAATTCAATTATGTGCCCATGAATGACAATCTTTCACTATAGTGGCAGAAACCCTTGGTCCATATAGTTCTAGCTTACTTCTTCTCAGGTCCTGAAGTAGAGATATCTATTTCTATCTTCTTCCTGAGATCCTCCATGAAGAGGATAATTCCTTTCCAATGTCCAAACAAGTGACAATGGTGGCACTTTGTTTTCTTTATCCTTTAAGTAAAAAGGAGAGATTCCTTTTACACTTACCCTTCTCCATATATTGAGTGCAGAAGACTTGGGCTTCAGCTTAGACTCAGAACACATCATGGCCTTGCTTTTGCCGTAGGACTCACTTTTGTTGATCACCATCACAGATTTTCCCTTATTCTTTCTTTCTTTGGCATCAACATGCCAATCATGTGATACATTGACTATATGATTCATGCAATGCTTTCATAATCATATTCATGGTCAACTCTTGACCTATGAGAAATCCCAGTCATTTCACATGTCCAATGACATTGAACACATGGGGTTCTATTGGGCCTCTCTTTGTTAGTTTGTACTCAAATTAGCGCTTTGGAGACACTATACCTTCTTTGCTTTACATGATTCTTAATATGTGTTACCATATCGAGAATGTCCATGTATTTATGTTTTTCATGCAAGTCACAATACATACAACACATCATTAGGTATTCAAAATGTCTATGGCATCATTGGCATGCTTCCACTAAGCATCCATTTAGCCTTAGGTGCATTAGGAGCGAGGCATTCATCTATCAAGGACATAGAGCTTTTTCTCATTGATGAAAACATTTCTCAAAGTCGTTAACCAATTGTGTAACTTTATCTCATTGTGTCCATCTTGAGGACTGATTGCAATTTGAATGTGTTTGTGTTTGACATTTGATTCTACAAAGAAATATTGCACCTTTTCAAAATATTTTTTATTTGATTTGATTTGATAAAATTGACGATATTAATTAGGTCTTTAATTAACTATCGCTCCCACTATTTTATTTGTATTGATAGACCTCAATATCAATTCGGACTATTGAAGCGTACAATATTCTAATGGGCTAAGATCCAAAATAACTCAACTATTACCCGGCCTACACTAGCGTCCATAGTTAATTATCACGGTAGGCAATCATACTAATTGCATCATATGCAACTCTTGGATAGATGATATGTGCAACACCTTGCCATGATCATCTACATGCTTCTGGGCTTAGACTCTCTAAGAATCACCAGTTAAGCCTGGCCCAAAAGCTAACACAATAATAATGCACCCTGTTACGGAGGAAACTACAATATTACCATCACACTTCTATGAGATAGAAGGCGCACCACGCTAGGGCATAAACTACACTTGGTTGATTAAGATTTTCATGTGTGCTGCTTTTGGAAAGAATCTAAGACTTAATATTTTAATTGAGGGAGTTTGTATATATACATATACTTTATCCAATCACCACATATATAGTACATATCATATACATGTTATAAAAAAATGATAACATGCAATAAATAAAACACTCAAGCGATGGTTATGTCCATACTAATGTAATTCCTTGGAGCCACAAGGAATTACTACCACCTATGGTCCACATCATATGCAACATGTTGTTGGTTATGATATGTGCTCAAACCAATCTAGGTTGATTGTTTCAACTCTTGAACCGACTGGCTTGCCTCCCGGTCGCTCGGTTGGGCTCTCAATCGATCAGTTCATCCTTCAATTGTTTGGCCTCCTCAGTTCACCAGTCAATTAGCTCGTCTCAAGAGTCAGTCATTTCACCTTTGTCCAGATCTTCATATCACATCAAAACATAAATTAAAACTATCCTATATCTTATTACATTGTATATGGAAAAACCTCAAGTTACATTTGAGGGGAAATAGGCAGAAGAGCATTAATTTATATGTGGAAAGGAAAGAGAGGCTCAGTACACAAACTGATTAACAACAAGATTAATAACGACAATCATGCACACACATATCAAAGGTTTTGGCCATAACCATGCTTTACATTCACCATCAAAACTAAATTTATGGTGATGCGTGTAAATTGCATACATATCATATATATATATATATATATATATATATATATATTCATTTGGGTTCACCAATTTAAACAGATGTGCACATCAACCAGTTTAAATATTCACATCGCATGCAATAAATAAACTCAGTAAAACCAAAATCTGATCATATAGATTATTCCAAAACATAATTAATTAATGTGGATCTGATACCACTGTAGGGAAACACGACATCAGGTAGGAAGTAGAAACAAAAATTTTACTGACATATTTCCCATTAACCAACAGATTGTGCCAATAACTATACAATGGGAAGGATGGCTTCATGAAAATAAACCTGGTCTGGGAGCAAGTCCAGTGACAATCCTCGTTGATGTAGATGTGTACTATGTCTTGGATGGTGTCTGTGCAGCTCCTAGTCACACTCGAACTCATATGACTGCTCCTCCATGGACATCAGACTCAGACAACTGATGTAGGGACTCCTCAGATCTCACCAGGGATTACGAGTTGACGTTGCCCTCCTAGCAGCAGCCAACAGACTCCTTCCTCTAGAGTAGTCCACACAGACCAACTAGAACTCATGTCATCTTGTAGGAAAGGAGATGAAGGATTTGTCACTTTTGTTAGTGTACTAGTCACCACCATTCTCTCCCACAGCAATGATCCTCGGTTGTTTCTCTCTCGTGGCTATCCTTCCCTAGTCGAGTAGGACTTGCCTGGGCTCTCATGGTTACCACAACCAGAGGGGACAATAATTATCAGAGCAATTGATTTTCAAATCTCTGTGTAGTAGTTGTCCTATAGGAAGCCCCCAGTACCCCTGTATATATAGGAGGGGTTAGGGTTAGGGTTCCTGTTACAACCTCAATTTTACATGTGTTTTCATAATTGAAATGTAATGATTATATGAATATGGACTTAATTGAAAAGGTTGTAAGCTTTGCTTCAAAGGATGGATTTCTTTGCAAATCTCCCTTTTGATAGGAATTTCGTGGTTCCTATTATTATATTAATCCAATAATGGATATAAAAGAGAAGAAAAGTCCAAATATTAGGAAAAGATACAAGATAATGAATATTAAGCAAAGTATTTATGAGAAATACATGGAAATATCTAGAAGGTGGTATTAATGGCCACAAAGGAGTAAATTTCTTTTATATATGAATTCTAATGAAAGAAATAGGAAAAGAGGAAAAGGAAAAAAATAAAGGGAAATCCTTAAAAAGAAATCTTTTAATAAGGAAATAAGTAAGAAAGGGATAAAGGATAAGAGAAAAGGCAAAGGAATATTTACACAAGATGTTATTGCATGCCTTTAGGGTTCCTTGACGACCAAGGAATTCAAGATGATAAGATAATGGCAAAAGAAAGAGGAAATATCAATTAATTTGGTTTTATTAATAAATAACTTTCATATGAAGGGAACACCCTTTATCTTTGGAATTTGGGTTTCAAATTTAATATACGAGTAGATAATGCCAAGACAGAGTTTGCTCTAAAATTTGAGTGAAAAATATTAAACAATGAGAGAGATATG
Organism: Alisma plantago-aquatica; assembly: GCA_963693085.1. NCBI lineage: Eukaryota > Viridiplantae > Streptophyta > Magnoliopsida > Alismatales > Alismataceae > Alisma > Alisma plantago-aquatica. The sequence continues at coordinate 123,771,095 of OY856414.1, read as the reverse complement.
ATTTTCACAAGATTCCATTGCTAAATACCCTTTTTCCTTCGTTTTAAAAGAAATAAGAAATAGGCGAGCAATGTCAGTCATTGGATGTCCACGTGGTCCAAAGGATAACGGATCTAAGGGTGGATGTACATCACCCACCTCGAGTCATAGAAGGAAAGTAAGAGGGAAAACTGATATTTCCCAATGTGAATTTCTCACATCCTACCTCACCTGCAAAGAATCCAAGACCACGTGCGAGGGTCTTTGAGAGGTGATTTCACGCATGACCAACCCTATTTTTAGGGTGTCTCGAGAATTCTAAAAGAAACGCCCAATTGGGCTGAGAGCAAGGGTGGCGGTGAGTTGGGGGAACCCTAGAAAAGCCCCTAAATCCTATAAATAGCCCTCCCTCTCGACTCCTCATGGCTACATGATTTCAACCGGCCATCTCCCTACTCCTTTCATACTCTGGGTCGACGAATTGAGGTAGCTCTGGTGAGCTCTCAGCTATGACGCTTCCGTGAGAGTTTCTGCTGGTTCGAGTGGAAGCGACACTCAGTAGCCGTTTGATTGGTGTCCACATAGATCGCGTGGAGGATCAACGAACCTGGTAGTTTCGTGCCCCAAGTTAGCAGTGAGTGGGTGTGTGCACTAGGGACCGCACAATCATGCACAGTCAAGACTCGCGATCCAACAACCAATAAATTTCCGGAAAATCAGAGTAAGTCGCCTCTCTAGTCCAATATTCCAGAAAAAGATGGATTCTTGTATAAATTGTTAAAAATCGCTCCTTTGGCCGAAAAATACATATGAATAGTGCTTTTGATCAGAAAAAGGCGAGGAATCCATTAAAAATAGTTTTACAGCTTAATTCCTCTTGAAATTCGAAAAGTAGTTGAAGTTATCAACTTTAATACATTAATGATTAAGAAACCCTAATCTATGATGATTAATGAATTGGGAAGGGTTATATAGATGTTTAAAGTTGATATTAACCCGTTGATTATAAAAAGGACACATTAGATCTAAAAGGATGATCTTTATGTATAATTTAATTAATTTAGGGTTCCATGTACATGAATATGCTTTAACGGGCCTTGAAACCCTAATCTTGGTAAATATGTCTCTTAATGGCTTTAATTGTTCAAATCCATGAATAAAACTGAGATATGATGAATCTACACTATTTCGAGTATAAAAGTATCTAACTGTGGATAAATACCCTTAATAAGCTAATTAGGGTTTTCTAATGGATAAATGTGGAATTAGTGATAAATAGAGTTCATATGTGAATTAGACCATAATGAGTTATGAGTTGTTAATCCAGAAGAAACCAAAGATGATAATTGGCCTTGATGATAGTGTCATGACTTAAAAGGATAAAAATGGTAGTTTTAATGTAAAAGAGGCATAATAGACTTAATTGACTTTTAATTGTGCCTATGATGTTGAAATTAGGGTTTTGTGAACTAAAAGGGCATTAAAAGTGATAAAAGTGTTATGGAGGCTAAAACCCTAATAAAACCCTAAAGTTGGCCTAGAAATCCTAAGGTAGCATCCAAGTCAATCTTGAGAATGTTTTGGATAAAACAATGACACTTGGATGTTATGTCTTAATTTTAGGATATTGTTGATTGCTTGTTTGATTGTTCTTGAATATTATTGCTTGGACATCAAGTTGCTCTGGATTAGGTATGTGGTTACACTTATGGTTAATCGCTTTAGTTTCACAGCAATTCCCGGATGTTTTATCAGTTGCCTGAAAATAACTGCTTGGATGACTTTTATTTCATGCAACGATAAAGTGACTATGATTATCACCATAAATATGTATACATGACTAGCTAAGATCCTGGTCCTCCTCTGTGGCTTTGCTAATGATGAAAAGGGTAACCTAGTACAGGGTCTACTTGTTAAGTAGGATAATCAGGTTATCAAGAGTTAGGGATTGGGCTACCTATGGGTAGTTCCATGTGACTCTTTAGCATATCATGAGTTAGGGATTGTGCTACCTATGGGTAGTGCCATGTGACTCATCAACCCTAGGTATTGATCTACCTGTTAGGTAGGATCATCTGGGGTTTAATTGGGATCTACCATATGAGAGGTAGTATCCAGGTCCACTTTAGGGACAGCGCAGAGGATAGGGTATGTATGGATTGAGTATTTATGTTTAAAATGTTAAGTTGGCTTGCTAAACCATAATTGCTTGCAATATGTTTTTTTTCGGCAAAAAAACGTGTTGCTATTAATGAGTCCTAAACTTTGGGTACAAGAGAATGTGCCCCATAAAACCAGGATAGAATCCAGAGAGATCAAGGTCCAACACATTGACCTCACAGACAAGAAAAGGAAAAGCGTACATGAAAGCTAGGCTATCCTATACTAACCAACCTAATAACATCAGCCCTGTTAACAAGAAACCTGGGAAACAACTATCAATAACACCACCTTCAAAGTGTGATCCCTAGCCTCAAGAACCAGGCGTAGGCTACTAGACTAGCTAAAAATATCAAACCAAAGCAAACATCCAGATCCTTCGTACTGATCCAAAGGCCTTCGAAGCTGCAAGCTCCAGAACAAAAGCCATCAATGGCAACGAAAACAGACCCATAAATAGGGGCATGAGAACCTTCCTGTCTTCCTTATGCATTATAACCAACCTTGAAAGAAAGGATTCCAAAAAGGCTTCAAATCCATGCTCACAGTTCAGATCGAAGCATCTTTAGACTCTTGAACAAGAATATGCCTCTAAGAAGCAACAGACCTAGAGCATAGAGATGGAAGAGAATGTCTAACCATCCTTCTTCCTTCCAGACTTCTTCTTCCTTTTAAACCAAGATTGGTTGTAGTCCATGTACTTAGGATCCCATTGATCTGACTCAAAGTCAGAACCATTAGAACCCTCATCTTCAAAAAGGTCTTCCTTCCTGACCTATTGTTGGGCAGAGAACTCACAGCTGCTCCATATTTTATTTGGCAGCCAAGACTCAGAAGTTGAAGCTTCCTTGCCGCTTCTGACTATCTCCTATTCCTAGCCTAAATCCAAGCCACCCAAGTTACAATCAGGAGAGGTGCCAACCATGTCGGGATCTTACATTTGGATCTCAGTAGCTAGAGGTTGAGAGAATGAGGATTGTCGAGCATTGTCAATGACAGTATCCTTAACCTGTTGAGAGATGAACTCCAGAAGATTATTATCTTGCTCTAGTTGGTTAACACGATCACTGCTCTCAGGAACCACCTCACTGACCTCCTTAGCAGGAATAGAATCCTTGGCATTCTTTCGAGCAGCTACCTTGCCTAACCTGACCTGGATATACTTTTCTAGTGGGGGCTTCCTCGGCTTCAGAGGACATGACATCCCTCTGTGTCCGAATCTCTTGCAACTGGGGCAGAAAACCGGCCGAGCAATCAGCTCCACCTTCAAGGTTTTTGGGGATGAATCCACCTCCACCATAGTTGTTCTAGGGAGTTTGGCTTCGCTGCAGACATCAACACAGACCAGAGCGTCACTAAGACAACCCACTGCAATCGTCTGTACATCGAAATCTACTGGAATGCCGAGGGTGCTTGCAACTCTGGCTATGTGTTGCTTGGTCCACGGCAGACCAGCGTTTTCAATCTTGACCCAGATAGGGGCACTCGAGAAAGAGAGAGGTTGAAGAGGTAGCCCTGGCTTCCACGAGTGAACAACCAGAAGGGATCCATCCATGAACCAGGGTGCTTCATCAAGTACCCTCTCCTTTTCACTAACAGACGGCAAGTTCACAACAAAGCCTTCACGTTCTTAAGCGACTATCTCGACTGGGCCGCTAGGGCGCCACGCTCTCTGAATCCAACCGCTGAGTTGGCCGCTAAAAGCCTTCCTACCCACAAATCAAATCGAGATATACTCCTCCCAGGTCGGTATTGAGCATTCCTGACTCGATATTGAGGCGCATTTCATGCCATCCTTCAGCCCTGGTTCGACGAACTCGACCAAATCCACAGGAATCTCTACTCTTCCTTTCCTGGTGGTGGCAAACCAGTCTGCAAGGCGAATGGGTCTAGGCCCTTCGACGGAGCAGCTCGAGGATGACTTGGAAGAGTTGGCGGCGGCAGTGTCTTGGGCCCTAGCAGACGGGATCTCCAGGTGGTCACTGCTTCCTTCACCGTCGACCTCTGGTTGGCCGAGCGGAGGAGTCGAAGATGGCTCAGCAGCAGATTTCCCCCGTCCTCCACGCTCGCTGGATTGTCGCCCTCGCCTTCCTCTCCCCCAAGCCATCTCTAGATGGGGGTAGTCCATTGCTTGTAATATGTTGTTACAGTTAATTGCATGATTATTGTTTTCCCCCACATACCGACATATTCATCTATGCTGACTGACGTTTTATTTGTCGGCATTTTAGGTACAAATTGAAAAGGACAAACAGTAAAGTGTCATATTGTGAAATTAAGAAATAAAGTGCTAGGACGATTAGTTAGAATATAGTCCAGATGTAGATAGAAATGAGATATCCAAGTTTTTGAAAAAGGTATGCAAAGTTTTATTTTATTCCAGATTTTCAATATAGTTTTGGAAGATTTTAGTAATTATTATTGATTATTTGTCGAACCATTGATCTGACCTTTTGGTCTCCCTTACTTGGGGGTTACCGGGAGGCGGGGTCGTTACATTTTGTATCAAAGCATTGGTTCCTCATTTAATCTTTAGTAATTATTAAATTTTACAAATTCCATAGAGTTGAGGGAGTTATTAGAGGATTTTCCAAAAGATAGAGGTCTCTAGAAAAGGATCACATCTGGGTGCTGGCAATATTTTCCTCTGCACCACTAGTCAGAATACGAGGACTCCCGGATCTGTGTGACTGTCTGGCCAATGTCTTAGGATCTGACTCAAAATAAGATACCTTTAGGACTCTCTCATCTATTTTCATCCCTTCTCAACCCTAATTCTATTAGGATTCTAAGGTTTAGGGTTTTTCTCTCTCTTCCTCACCCTCTTGAGGTCAGGGTATGTATAATAAGGTTAAGGAATCCTCCACCAAATTAATTAAAAGCATGCAAATAAGATGTCATTGACATAACCTTAATAGTTTAAGCGTAAACTAAAGAATAGTTGCATGCTTAGGTCGTATGACATGTGTTGTCATCCCCTCAGGAGAGACTTGAGGCTAGACCTTATTGTCAGGAGGATGAGTAGAGAGAGTTAGTCTTGGAGGTAGAGACCTCCATTATAAGTAGAGACATGGTGCATCCTCTGAGGATGATGCTAACCCTAACCCTAAGTGGTGGTTAGAGAGAGAGATGGCATGATGAGATGGAAGTTTTGAATCCCTATGATAGTTTGAGCCATGTGAGGTTGGATGGCCTAGTACCTTTGGCGACCTAACCCTGGGAACGGTCGTGCATGTTAGGGTAAAGGATAACTCCTTCATTGATGAGGTTAGTGATGACCCTAGAGAAACTCTATGGGCTGATATGAGCATGGCATAGTATGCACCTTGAGTACATCAGTAGTGATGGTAGTAGGTTAAAACCATGGCCAGAAAAGCATGTTAGATAGCTCATGCGATAAGCATAAAGAGCTATGGATAATCTTAAGCAATCATAGGTTTGATCGATCATGGGTTTCACCCATGTAGGTGTTTGTATAAGAGCTTGACCTACCTTCTTAGAGAGAGAACCTCCAGTGGTAAGGTTGTTTGTAGGGTTAGCTCTAGAGAAAAAAGGTAAAACTCGAGCAAGAAGGATGGAAGCTTAAACTCTGAGATATGAGGAACCCTGAGAAGTTGCATATGTTACAACTTAAGTGGATGGTTGTGGTTGCCTTGTGCATGGTCCTGGTGGTTCTTGGTTGCCTTTAAAGGAACTAAACCCTAGAAGAAGGATGAGGTTGCTGGTACCTATGTGCATATGATATAGGTGCTTACCTTCTAAGAGTAGGAAGAAGAATTCCTTAGACCATGAGGAGGTTTAGTAATAATTTGTGAGGCCTTATACCTAGTTGGGTGTCCTTGAGGAGGACTTAACTCTAAGGTGTTGCTTGAGTAGAGAGATAATAAGAAGTGCATGCCATACCTTGTACATACTTGGTTCATGGTTAAAAGGTTAAGCATGAAGTTGGACATCATAAAAGTGAACCTAGGGTTCCTAGACCTAAGAGGGGAAGTAGTGTACCTGATGCTAATGATGAGATTTGACCAAGTTTTTGAAAAAGGTATGCAAAGTTTTATTTTATTCCATCTTTTCAGTATAGTTTTGGTAGAATTTATTAATTATTAATGATTATTTGTTGAACCATTGATCTAGGAAATTGGGATAATGGATCTGACCTTTTGGTCTCCCTTAATTGGTGGTTACCTGAAGGTGGGGTCGTTATAGTTCCCAGTCCCTAGCCAATGCGAGACTAAAGAGGGAGTGGAAAGGACAAGTAGATCTTGAATTTTTGTAACTTTTCTTGAAGTTTCATAACCTACGTGTGGTGAAATGGTCATCTTGCTAAGTGATATGGTCATCTTGCACGTGAGACAGTCGTTTCTATAAGTGAAATGGTCATCTAGGACATGATACGGTCATTTTGTGATTTTCCATTCAGATATGAATTGGAAAATTGTTTCCTAATTAATGTCATACATTAATTTACTTGCACCCCAAGTATGTATAATTGAAACAAGTTTGGGAAAAGTCGAGACCCTTCTTTCGTCCCAACCGGGCGATCTCACACAAGAGAGAAGTCTGTCTCACTCACCTAGACGGCCTTCTTGTGAGTTTGAGTCAAGCCGATCGGATAAACAGCTAAAATAGGTTGGTTCATAGGGTAGAACTAAGCCAATTTGATTTATGACCTGCTTGACAATCCAAACAGCCATCTCAACACTTGAGACACTCGTCTGGCTGCCCAAACGACCATCTCACCCAGTGAGATGGTCGTTTGGCAGTTCAGTCAGCCAATTTGTCAATCTATTGTGTGAATTGAGTACCTAAACACTTTAGTACTTAATTCAATTATCATTCAAGATCTAAACTCCTCCTCTAGGTGAGTTCCTATGTGTGTGACCCTATAGGTTCTATATCATCTTGGTAGTGAATGTCCATAACTAGCTTATGACATCACAAGCAAAGAGTGGTGCCTAGTCGCACATCATTGCTACCTAAGTGAATGGAAAGTTGAGGAGAAACTTCAACCTACAATCTATGTATGGTGTTACAATATTTGTATATTTCCTTTGTCATTGATATCTAGATTGAACCAGAGCCATTGAGTAGCCATCCTCATTATCATTGTATCTTGTTCCTTGAAACAAAGCAGACTGCATGGGATATATGTAAGCTCAATATCACATATTGACTCACATGAATATGGTCATACTTTTCTCAGTCTTGCTAATCAAGAGGCCTTGGATATCATACTCCTATCAGAGGGAAAAATCCCATATCTATCACTCACAGTCAATCCCCATGTGTCAAAGCCACCCAATCATCACTGTTATAACAACCCATGTTTTAAGATTGTGTTTGATGATGTCAAAGTGTACCCAACGACTTCAGGTCTAAGAACTGCAACCACCACCATCACTGTGAGACCTAACTATGCCTTCTGTGATGATGGCTTCCGTGTGTCAGTTTCACGGCAGGTCTGTCTATTACACTATTTCCTAACATGTATTTGTGTGTTTGGTTTGATATTGCCATATCATGACTAATGAGATTTAGTTATCAACCAACTCACACTCTGATCTTATGTGTTATTGTTGTCTATCTACCTTCCATAATAACAACCGATCAGGGACATAATGAGAATGTATATACTCTTAACATCTGTATGATCTCATTCTTCCAAGTCACGTATTGAGTAATGCCATTCTCTAGACATTCATTATCTAATTCATTATCTCATAACTGAATATACAAAATACATTGGAATCTTGACTTTATTATTATCAAATCAGGTATCTAATGCCATATCCCAATCATCATATGATTGTCTCTCTGGGCATACATACCAACAATACACATATCCCTTGATCTATCAGATCATTTTGTACCTTTCCCCTAAATAACTCAACAACAAAGTGATAACCTTTTAGTCTTTTACTATGAGCACCAACATAGAGGAGGTTTGAGGTTTATAGACTTACATATAGAAGGACAATCTACCTTGAGGTTCCTGAATATCCAGATGCAAATATTGCTAAATATCTAGACAGTAGGAAGTTGACAATAGGAAATCTTTTGTTCCTTGTAGGTATCACATCACCTTATTCATGGCTCTCCAGTTATAAATGAATGGATTACTTTGGCAACAACCAAGAATTCCAGTAGAAAAAGTAAATCCAGGATGTGTGCATATTTGAAGATATCATAGGCTCTCAACTATAGATGTGTATGATGTCTTCCTCATTTCAATTTTTTCAATATCATTATTGGGGCATTACTTGGGGTTTAGTTTATCTCCTTTAACTATAGGTATAGGCCCTAGTGAACAGTTTATCATTCCATACTTCTCTAAGAGTTGAGATATATATGCATTATGTGATATTCCATGTCCTTATTTAGTCTCAATAAATCTCCATACCGAATACATACACGGCTTCACCCTATATCTTTCATATCAAAGTTAGAAGAAAGAAATTCTTTGGTTTAATATAATATGCTCAAGATAATTGTGTTGTTTAGAAATTGAGTACTACCTCATGTTGGTATAGTATGCCCAGAGAGCCAATCATATGATGATTGCAATGAGGCATATGATACTTGATTTGATAATGATAAAGGTTATTATGTCTATTATGTTTGTCTCACTCATGAGATGATGACACATACATGATATATGTCTAAAGAATGATGTGACTTAATGACATATGTTTTCAAGTTGAGGACCTGGACAATGAGACCATATGTATGATAAGAGTACATACATTCTTGTTATTTCCCTAGTCGAATATTACTGTGGAAGAAAAATAGACAACAGTAATACATAAGACTAGAGTGTGTGTTGACTGATGACATAGTCTCATTATTCATGATATATGATATCAAGTCAAGCACACAGATATATGTTAGAGAATAGTATATAGGACAGACCCATCGTGAGAGTGATACATGGATACCATGGAATGGTAGTCACAATCGTCTCTCATAGTGATGGTGGTGATTGTGGTTCTTAGACATGAAATCACTGCACTCATCACATGTGATTGGGTACACTTTGACATCATCAAATGCAGTCCTAAAACAAGGGTTGTTATAACGGTTGGTATTGGGTGACTTTGACACATGGGGACTTGACTGTGAGTGATAGATATGGGATTTGTCCCTCCTACAAGGAGTATGATATCCAGGGCCCCTTGATAAGAGAGACTGAGAATTGTATGGCCATACTCATATGATTCAATATATGATATGTGAATTCACATACATCTCAGACAATCTGCTCTAGGTCCAGGAACATGGATTGAATGTTGAAGAGGATGGCGTTCCATGCCTCGAGTTCAATCTGGATGTCAGTGACAAAGGAATTATACGAACATGATAACACTAATCACATATTATAGGTTGAAGTTGTTCTCCAACTTTCTGAGTTACTTGGGTAGCAATGATGAGTTACTAGATTCCGCTCATTGCTTGTGATGTCATAAGTTGTTATGAACATTCACTGCCAACGTAAATTGGAACCTGTAGGGTCATACACATAGGATACCCCTGGAAGGGGATATTTTCCATGAATGATGTTTATATTGAGACTAAAGGTTCTTAGGTACTCAATTAAAAATACAATTGATTGACTGGACTCGGAACTATCAAGTTCAAGTGTTGAACTAGTTGGTTAGAGTGTTAGGTCGATTGGAGACTGCATTGACAATGTCAGGACTGTCAACTGACCGGTTCACCCTTGTCAGCCGATCGGCTGGTGTGAGCCAACCGACCAGTTCATTTGGTGAACCAGGTGTCTCACAGTCCTTCCAACTGAGGAAATAAGGATTTTCCCAGTTGGAAGGAAACTTTCACATTTCACTTGTTCAATTCAATTGGAATAAGGATTAATCTTTGTTGGAAACGATTGAGGAAAGTCAATTACATGAAATTTTAGGAAGTGAAACGACCAATTCACTGGGTGAACCGATCGACTCACACTCCCAACCGACCAGTTCGCCTTCCGCAGTACAAACTATTAATGGAATTTCTAGATCCTTCTACTCTCGAACAGATTGGGAACCTTGACCCTGCCCTCTACTATAAATAGAGGGGTATTGGGGGCTTCTCAGAAAACACAACTCAGAACATCAGTTGCTCTACAAAGTTGTTGTCCTCTCTGGTTTTGGTAACTGAGAGAGCCTGAGCACGTGCTACCCGACTAGGGAGGCACAACGAGGGAAAGACAACTGCAAAAAAATAGTCTAAGTTCGGGAGAGCAGGTTGGTGCTAGTACACCAATAGGAGGGTCGTCACCTTCCTTCTAGTTCTTCTAGAATGGTAGGAGTTCCAGGTAGTCCGTGTGAACTATCTGTAGAGGCGGGAGATGTCTACCACTCAGGAGAACACATCAGCCGCAGTCTGTGGTGGAGGCCAGAGTCCATGGTGAAGACCAGGAGTTGCACAGACATCGTCCAAGACATGGCATTGAAGACCGCACATGGATGCGAGGTATTGTCGCTGGGCAAGCCCCAAGACCAGGTATATCTCGCTAAAACCATCATTCCCATTACATAGTCATTGATGCGATCTCCTATTATGGGTTAATGGCCAGTGAAATTTTTGTTTCTAGTGCCTACTTTGAGGCCATAAAACCAACACCTCTAATATACAATACTCTTTTTTATATTCAATTATTGTTAAAAAATGTCAAAATTGGTCTTGTTATATTGTATTTTTATAAATATTCTAATAGTTTTATGTCATCATAAAATTTATTACGGAAAGCTATTAGCAGATGTGTGCTTAATAAAGTGATTGGTATATATTTGGTCTACTGTCGGTGACTGTCCATTGTTTTCATGAATGTGTTTCCAAGTATAACATTAGATATCTTCTTTTCTATATCATGTATTGGTTTAGATAACCTTGTTTTACATGTTGATTCGTGTAGTTATGTGTCCTTTCACCACTAGTAGAGATGTCCAATGCCATATAACCTTTGTAGTTCTACTTTTATAATCCTAAAATATCCATCTCCACTTCATCATCATATACATGATTTACATATGTGTAAAGTTAGGGGTCTTGTTGCAATAATTACTATTTTGAATGATACTCTAAAAAGAAAACTTGGATACTCAGTCAATTACTTTCTCTTGTTTAGTTTCGAATGAAAGGAACATATAAAATTACATGGGCCCTTTAAATTTTGACAACTAGAAAGAATTCTACATCTGTATTGGTGGTTAAATACCAAATCATGGCTTCGAAGATATCAAAAGTCCAAACCTTCAATATGTACGAAATGGTTTTGTTTGGGTTATTTTGACCACATACTAATCCCATTATGCATCATGTGCATTGGAACAGAAGCCACATAAACACAAGTTATGGGTACTCCAACGACTACTTCCCCCAACCTGTATCCTAGAGGAAAGTTGTAGAAATGTAACTAGAACATACAACGCTTCTCTTCAATGTTCATAGGAGTACCCTCCTCCATTATCTCCTTGATCACCAATAGATTATTATCAAAATTCCAAGGTCCCACTTTTATGACCTTCTCCCTATCCTTCTAGTGTACAAATTATATGATGAAAGTGTCGTTCACAATCTGGCAGAAGGTTACTTTCTTCTCAGCACTCTAGTTCCTAGCAACTTTTTGATCATTGTTGGAAAATTATACGGTTAGTAAGTCATCAATTTCCTAACAAGTGCCAGATTTAAGTGATCTCCTTGTGTATGCACTTGTGCTTATCCAAAACCTATGATGTCTTTGTCTTCATCATCCTTCACTAAGAGATTGGCACATCTCACACTCAGATCGTCCGCCATTATTGACCGAAGTGAACTTACAAAAGAGTCAGAGGGAACATGGTGGTGTCCACAGAGGAGGGGACTCGCACAACACCAAAGCTCATTCACAGAATTTCCAGAGCAAAATGCTAAGAGAGAGTCATGGCGGCGAGAGTCTGGATTGTGTCAAAGTATATGCTACTCTTACTTAAATATGCATAGACAATGCATTTGGTGATTTATTTCCTTAATTCCATTATCAGGATTGTTGCATAAATCTAGAGCACACATGTATGTCTTATGATCAGCATTGGAAAAGGAGTATATGAAGTATAGACTTTAATGAATGGATATAAAAAGGAGTATATGAAGTAAAAATATTCTAAATCTCAATGGTTTAAACTTTAATGAATGGATATAAAGGTCATGATCGCATTAGGATGTATAGACTTAGACTTACCTTTCTGAATAGAAAACTAAAACCACTAAAGAGGAAAGTACCAATAATAAAAAGGCCAATTATGAGAAGTGGGAATGTTCTAATAGGCTTAGTTTTTTGCTTATACAAGAACACATAGGAAAGCATATTAGGAGGTCCATTCCTACTTCTGAATTAGCGAAGAATTTCCTAAAGGCAGTGTAGGAACAATATGCCTCCTCTACTAACCTAGGGCCAACACCTTAATGAAGAACATGTACTCTATGAAGTACAGTGGTTCTTGTGGGATCTGTGAATGCATCATGAAAATGAGAGATATTGTTTCACAAATCAATGAGTTGGAGTTGTCCATCTCTGGTGCATTTTTTGTTCATTTCATTTTAACCTCTTTACCTAGTCGTATGAATCATTAAAAGAGTCCCACAACACATAAAATAAAAATGATCAATAAATTATTTATCAGCCATTTGTGTTCGGGAGGAAAAAGAACGAAGGGGTTTGTATTGTGCATTTGAGAACCCAACGATAAGAGTGGTCGCAAGGGTAGATGTAAAATAAAGGATACTTCTCCTATCTCAAGTGGACTGTCCAAGTTAAGTGATGGCAAGGCTGGAGGAAGCAAAGCTAACAAGAAATGCTTCTTCTGCCATAAGAAAGGGCATGCTAAAAATGACTACTTTAAGTGCAAGTAATGGTGGAGGCTAAAGGTGTAACATATTTCTTTCATAGAATATCATCTTTAAGATGTCCTATTTATTAGTTTGTGGCTTGACTCTGGTTCTACTAAGCATATTGTCGATACATTGTATGATTTTATAAATTAAAAGAAACCAGTAGAGTGTGAATAGTCTGAAATTTAAGAAACAAATTGGGATCTTGAGTAAAGGTTGTTAAACTTTATATATGATTGTTGGGATGCTTTTTTAATTCCATAAGCTGATTTCTTTAGTTTACAAACCATATGACTTATACTATCGTCAATGAAATCTTATGGTTATTCCATATATACTTCTTTAAAGAATTCCTCATTCAAAAATGTCATTTTCACATCCATTTTTTGTAACTCAAGATGAAAATGAGACACTAATATCATGATTACTCTAAAGGAGTCATTTGATGACACTATAGAAAATATCTCTTTGTAATCAATGCCTTTGTATTGTGTGAAAACCTTCACAACTAATCTAGCCTTGTACCTCTCAATTTTACCGTTTGAGTTTCTTTTGGTCTTAAAGATCCATTTCTGACCAATGATTTTAATAATGTTTGGAAAAGGTACAAGATCACATACATGATTCTTATCCATGGATGTTAGATTGCCTTTCATGGCTTCAAACTAGTTATAAAAAATTTCACAATCTACTGCTTGCTAAAAGGAAAAGGGGTCAATATCTTCAAATTCTATATTTATCTCTTTAGGGTATACAACATAGTCAATATACCATGTTCTTGTAGATATTCTTAATTTAGGACCGTGGTTTGCATTTTCATAGGCTCCTCTAGTTGTTATTCATTATGAACATGTTCAATTTGTTCGATATCAACCTGGAAAGGATCCTGGTCTACGTGTAGACTCTCATATGCATGGCAATTGTTCAAGAGAACAATGATTGGATAGCTAGTTTGGTTTTGATTAGGTGTAAGTGTAGGAGAGATGTCATGCATTTCATCAAAGGAAGTATTCTAAAGTAGTTCATTCCCTCTGATTTGATGGTTCTCCAAGAATCTGGCCTTACCCATCTCAACTATCTTTTGTTGGTGAGATGAAAAGTAAAACATATATCCCTTTGATCATTATGTATAACCAATGTAGAAACTACTAGTTCTTGAGTCATATGCCTTCCCATGTGGATTCCAATCTTAGCTTCTGCACGGCATCCCCATATGTACATATAGTTCGAAGAAGATTTCCTTACTATCCATTATTCATAGAAGATTTTTTAGATAGACTTTCTAGGAACCTTATTTAATACATGCACTGCCATTTTTAAATCCCCACTCCACATTGTATAAGAAAGGAATGAACTACAAAGCATTACACAAACCATTTCCTTAATTGTAGGATTCCTTCTTTTAGCTACTCCATTTTGACTTGGTGGCAATCATATGATGATTTTTATGGAATATTATATAAAGGATTTGATTAATATAATAAAGGCAAGCTTATGATTCATTTTATTTCACTTAGTTATGAGATATTGAGGATACATAATGAATGTCTAAAGAATAACATTACTCAATGACATATGTCTTCAAGTGCATGACTTGAATGATGAGATTATACCAACGTTAAGAGTATGTACATTCTTGTCATGTCCCTAGTCAGATGTTATTATGGAAGGAAAATAGATAACAATAACACATAATACTAGAGTGTGGGTTGGTTAATGATAGAATCTCATCAATCATGATGTGTGATATCAAACCAAGCGCACATATACTTGTTAGAGAACATTTTATTAGATAGAGCCACCTTGAGACTGACACATGGAAACCATATTTATTGGTCATAGTCATATCTCATAGTGAATGTGGTGATTTTGGTTCTCAGACCTAAAATCACTACACTCATCACATGTCATTCGGTGTGTTTTGACATCATCCACTGTGATCCTGAATAAGGGTTGCCATAAAGGTGATGATTTGATGTACTATGGCACATGGGGATGACTATGAGTGATGTAGATGGGATTTGTCCCTCCTATAGGAGTTTGATATCCTAGCCACTTGATAAGTGATACTGATAAAAGCATCCACATGCACATTTGAATCAATATATGATATTGAGGCCACATATATCTCAAAAAGTCTACTCTAGTTCAAAGAACAAGGATTAAACATTGAAATGGTGATGATTCCATGCCTCGAGTTCAATACAGATATCAAAGACAAAGGAATTATACAATCATTGTAACACCTATCACAAATTGTAGGTTGAAGTTGTTCTCCAACTTTCCATTTACTTGGGTAGCAATGATATTGACTAGGCACCACTCTTTACTTGTGATGTCATAAATGAGTTATGGACATTCACTACCAACGTAACATGGAACCTATAGTGACACATGCATAGGAATTCATTTGGAATAGGAGTTCAATCATGAATGATAATTAAATTGATTACTAAAGTGTTTAGGTATTCAACCTGGGCAACAAATTACTAATTAGACTCCCAACTGATCGGTTGAAGTGTTTAAATGACCTTTTGCAGTGTCAGGTTGATTAAAATTGCATTGGCTGAATTTTGGATGAACCAGGGAGAAAAACGACTGGTTCACTTAGTGAACCGATTAGTTTGAGTTTGCGATATGACCGTTTCACAAAGAGAGACATCTAGTTTGTGGTTCAACTCGATTGAATCAAGGATTAGTGATGACATCATGTTGTGAATTAATTGGATTAGAAATGGCAATACAATTGCGATTGGGAAACATGATGAAATCACTAGTTCACTGAGTGAACTGATTGGATTTCATGTCAACTGATCGTGTCACTCGTGAACTAACCGTTTCACCTGTCACAGGTTGCAAATTTGCATAAAATTCTGGTCCCTTCCACTCCCACTCAGATTGGGAACCCTGGACCTCCTATAAATAGAGGGGTATTGGGGGCTTCTCAGAAACAACTCAATTACCTCTAAAAATTGTTTATCTTCTCTAGTTGTGGTAACTGAGAGAACCCAAGCAAGTCCTACCCACTAAAGGGAGGAATATCAAGGGAGAACAATTGTGGGAGGGCAAGTTGGTGACTAGTACACTAATGGAGAGGGACAACTCGTTGTTGTCTATTCTAGTAGAATGATAGGAGTTCCTGGTGGTCCTTGTAGACTACTATAGAGGTGTGCATACTTTTCTCACTCAAAGGACATGGTCAACACATTGTCTGTGGTGATCAAATAGGACGCTGACACAAACATTGTCTGAGTGCGACTTGAGGAAAGTGTGCACAACCACGACGAGGAATAGTCGATGGACTTGCTCTAGGACCAGGTCTATCCTCTAAACCATCCTTCTCATTACATATTCACTGTCATGATGTGTTGGTTCAAGGGGAATATGGAAGTTAAATTTTTATTTCCACTATTTGTTTTTTCACCATATATTCCTACAGTGGTATCAAAGCCACACCAATTTATTTTCTTTTGAGATAATCGATATGACCGGATTTTTGGTTTGCATCATTTATTTGTTGCATATGATTTGAATACTTAAATTTATTAATATGCATACCCGATTAAAGACAACACATGATCCCAAACTAATATATATATCATATGATATATATGTAATTTACATGCATCTCCCTAAAAGTGAGTTTTGATGGTGGATGTGTAGCACGGCTATGGCCGATAAATATTTGTGTGTGGTTGAATGGTTTGTATGTTCTTATTATATCTCAGTTTACATATCAAGCTTCTACCTTCTTCTTCCTAATGTAAAAGTATTATTATTTCTTACCTTTGCTCCCCTCAAATGTAACTCGAGGTTTATCAATATCATGTAATAAGCTTAATAGAAATAGGATAGTTTATTTCCTTGTAATGACAAATATGACGATAAGTGTTAGATGAGGCAACAGCCTAGAGGACCGAGGAGGGTAGATCGCAAGAGGAGCAATATGATTGGATGGTGGACCCAATCGACCATTTGGATGTGTCCAAACATTGGTTGGACAGGAGGCCAGAAGACCAATTGATTAGCCAAGAGGCAAGATGACCGATTCAAGGGTTGAACCGATCAACTTGGATTGGAAATCACAGATCTACACCAACAACAAGTTCTTGCATGAGATGTAGACCTAGGTGATAGTAATTCATTGTGGATCTAAGGAATTATAGTAGTATGGCCATAACCATTTCTAATGCCTTATGTTGTATGTTTATGTTGTGAGATATAACATGTATATGACACATAATATATATGTGGTGATTGGATAATATATATGTATACAAACTTCCTCAAATAACATATCAAGTCTAAGATGCTTTCCAATAGTAACACATGAAAATTTTGATTGACTAAGCATGGGCACCCCAAGGGTGGTACACCATCTAGCTTGTATAAGTGTGATGGTAATAATGCTGGCCTACCAAGAAGGGTGCATTATTATTGTGTTGTGTTTTGGGTCAGGCTTAATTGAGTGTACTTAATGAGATTAAGCACCAGAGGCATGCAGATGATTATGGCAAATGATTTGCACATATCATCTATCCAAGAATTGCATATGATGCAATTGACAAAAGTTTTCTACCTTAATAGTTGACTATGGACGCTGGCATTGGCCAAGTAATAGGATATCATCTCACTAGAATGTTGTACATTGCAAGTTTCCAAATTGATATGTGAGGGCGATAAATTTGAATAAATAGTGGGAGCAATAATTCATTAAAGACCTGATTGAATATCATAATTTTTAATCAAATCAAATTAAATCAAAAATGAAATTTTTAATAAAATCAAAAATTTCTTTTGTAGAATCAAATGGAAACCCACAACAACACCTTTACTATGTGATTAGTCCCTGAGAAGGACAAGTTAAATGGGAATAACCTCCATGTCTAGTTCAGGACGTTGAGAATTTTTCTCACATGGGAGTGCAAGCCCTATATCCTGGAGACACCAGATCTAGATGTACCTCTTCCCACTGCACCTAAGTCTAATAGAGATGCCTACATGAAGCACACTAAAGATGTCATTGATGTCAAGTGCCTAGTTTTGTGTTCTATGATCTATGAGTTACAAAGACATCATGAGAACATGTATGTTAGAGATATGGTCACACATCTTCAGAACATGTTCTAAGAGCAGGCAAGGCAGGAGAGATTTGATGTCTCAAAAGCATTGTTTAAATGTAGCATGACAGAAGGAGATCTAGTAGGTCCTCATTTGCTCAAGCTCATTGGGTATGAGGAGAACCTTTCTAGGTTGGGATTCCCCTTGGGTCAAGAGTTGGCCACTGATGTGATTATGTAATCTCTACAAGATTCATACAGTTAGTTTGTCATGAACTACAACATATGACTTTCAAAAACTATTGACAAAGTTACTTGGCATGTTGAGAACAATTGAGGCACAAATGAAGAAAGAAAATCCCAATTCTATAATTATGATCAACAAGACAAATGGAAATCCAAAAGGCAAATGCAATGCTAAGAAGATTTCTAAAGTTGTCCAGAAGCCCAATCCTTCAGCACTCAAAGCAAATAGAGGAGTAAAGAAGGGAGGCAACTGTCACCACTGTTACTATCGTGGACACTAATAAAGGAATTGTCCTCTCTTCTTAGAGGATTTAAAAAATAAGAAGGAAGGGGTAGAGACTTCTACTTTAGGTTTAAACGTTATGAGACAGATTTGATTACTTATTCATCTTGGTATGTGGTACCGGATGTGGATTTGACATACGTTGATGTGCAGGATCCGATAAGAAGTAAAACCTTTATGAAAGGACAAGCATGGACTATGTGAAGCAAGAATTACTACAACTTCAATATACATTTAGAATTTATCTTAGCCCATTGGGCATGTAATAGAGTTAGATGAACTAATATTTCGTTATGCAAACAATTGAAATAATTTACTTTATGCATCTTGTATCAACAAGGATGATTATAAATAAAGAGTTGTTAATGCTTCTATTTCAAAGATGTGATCTTGTATGGCAATGCCCCAAACCTCTTGTGATATTTATGTGAAAGGATCAAAAGTTAAATGCTTATAAGCATAAATACTTAAAGGATTAGAATTGATAACTCAAACTATTAATATCTATAACATTTTCATTTATAGCACATGTATGAGAAATGAGTTTCTAGAATTAATATTGATGTTTATCTAAACTCTTTTGGTTATTGAACCAATAAGATACATGCAAGTTTTATGTGTGAGAAACATGACAAACCACCTCTCACTAGGTGTCATGGGAGAAAAAACATTCCACAAAGACATGTAAAAATTGATGTACAAAGACCTTTGGAGTAAAATGCTATAGATAGTTATTTGTACCTCGTTACTTTTACTAATGATACGGTGATATGTATTTAATAAAATATAAGTCTCTTGAAGTGATCAATGAGATTACATGTATGAAGTATGTAACTTCCTTAAAGGTATTAAAATACTTTGATGTGATCAATGTTGAAATACTTTACATAAAAGTTTGAGGTCCTTTTGGAGAGACTGCGATAGTGTATAACAATCAACTCCACCTAAAACATGATGATGTATCAAAAGAAGGAATCACAACATGAAGAGTCGTGATGTAGTTATCATTTAACCTAATCTTTTAATTTCCTTTAGGAATATGCTTAACACTGAAACAAAGTATTGTCGAAATGGTTTAGTAGACACTATATGAGATATGGTATGGGAATGTCTTGATATGTCTTAATGATTGAAGCATGTGCAAGAAAATAGTTTCTTGAAAAGGTTTAATCACATAAATGTTAGTTTGTTGAACACTACTTATCACAATATAATAACAAAAGTGTTTTGTTGCTAGGATGGCTGAATTCCAAAATAATCAGTGGGAGTAAAGTAGAACTTGAAATGTTTGAGATCATCAGGAAAACATTTGAAATTAAAGAGGTACAATGGGAATTTGGAGAATCACAAATTGTTGTGGAATCTCAAGTTCTTTTTGTAACACAAAACTCGTAGTCCTACTAGAACACATCTAATATTGAAAGATTGTGAAACCTATAACTCAGATAAATTATGAGTTGATCATAAGATGATAGAGACAACATTCAACTAAGAACTATTGAGGGACCGGAGTCTGAGAAATGGCTTCATGTCATTATATCCTGAATGGAATCCATGAACACCAACAAGGTATGACCTTTTTGGTACCACCTAGTGGGGTGAAACCCATAAGGTGCAGTTGGGTTTTCATAAGGCAGCCCAATATGCATAACATAAGAGGAAAATTTGGTTGCAAAGGTTTTTCAAACGAGTTCAAAGTACTGAACATGATGAAATCCCTTTACCGACTAACATGATTATTTTGCAACTTATTAAGACTATGTGAATTGGAATATGGAGATGAAACTGCATTCCTTAATAGGTTTCAATTGAGAGGATGTATACAAGACACAACCTAAAGGTTTTATAACTCTATTAATGCAAATAAAGTCTATAACCTACAATGTTCAAACTAGAGGTTGAAATAAGCATCTCAAAACTAGAATCTTTGATTTGACATGTTAGTAAAGAGTTTGAATTGAGTCAAATAAAATATGATATTTTGATTACATAAGAATCAGTGGGAGCATACGAATATTCCACATATTGATGAGGAATGACATATCAATACTGAGTATTGAAACTTGGCATGGAAATCACATTCATCAACAAGGATTAGGTGAAACATCCTATACAATAGGAATTGAAATCTATAGAGATAATGCTGAAATGTTTCTTGTTACATCCCAATTTTCAAAGAAATTTTAAAAAATATAATGAAGTTTTTCTTAAATAATAATGGTTGAGGGTTTCTAATACAAAAAGACCAATAATGGTAGTCCTTATATGAAAATGGGATAAAAAAACTTAAAATAAGACTCAATTTCGTTTTTCACTTGCAAATGTGCATTATGTATATCAATTAGCTCATGTTAATCATCTTTTCTTTTCTCTCTCCTCCAAGATGGCCATAAAGCCTAGTAAAGGGTTAAAGATGTGACCATGTGACTCTAGAATGAGTAGAACTTGAAATTATGACTCAAGGATTCAATAATAGGATCCTTTTCAAATTATCTTACTTTTAATGCCTTTTAATTAAGGTTAATAGTCAATATAGAAGTTATGGACCATAATGTGTAAAAAACAAAATCTTATTTCATAGAAATATTCTAGACCTTATAATTTTCCTATCGTTCAAATTTGAACTCATTTGACCCATGCTTTAACCCTCAAATCAATTAAAGTAAAGTTGAATATAGTTTGGCCAAAGTTTTGAATTTGATTTCAATAATTACTTGCATTTCCCTAAAGTCTTGCATTTGGATTAATGACATGTGTTACTTATTCATTCTTTCCTTTTCTGGCTTGATCCAATGACCGCAATTTTATCTCAACCCGGTCTAACGTCCTACAAGTCATCATCTTCCTCTGGGCTTTTCACGAGTATGAAACCAGTTACAGCAATTTATTGTATGACCTCGTTCTCACTACATGATTCACCATTGCTCTAGATTCTTTCACTATCAAAACCACAAGGTCAAGACAGACCCAGCAAGCCATTACTTGTCCCTCATCTCTCCCTATCGAATAAATGCCCAATCTAGGCTTCAAACCTCTCTCTACCATGAATGCACAGACACCACCATGGCCATCCTTGTTTCCATTTAAAGGACTAGAAATCATCACCGAACCTCAAACACTCTTCCTCCTCATCCAATTTTATCTCTTGTACCTCAAACAACCCCAACCTACATGACTTACCATTCTGGTAACCTTTGCTTCAAAACAACTGACGACGATGCACCTTATTCAATTGTCTCACTGATAATCATCCCCAGAACCCCTAAGATGTTCTCCTAATATCTGTTCCCTTAGTTTTTCCTAGAGGGTTTGCATCCTATAATCACTCTTCTGGACTTCATCAGTGATCATGGCATGATTGATCTAGTGGCCTTTTAGTCCATGAAGCTACAACTTTTTCTCCGTCTAGCACCTGAGATGGTTTTTTAACCTTAAATAGTTGTGTGTTTGTCTTGACTGATGGGTTTAGAACTCCAACCTCCCTCCTAGTTTCTCAATTTCCACTAGTTCTTGGGTCACTATGTGCCCCATGGGCTGAGCTTTGGATGTTTGAGCACGTCAGAGCATGAGGAAGCACTTTGAACTCTCCCTTTTGTCTGGTTGTTTGTGAATCGCATTCTTCAAACAAAGAACCCATCTCTAGGTGTTGCTCTCTGTAACGACCCTGCCTCCTGGTAACCCCCAATTAAGGGAGACCCGGAGGTCAGAGCCATTAACCAATTTACAGGATCAAAGGTTCAACAAATAATCATTTATAATTATTAAATTCTACTACTAAACTGAGTATTGGCAGTAAAAATTGTAACTTTATTTACCTTTTTGAAACTTTGGGAAACTATCTATCCCAGAATGTAAATCCTCTATCTAATCCTCCTTGTACTTTATTCTTACTTTCCAGATGTGTCACTTTACTGTTTGTGCTTTCAGGGTTATACCTAAAATGCCGACAAACAAAACATCGATCAACAATTGCTGGTATGTGGAGGCAATCAAAATGTCACAAATAAGTTTAACAATGTAACTATTGCAATCAAGGTAATTAACAAGTCAATTTACATTTTTTTCAAGTGACAATCCCCACCGCTTTTGCCCTAACCCTGGATTTGACTTAAGGCCACCTTCTCAATCCCGAGCTTGGTGCCTGGGAGTCACCTCTCATAGTGATCCTTAGTCTTGCCTCATCAATCACCTTCTCATTCCCGAGCTTGGTGTATAGGGTCACCTCTCAAGGTGCCCATTGGTCTACCCTCCTGGGCCTGACCTTTATGACATCTTCCATCAGGGTGGCATGTAGGTGCGGGATTTACACATTTATATTAAATGGTGATAATCATAGTCACTTTATAATTGCAATATGAACATCCAAACAATTAGTTGCATTCAATGCGATTAAACATTCGGGAATCTTTCGGGAAACTAAAGCGGTTACCCATATTTAACCATATACCTGTTAATGAGGACTTGAATGCAGAACTAATTTAATCAACCAGGAAATCAAGCAAGCACACACACAATTTCCTGAAAAATACATTTAATTCTTCTATTATTAATCATGCCATGATGATTCAATAATACTAAGGTTTCCCTAGGTTAATTGTCCTTTTTAGGGTTTCAACCATAATTAGGGTTTCATCTCCTTTTTATTGCTTTTACATTCCTTTTATTAAATTATACATCAAACCCTAATTTTCTTGCTTTATCAACTATTAGGATTCCTAGGATCAGACTTAGTCCAATAAATCCTAATTTCGAATTACTTCATCATTTCCTTTTTCTAAATTAGGGTTTCCAACCTTTAATCCACATATGGAGTCATAAAACCCTAAACTTGCAATTCTATCATCACAACAGGTTAATAATTATCTAAAATAGAAAATAAGTTAACCATCTTTGAATTATCTTAATTGCAAGATTAATTACCCTTTTTATCAACAATTAGAGTTTTTATCCACAAATTAACTCTTTTTCTTATTCTAGAAATACACTTTTACAAACTAGTCAGATTCAGGGTCTCAACCTATTTTTATTAAATCCCTCATATTTTTCTGATCATTTTTCATGTATTGAGTATTTCCATACGAGCCTCCTAGCTCTAGATATAAATTTTCTAAGATAAATCATTTTTATCTAATTAATAATTGATTTAAGAAAAACGCGGACCGCACGATCAATGGTCCGGTGGTCCACTCAGGATCCATCAGCCACGATCGCACGCACCCTTAATAGCATTGTAAGCGAGGAAAAGGACCAAAATGTCCTTACCAGTTCACGGGGACGCGGAGGGTAGATTGGTAATCATGCCCTTCGTCTTCTTCCTTGACCTCGCGCGAGGTACAACAATGGCGCGGTCAACCGCTAGGTTGACTCTGGGCTTCAGGGTGCCTTTGCTTGCGCCGATGGTCCAGATAGCTCCGCCACCTTCCCTCGGACTGGTTGGCGTCGCCAATTGCTCGTCGCAACACACTGAGGCCGTCCACCACCTACCGGACTCCGGCGAGGACCTCTGCGAGGTTGAGAGTGCAAGTCGACTCAAATCCACCAATTGAATGCACGGGCATACTCCTCTCTACCGTCCGCAGAGTTTTGGCTATCAGGATGTGATGCCGGTGCCCTCCATCGCCCTCCCCTATTTATAGGGTCGAGGCCTATACCTGCCCAGTTGGGCGTTTCTTGATTTGGCGATGAAACCCAGCGATCTTAGGATGGAATCTTCGCGATTCCATCTCCTGAATTCAATGGGATCGAAATCCAGCTGTCATGATCATTAGATCGCGAGAAATATGGGTTGAAAAATCACCCTGAAAACATCCACAGTCCTAGTCCCAGCGGGACTTAGGCGATGATCGACCACCGTTGGATCAAGATCCAACTGCCAAAAAAGCTCGCGTTCTAAGGAAACTGAATATCCTTTTTTTATTTAATTCAAGAGAATTCCCAAATTTGCAAAATTAATATCTCTCAATCTATAACTCTGATTGGTCTCAAAATTTAAAGGAAAGTTCCTTTTAATATTCTCTATCTCTATACGAAAATTGGGAATCAAAAAGCAATGTATGAATGGGATTTCTTTTCTCCCAAGTTTTCTTATTAAAAACTCTCCATTAATTCCTATCATTATTTCTTTTGCCTTTATCTCATTAATTTGGGTCCCTTGGACCTCAAGGAAACCCAAAGGCACAAATTCCCATCTTGGGGGATATTAGTTTAGCATTATCTTCTTTTAACTATCTATTTCTCATATTCTCCTTTTATTAGTCAATTTATTTTCTTTGTTAATTCCTTTTCCTTTTCAATTGGGCTTAATGGCTTCCAAGGCCCACAATCAAACAATCAAAGCCATCTCACACGAAAATCATCACAATTCAAGGAAAACGATCTCATTTAGAGAAACATCTTTTACATTATATTTTCAGAAATTTGAGGTTATAACATCCTCCCCTCCTTATAGGAATTTTTGCCCTCAAAATTCAAACAATCAATCAAACAATTCAGGGTATGTTTTCTCCATGTCTGCCTTTAGCTCCCATGTGGTCTCATCCTCTCCATGGTGCTTCCAAAGAACCTTTACCATCTCTATATTCTTGCATCTGAGTTCTTTCACCTTGGTATCTAGAATCCGCAAAGGTGACTCAGGATAGGCCAGCTTCCCTTGAAGCTCAATAGGTTCAATGCTCAGCACATGGCTCGGATCCTGCACATAACGCTTCAGGTTAGACATGTGAAACACATCATGCATCATGCTATACTGAGGGGGTAACGCCAAATGGTATGCAGCTTCACCAATCCGTTCTAACACCTCAAACGGACCCACATATCGGGGACTCAACTTTCCTCTGTTCTTAGCTATAGCTCAGAGCGGTCGGATTTTCAGAAACACATGATCTCCCACAGTGAAATGCACATCAGTCCGCTTTGCATCAGCATACGACTTCTGTCGATCCTGGGCTCTCTTTAGCCTTTGCTTGATCAAAGCCACTTTATCAGCATACACTTGGAGCTCATCTGACCTCAACAAGGTCCTCTCACCCACATCATCCCAGTGAAGTGGTGACTGACACGGTCTCCCGTATAAAGCTTCATACGGAGGCATCCCGATACTGGATTGGTAGCTGTTGTTGTAGGCGAATTCTGCTAACGGTAGGTATTGCTCCCATGAGCCACCCCAATCGAGCACACAAGCTCTCAACAGATCTTCCAAGGTCTGAATCGTCCTTTCTGACTGTCCATCTATTTGGGGGTGATATGCGGTACTAAACTTTAATCTTGTACCAAGTTCCTCTTGAACCTGCTTCCACAACTTGGAAGTAAACTTGGGATCTCTATCGAAAATGATTGATCCGGGTACACCATGCAAGCGCACTATCTCTCTGACATACAGCTCAGCTAGGTCTGTCACCTTAGCGGTGGTCTTCAGGGCAAGGAAGTGTGCTGACTTGGTAAGACGATCTACCACGACCCATATCGCATCATGACCTCTCTTGGTCCGGGGTAGACCCACCACAAAATCCATGGTGATCTGCTCCCATTTCCACTCTGGAATCTCTATTGACTGTAAAAGTCCGTCGGGTCGCTGATGTTCAGCCTTCACCATCTGGCACGTAAGACAACTGGCCACCCATGATGCAATGTCTTTCTTCATTCCTGGCCACCTGAAAAACTGTTGTAGGTCCTTGTACATCTTAGTAGTTCCTGGGTGTACCGTGTATTTGGATCCATGTGCCTCTTGTAGTATTTTCTCTTTTATGGTTGAATCCGCAGGAATCCAAATGCGATTCTCAAACCTGATTCCTCCATCTACTCCCACGGATAGACGGGTCTGTGGCTTCAACAGCAAACCTTTCATCTTATCAAGCTCTCCACTGGTCAACTGTGCTGCTATGACCTCACTCAACAACTCAGATTGAATCTGGATATTAGCCAACCGAACTCGGTCCTCAAGCACTCGTGGAGTCCATTCCGCAAGTTCCTCTAAACTTTTCCATTGACTGGACAGGATAGCTGCACACTTGATCTGCTTCCGACTTAGAGCATCAACTACGACGTTCGCCTTACCAGGATGGTAGGCAATGGAGAAGTCGTAATCCTTCATGTACTCCATCCACCGTCGTTGTCGTAGGTTCAGGTCTTTCTGTGTCAACAGGTACTTCAAGCTTTTGTGGTCGGTGAAGATCTCAAAGGTAGCACCGTACAGGTAGTGTCGCCATATCTTCAAGGCATGAATTATAGCAGCTAACTCCAGGTCATGTGTCGGGTAGTTCACCTAATTTGGCTTGAGCTATCGGGACGCATATGCAACCACATGCCGATCTTATTCCAGCACACAGCCAAGTCCCATCTTGGAAGCATCGGTGAATATCATGAATCCTTCATTGCCAGAAGGCAGAGTCAACACAGGTGCGGTAGTCAGCTTCTCCTTCGATTCCTGGAATCGAGCTTCACATACTTCAGACCACACGAACTTCACATCTTTTTGAGTCAACATGGTCAGTGGTAGGGCAGTCTTGGAGAAATCCTTTATGAAGGGACGGTAGTACCCGTCCAACCCCAAGAAGCTACGAATCTCGGAGGGGTTCTTCGGTTCCAGCCAGTCTCGAACTGCCGATACTTTGGAGGGATCTACGGCGATCGTTCCTCCTGAGATGATGTGTCCAAGAAACATGACTCGGTCCAACCAAAACTCACATTTCAAGAACTTTCCGAAAAACTTATGCTTTCTCAGGATATCAAGGACTCTACCCAGGTGGCCACGGTGTTGGGCTAGGTCATCTGAGTACACCAAAATGTCATCTATGAACACTATCATGAAAGAGTCAAGGAAAGGTTGGAACACACTGTTCATGAGGTTCATAAAGACACTCGGTGCATTGGATAATCCAAACGGCATGACCACAAACTCATAGTGGCCATAACGGGTTCTGAAAGCCGTTTTGGGTATATCCTCACTCCTTACTCTCACCTGGTGATATCCTGATCTCAAATCGATTTTGGAAAAGACTCAAGCTGATTTGAGTTGGTCAAACAGGTCATCTATTCTGGGCAAAGGATACTTGTTTTTAATGGTTGCCTGATTGATCATCCGATAATCAATACACATCCGAAGCGACCCATCCTTCTTTTTCACAAAGAGGACCGGTGCTCCCCATGGTGAGGTACTGGGTCGGATAAACCCCTTATCCAACAACTCTTGCAATTGGGTTTTCAACTCAAGTAACTCAGCAGGGGCCATTCTATAGGGCGCCTTAGATATAGGGTTAGTCCCAGGAGCTAACTCAATCGAGAAGTCTACCTCCCTCTCAGGGGGAATCCCTGGTAGATCATCTGGAAACACATCCGCGTACTCCTGAACCACCTCTATGTCCTCTAAGGATTGCCCCTTAACCTTGGGTACGGTGACTATGGCTAGGTAGGCTCGACAACCCTTGGATAGCATCTGTTCAGCTTTCAAAGTGGATATGTAAAGACTGGTCGTCGCATCTTTCCTTCCTCGAATGGTGAAGTGTGGATAGTCGGTCTTTCTAATGAGAATCTTCTTCTCTCTACAGTCAATCTGGGCCCTATAGGTGGAAAGTCAGTCCATCCCGATGATTACATCAAAATCATTCATATCGAGAAGGATGAAGTCAGTGGGAAGCTCATGGTTCAGGTACTTTACTGGCAAGATAGGGGTTTTCAAAAGAGAGGTATAAATACGACCACTCGGGGTTGTGACATCCAAAACATAACCCAAATCCTTGATATCCAACCCAAGCATAGTTGCCAGATTTCTTGAAATAAAAGTATTAGTAGAACCAGAATCAAAAAGTGCTTTTACATTTTGTCCCATGACTTCCAGCAAGCCTACAAAGTTATTCCATATCAGAAAGCTACTACATGGTCTACTGAACTAAAAGAAAAACTCTATGGGTTATTACCCTCAATCAACTTATTAGCATTCGCCTGAGCTTCTTCATTGTCGATGGCGAACACTCTAGCCTGTCTTCTCTCTCCGGCTGGTGGTACTCCGGCTGGTACTCCTACCGGGGGTGCTGCAGCTACTGGCTGTGCTGCTACAGGTTGTGACCCCAAAGGTCCCCTTGGGTCAGGCTGGGGGCAGTTGGCGATGAAGTGTCCCTCTTGCTGACATCTGAAACACACCTTCTTCTCAAAGCGACACTTCCCAGGATGTGCCCGTCCACAGGTGCGACACTGCTGGAGGCGACCACGCGGCTTGCCCTTGTGCCCATGCTTGTTCTTGTTGTGGTTGCGTCCTTGCCCCTTTCGGTGTTCATTCCTCTTCCCTTTAACTCCTTTAGTGAAGCCCAAGTATCCTCTGGATTGGTTTTGTGTAGGCATCACTATCCTTTCCATGTCTAAGGCGGTATTGTAGGCTTCAGCAAAGGTTTTTGGCTTACTAGCCATCACATGAGGCTTGATGGCAGGATGTAGATGTTCCATGAAGTGGTCCACCCTCCTCTCTTCGTCCAACATATGCCCAAAGCATTCCAGGAGGCGGAACCTGCGACTGAAATCCGAAACTGAAGAACTTCCTTGAGTCATGCTCATGAACTCCCTCTCTTTCTCTTTCCTTGCTGAGATGGGGAGGAATCTGGCGGTGAAGATGGTCTTGAAGTTGGTGCACGCCATCGGTTCCTCGCTTAGGTCTCTTCCCGTGATGTGGTTCTCCTACCATATCTTGGCTGCACCTTCTAAAAGGTGAGTAGAAAACAGAACCTTCTTATTCGGCTGCACCTCAAGCATCCGGAACCCGTTCTCGACTGCAAGCAGCCAAGCTTCCGCCTTGTCGACCACTTCAGTCTTATCTTCTCCCCAGAACTTTTCAATGTTCAGCTTGACGAAGTCCAGAATGGTGGCTCCAAATCGAGGACGAACTGGAAGTGGCTCACCATTCTCATCTCGAGCTATATCTCTAAGGGCCAGGGCACGGATAGCTTCGGTCAATTGCTTTTGTTGTTCCATCCAAACTGCATCTGTTGTATGAACCACCATGGCTGGTTCTGGACCACCAGGCTGGTCCTCCTCCATTTGGGCTTCCTCTTCATGCATCTGGTACTCCTCATACTCTAGTCCTTCCCCTGGCTCTCGGTTGCTGCCGGGCATTGGTTCAGGGTTGGGTGCCTCAACTTCCTCTGGTCTCTTTCTCTTCTTTGAGGTCTCTCCATGGTTTCGCTTCCTCTTCTCGGAGGATCCATTCTCCTTGTGGGGAGGTCCACCATTTCTGGTGGAAAAAGGGATGGCCACAACTTTGGTACGAGCCATCTGCACACAAACAGACTTTTAGTTTACTTTTAAACTAATTACACTTGTGCAAATGACATCTTACTTACGTATCTTTTATTAATTTGGTGGAGGATCCCTTAGACCTTATCAACCTTAACCCATACGACATGAGGGTGAGGAAGAGAGAGAAAACCCTAATCCTTAAAGTCCTTAAGAGAATTTGAGTTGAGAAGGGATGAATAAGATGAGAGAGTCCTAAAGGTATCTTACTTCGAGTCTTGACCTAAGACATCGGCCAGGCAGTCACACGATCCGGGAGTCCTCGTATTCCGACTAGCGGTGCGGAGGAAAATTTTGCCAGCCCCCGGATGTGATCCTTTTCTAGACACCTCAGTCTTTCGGAAAATCCTCTAATAACTCCCTCGGTTCTATGGAATTTGTAAAATCTAATAATTATTAATGATTAGATGGAGAACCTACGCTCTGATACCAATTGTAACGACCCTGCCTCCCGGGTCTCCCTTAATTGGGGGTTACCGGGAGGTAGGGTCGTTACACTCTCGCCATGGATGTGAGAAGAAGATGCTAGGTCAGCAAATCTCCATATTGCCATGCTTCTCTAATCGGGTGATTTAATGAGTATGGGTATTTTTGAGATTTTACGCATGCTTTTGATCTATCAACCACGAGTTTCATTTTCTATCTAAACGACTAAAATGTCCCCACATGTTAGATTATCATGTCTCACGCACCTTGGTTTTTCTGACACTTTGTGATTCCTTTACATCAATGTTATTTTTTGTGAAATTAGTGTCACACATATAGTTTAGTGATTTCTGATTGGTCAGCACTATAAAATCCATAACAAATTATCTAGTAATCAGAAAAATATGTATAAATAGTCATTAGGAAGGACTTTTTGAGAGGAATTTGGGTTTATGGTTTTCAAGACGTGATTTGCATTCTCATTTTTATGTTTTACTAGAAACCTAATTTTGACCCAAGGAAACCCTAATTATTTGTTACATGTAACTAATATGATCTAAGTCAACCAAGTTTTTCTAATTCAATGATATTGATCAATAAGCCTAACCCTAATGCACTCAAACCCTAATTTACCCTAATTCAACCTAAGATCAATACATGGTATTGATTAATGATGTTCATGAATAGGTGCTTAGATCCTAACTAGGACAAGAGGAAGTTTGATGTAGATTTGACTCAAGAATCAAGAAGACTATCTTAGGATCATCTTTGCTCCAAGATAAATGGGTCATGTTGTTGAGAACAAGTAATTATGATTGTTTTCATGTTAATTACAAAGTAGATATTATCATTGCAAGTTTAATGTTTTAATCATGATCACTCTATATTATCGATTGATGATTGCTACATATGCCATATGGTTATAATGTTCATTATGATTAAAGTTTATGATTAATGACTCATGAAATTTATGTTAATGTTCAAGAGGGAGAAATCCCATCATGTTTAAGAGATCATGTTAATAGGGAGAAATCCCATCATGTTAAGTTCAAGAATCATGATTATGTTAATATTAATGTCATGTTGATGATCAAGTTAATTGGAATTGAACTAGTCTTTATATGATCATGAATCATGGACCTCAAGGGGTCATCAAGGGCTTCCCTAGCATCAAGGGCTTTCCTAGTAATCATGTGCTCCTAAGGGGGTGTTTTAGAGGGATGCATACATTTACCATTCAATTCTTCATCTTAACAATGATTCAAGAATGCTTATAGTTAATTCATGTCTAGTTTTCTTACATATCAAGTATATTTACTTTTCTTATATTATAAAGTGCAAGTACCATTTACTGATGTGTTATTTTTCCCCTTTACATAGATGGGGACGTGATGTCTCTAGGAGTTGGAGAAAGTAAGGACTCAAGAGTAGCAAGCAAGGACTAGAGATGTTACGACCCCACCTCCCAATAACCCCCAATTAAGGGAGACCGAGAGGTCGAAGCTGCACCCATAACTTCCGGATCAAAGGTTCGGCAATTAACCAAGAATAATTATCAAATTTTAACCTACTATACTAAAAAGTTGTAAGAGAAAAAAAAATTGCAAACCTTTTTGAAAACTTGGATATCTAACAGTTATTTTCAAGCAACCAATTAAAACTTTGGGAATCACCGTGAAACTAGAGTGATTATTCATAAGCGTAACCACATACCTGATTTGATGAGTCATGCAGATTATTCAACATATGCTTCATGTATATACAATCAAGCCAATCAACAGATCCAAGCAAGTAATTCAATCATCACATAATTCCTTAAAAGAATATGTACTCTATTTATTACACACTTTATCAAGAATCTACTTTATTGACTTGGATTCACTTTCTAGGGTTTCTAATCCGCATTAAGGTTTCATTAATATCCATTAGGGTTTCTTAGATCAATTCCTCAAACTTTATCCATTTTAGGTCAACAAACCCTAAAATAATCTTTTCCATTTATATGAACCTTAATTGCTCAACTGTCCATTTTAATAGTCTTTTATACCTAAATTGACTTAGGATCATCACATCCCTATTTATTCATGGATTTGAACCATTAAAACAATTAAAAGACATATTCATCTAAATTAGGATTTTCAAGCTCATTAATGCATAATCATGCACGAAACCCCAAATTAAGCCAATTATATAAAAAGATCATCCTTTTAGATTCTATTTTCACTTTTATTAACAACATGTTAATCTCAGTTTGAATTATCCAAAATAACTTCATTAAGTCCATCTATCATCAAATCTAAGGGTTTTTCCTTAATCAAAATCATTAAAGATGATAGCTTTATGTACTTTTCACATTTCCAGCATATTTATGCATATAAACTCTAAACTAAACTAATTATGTGCAAAGATCATCCTTTTCGATCTTAAAGTAACTTTTTACAATTCACAGGTTATTATCAACTTTAATGATCCATTAAACCCTATTAAACACTTTATTCTTTTCAAAATAGGGTTTCTTAATCTTTAATTCATTAAAGATGATAACTTACACTACTTTTTGAATAGCATGCAAAATTAGACTTCAAACATAATTTATTTGTATTCCTCTCATTCTGAGGATAAATTTTCATATAAGACTTGTTTTAATCCGAGTTACGAATCCTGAGATATGATTTTTGCAATAAAACACTTACTTGGCCAATCAGGTTGTGCCACGTGTGCTCCATGCAACGTTGCCCCTAGTTTAGGAAACATAACCAAATGACTGATATGCCCTTTGTTAAGTTACGCGCCTCTTCAGCCCACGGAGGGCATTTTCTTCCAACGGCCACTCCACCTTCTTATTCCTTGCGCCAATGGCTTGCTGCCACCCTAGCCGTCGGCCTGCAGCCCTAGGCGCTGCTCCAACTCCTCCACCTCGACCTCTTCGACCTCCAGGATAGCTCCTCAGCCTCCGACGTGCCTCTGCACATGTGAGGGTGCTGCTGGTCGTTGTCGAGATAGCCACCCAAGCGCGGGATCAGTTCTTGCTTGCTGCTGCAACCACTTCGATTTTGCAGACCTTCGGTGGAAGATGCGTGAAGACCAAGGGGCTGGGTTGGTATTAGATCAGTCCTAAGTTGTCGTGGAGTCTCCCTGCCCTCGTCAAGACTACGTAAACATCCTTTGTTGATCTATAGGTAGAAATACTCCCTCGTTAGGGTTTTATGTGCAAGAAACAAGAAGAGGGGAGAGAGGGGTGTGTAAGATCTTTCCAAAACTAGCCAGGGGCTCTACCCCTTATATAAGGGAGAGTATCCACGCCCTACACTGCTCACCTAGGGATTAGCAGTGCCCCTTTCCTATTAGGAATGTAATTCCTAAATTAAAAGGCTAGTTTCTCTCTCTCTCTCTTATTTCTTTAATGTTCCTTTTCTTTTGCAATTAGGATTTCGAAAATTATCCCTCTTATTCTCTTTGTTCTTGCTTTTTAATCTATTTACACGAAATCCTATTTTCCTTTATTAGAAAATACTTTGTTTTTAACAATACTACAAAATTCATTAATAATGCATTACATTATCCTCTTATTTTTCAATTTTGTTATTTTCTATATCTTTCTTCTTTATTGGGACTCCTTGGATCCCAAGACATCTCTTTATTTCGAAATTCTTTTTATTGGATACTCATTATCCTTCTAAATGCATCTAAATGCATTATTTCCCATTATCATGTGTATTTTTATTAAAATATCTCTTTTTGAGAATTTCTCTTTATTTCTCTTTTATTTTCCTCATTTGGTATTCCTTTTACAATTAGGAATCCTTGGAACACAAAATTCCACAAAGGATCACTCAATTATACCTTTTTCCACTTATTTCCAACATGTTACCATTATTTTCAATTTCGTTCTTCACAAATAAATATATAATTAATCTTTTCTTTTCTCATTGCTTTCTTCTTGCCACTTTGGACTCCTTGGAATCCAAGGATCCCAAGAGGCACGAAATCCCTCTTTGGATTTGCCTTCTAGAGGTTTCTATTTCATTCTTTTCTCAAATATTCAATTATTCATTTACTAATTGAATTTCCTTGTTATTTGGGCCCAATAGCCAATAAAGCCTACAACACAAACATCAAGACTATTGTAAACGAAATCCATTTATTTGAAGCAAATTATATCATTATTTGTTCAAATATATTTAATATGAGAAATGACATTTCTCACCAAATGAACCCAAAATTTGGGGTTGTAACATCCTTCCCCTCTTATAGGAATTTTGTCCTCAAAATTTTATCAAGCAAACAAACAATTCATGATAAGACTTTTCCATGTCCATTATTGGCCCCTATGTGGCTTTACCATACCCATGGCGCTTCCACAAAACCTTTATCATCATATATTCTTTTCTCTGAGTTCTTTCATCACGGCGTCTATAAACTGCACAGGTGACTCAGGCCATGTCAGCCTCCCTTGGGGCTCACTAGGTTCATTGCTCAGCACATGGTTGGGGTGCCTCACATAGTTCTCTAAATTGGACACATGGAACTAGTCACATATTACTTTATCCTGAGGGGTAAGCTCAAACTTAACCTTCTCCACCAAACCATGTCAAAAGAACCCATGCATCGGGGACTCAGCTCTCTTAGTCATAACTTAGAGGGGTCGGATTTTCATGTCACACATTCCCACAGTGAACTGCATGTCAGTCTACTTTGCATCTGCTCATGACTTTCATCATCTCTAGGCTCCTTTCATCCATTGCACGATCGAAGCGACTTCATCTACACGCATTGTGGCCCCTTTTCTAACCATCATGTGGTCCTTTCACCAACATCACCTTAATGAAGTGGTGACCGACACAACCTCCCTTTACATAGCTTCATATAAAACCTGATACTGGCTATGGTGGTCATCTTCACATCTTTCATAGGACAAAAACTGTCTCTAACTATCACCCCAAATCGAGCACATACGCCCTCATCAGACCCTTTAGTTTGGATCATACTAACCATTAGTTATGGGTGATGAACTATACTATCATCGAGTCCTTCATGTACCTACTTCCCCCTTACAAAAGTGAACCTTTAAGATATACTCAAGGACTTTTGAACTCGATTCATGGTGTAGTTGAACCATCTCTCTCATGAGTAGTTCAACCAGATCTGTCTCTTGACAGAACTCTTTCTTTCTCATGTCATCTAGGTAAGGCGATCTATCATAACCCATATTGCATCTTGACCTTCCTTGGTCTAGGGGAGACTTATCACCACATCCATAATGATGAACTCCCATTTCCTCTCAGGGACTCTTTTGTCCTCTATATCGATACACTGGTTTACTAGGGTTCATCCTTTACCCCCCCAGCTTGCATGTCCGTATACCACATGCAACTTTATCCAAAGTCCTATTGTCACTTATTATCTTGGTGGTACGTTGTATGGTGATCTTCAATCATGATTTCCTGTATGTCATGATTCTTCAAGATCGATTCCTCCGAAACCCTAAACCACTCTAGTCAGGGTTTCATCACCTTCTTTTCCAAAGAAGTGCATTTGAGGTTCTACCACCATCCTTTCATTGCATCAAGGCTAGACTGGCTAACCAAACAACCCTTAACTTTTCAACGAATCTTGTTACGTCTGAGTGTTATCCAAACACCTCTCCTTTTCAAACTTAGGGTTAGCTAAACAACCTCTTCTAGCTTCTAGTCAAACAAGTCAGATATATCTCAACCAGAGCATCCATTACTACTTTACATCCTTAGGTATTAGGTAACGTTGAAGACATACACTTCCATGTATTTCACTTATTATCTCACCTCAAACTCTATGTCTATCTTCATTAAGAACACTCTCTAATTTCATCATCCTGGTGATCAAACTCAACCTGGTATAACTTGTAAGTTCTACATAGCTCATGATAAAAACTTCCTCATAAGGTGACTACCTCATTCCTCTTAGTGTTTGCAAACCATCCATTTATCATTCACTTTACCAGGGTAGGTTATCTTCTCTATCCCCATTTCTCATGGCAATGTTCCAACCTACATCATCTCTTATCCTTGGTGTGTGGCATGCGTAATGTCCTATCTCTCACTCTCATAACAAGAGGAAATAAGCATTTGGCTGCAGTCCAAATACAGAGTTCTTCCTGTTCCAAGAGTAGAGATGGTACATCCCACCTTACCAATACACCTTTACATCTAAGTTACAACGTGCCACATATGTCTCTACATCACAGACATCATGACATCAAACTAGTCTTGAACCTACTGAGGTTTATATCCTCGGTCATCTCCTCTAGGTCTATAGGGTACCGGCTCTTTTAGGGTCATCCCTCTTTCCTCATGCATCAAGGGAGTGCCCTACTCATCTGCCCTTTGGGTCCCATGAGTTCATGAAGGTGATCAATCTCCTAACCCATGGCCCTCAGACAATGATAGTTGTTACCTCCCAACCCTATGGTCATGTGCAACTGGGGAATTAGGCAACTCCTACTTTCATCGATCTTATCCCTACCTGACCCTAGGATAGACTTAGGATTCTCCATTATAATACATGTTCACTTAGAACCTTACCCAAGTCTTCATCATCTCTCTTTCTGCATTCATGGGCTGGCTCTCATCCTTTCATAGGGATCATGACAACCTGCCTACCTTGGTCAAGCCCCATACCAGTTACCTCCATGGTAACACATTCATATGCAATTAGAGATGGATATCTATGGGTCTATAGGTTCATTCTCATATCATGTACATTTCACATAGCTTCTCAAGATCCTGTGAGACCTCTTCAGGTTACCTTAAACCAACAAAACTGATATACACCCTACCAAAGGGGTCCCTCTCCCAGGATGGGAGGAAAACTATCTCTTGACAATAAGGTCACAAAAGCTCTTAGGTCTAGGGTTTACATCCACATGAGCCTACTTAATCCTAGCAAGCTATTAAGGCACAGCAGATCACCTACTGAACCATGCTAGGTCATACTTATCCTCTTTCCTTAATGTTGGATCAAGATCATACCTTTCTTTATCATCAACCTAGCTGTGAGGGGTTCATCAAACACACCTTAAACTTAAGGGGCTTCCCTTTTCCTCTATACATGAGGAGTACCATGCGCGCTTCTATAGGAACTCAACTTCTCATCATGAGCATTAGGTACCCCACTTCCCCTCTTAGGCCTAGGAACCCTAGGTTCACTTGTAGGTGTCCAACTGCATGCTCTATCTCTTAACTACGAAACAAGCATGAAAAAGGCATGACATGCACTTCTTGTCATCCTTCAACTCGAGCAACACTTAGGGTTGGGTCCTCCCCAAGGACAACCAACAAGGTACAAGGCCTCGTAACCTGTTTACTAAACCTTCCTAGGTCTAAGGAACTCTTCTTCCTACCTCATAAGGTAAACACCTATACCGTAGGCACATATGTACCGGAAGCTTCATCTTCTCTCCCTAGGGTTTGGTCCCTCCAAAGGCAACCAAGATATCATCAACTTTCAGGGATCGATCATGAGGCAACCAACATCATCCATTGTTTAGGGTTTTAGGCTTCCAACCTTCTTGCTGGGTTTCCTGCTCTCTCTAGAGCTAACCCTACATCCAACCTCACCATTAGAGGTCCTCTCTTCATGAAGGATAAACATCAAAAGCATGCCCTACATGGGTGAAGCCTAGGTTCGAACTTATGTTTGCTCAAGATCATCCATAACCCTTTATGCTCCATCATAATTCCTTATCCAGGGTTTCATCCTACTGTCAGCACTATGACGTGCCCTAGGTGCTAGCTATACCCTACTTGCAAAAGCCCATAGGGTTTCTAAGGTCCTTCACTAACATCATCATCTAAGGATCTATTTTTAACCCTAACATGCACGACCCTTCCCAGGGTTGGGTTGCCAAAGGTGCTAGGTCACCCATGGATCATATGGCCTCCCAAAGGCATGTCCTTTCAAACACCTGGTCCAACTCGTCTCTCTCTAGCCTTCACTTAGGGTTAGGGTTAGCATCATCCTCAGAGGATGTTCTAGGTCTCTACTTGCAATGGAGATCTCTATCTCCAAGGCTAACTTATCCTCCTGACAAGAAGGTCTAGCCTCAGGTCTCTTCTGAGGACATGACAACTTATGTCATATGACCTAAGCATGTATCTATTCTTTAATTTGCACTTAATCTATTAAGCTTATGTCCATGACATTTTATTTACATGTTTTTCATTAATTTGGTGGAGGATTCCTTAAACCTTATTAACCATACCTCAAGAGGGTGAGGAGAAGAAAGAAAACCCTAATCCTTGAGGACCTTATCAGAATTTTGTGGTGAGAAGGGATGAATAAGATGAGAAGTACTAAAGGTATCTTATTTCGATTCATACCCTAAGACTTTGGCCAGGCAGTCACACGGATCTGGGAGTCCTCGTATTCCGACTAGCGGTGCGGAGGAAAATATTGCCAGCCCCCGATCGTGATCCTTTTCTAGACACCTCCGTCTTTCGGATAATCCTCTAATAACTCCCTTGGGTTCTGTGGAGTTTGTAAAATTTAATAATTATTAATGGTTAAATGAGGAACCTACGCTCTGATACCAAATGTTACGACCCCACCTCTTGATAACCCCCAATTAAGGGAGACCGAGAGGTCCAAGCCGCACCCATAACTTCCGGATCAAAGGTTCGGCAATTAACTAAGAATAATTATCAAATTTTAACCTACTATACTAAAAAGCTGTAAGAGAAAAAAAAATTTGCATACCTTTTTTAAAACTTGGATCTCTAAACTTCTATCCACTTAAGGATTCTATTCTAACTAATCCTCCTTGTATTTAACTTCATGTATTTCACAATACGACGATTTACTATTTTTCCTTTTGGCTTGTACCTAAAACGCCGACAAACAAAACGTCGGTCATCCAAAGCTGGTATGTGGGGGAAACAATAATCATGTAAATACGTTAACAATGTAATCATTCAATTAATCATTTAACAACCAAGATTACATTTTAGATATAACTCCGCGATCCAAGAGTACCCTATCCTCTATGTTGTCCCCATTAAACCCCTCATGATCCACCTATAAGTGAACCAATTTCTAGGGTTGAGTCACATAGCACTACTCGTAAGTAGCCCACTCCTTAACTCATGGTAGGCTAATGAGTCTCATGGCACTACACGTAGGTAGCCCAGTTTCTAACTCTCGGTAACCTAGACCTTGCTCTAGGATTACCCCTTTTTTCTTAGCCTTTTCAAAGAAATAGAGGTGGACCCGGATCTAGTCAGTTATATATTCACATTTATAGTGATAATCATAGTCACTTTACAGTTGCATGAAATAAATAAACATCCAACAGTTATTTTCAAACAACCAATTAAAACTTCGGGAATCGGCGTGAAACTAGAGCGATTATTCATAAGCGTAACCACATACCTGATTTGATGAGTCATGCAGATTATTCAACATATACTTCATGTATATACAATCAAGCCAATCAACAGATCCAAGAAAGTAATTCAATCATCACATAATTCCTGAAAAGAATATGTACTCTATCTATTACACACTTCATCAAGAATCTACTTTATTGACTTGGATTCACTTTCTAGGATTTCTAATCCACATTAAGGTTTCATTAATATCCATTAGGGTTTCTTAGATCAATTCCTCAAACTTTATCCATTTTAGGTCAACAAACCCTAAAATACTCTTTTCCATTTATATGAACCTTAATTGCTCAACTATCCATTTTAGTAGTCTTTTATACCTAAACTGACTTAGGATCATCACATCCCTATTTATTCATGGATTTGAACCATCAAAACAATTAAAAGACATATTCATCTAAATTAGGGTTTTCAAGCTCATTAATGCATAATCATGCACAAAACCCCAAATTAAGCCAATTATATAAAAAGACCATCTTTTCAGATTCTATTTTCACTTTTATTAACAACATGTTAATCTCAGCTTGAATTATCCAAAATAACGTCATTAAGTCCATCTATCATCAAATCTAAGGGTTTTTCCTTAATCAAAATCATTAAAGATGATAGCTTTATGTACTTTTCACATTTCCATCATATTTATGCATATAAACTCTAAACTAAACTAATTATGTGCAAAGATCATCCTTTTCGATCTTAAAGTAACTTTTTACATTTAACAAGTTATTATCAACTTTAATGATCCATTAAACCCTATTAAACACTTTATTCTTTTCAAAATAGGGTTTCTTAATCTTTAATTCATTAAAGATGATAACTTACACTACTTTTTGAATAGCATGCAAAATTAGGCTTCAAACATAATTTATTTGTATTTCTCTCGTTCTGAGGATAAATTTTCATATAAGACTTGTTTTAATCCGAGTTACGAATCATGAGATATGATTTTTGCAATAAAACACTTACTTGGCCAATCAGGTTGTGCCACGTGTGCTCCATGCAACGTTGCCCCTAGTTCAGGAAACATAACCAAATGACTGATATGCCCTTTGTTAAGTTACGCGCCTCATCATCCCACGGAGGGCATTTTCGTCCAACGACCACTCCATCTTCTTATTCCTTGCGCCAGCAGCTTGCTGCCGCCCTAGTCGTCGGCCTGCAGCCCTAGGCGCTGCTCCAGCTCCTCCTCCTCGACCTCTTCGACCTCCAGGACAGCTCCTCAGCCTCCGACGTGCCTCTGCGCATGTGAGGGTGCTGCTAGTCGTCGTCGAGATAGCCACCCAAGTGCGGGATCAGTTCTTGCTTGCTGCTGCAACCACTGCGATTTTGAAGACCTTCGGTGGAAGATGCGTGAACACCAAGGGGCTGGGTTGGTATTAGATCGGTCCTAAGTTGTCGTGGAGTCTCCCTGCCCTCGTCAAGACTACGAAAACATCCTTTGTTGCTCTATAGGTAGAACTACTCCCTCGTTAGGGTTTTACGTGCAAGAAACAAGAAGAGGGGAGAGAGGGGTGTGTAAGATCTTTCCAAAACCAGTCTGGGGCTCTACCCCTTATATAGGGGAGAGTATCCACGCCCTACACTTCTCATCTAGGGATTAGCAGTGCCCCTTTCCTATTAGGAATGTAATTCCTAAATTAAAAGGCTAGTTTCTCTCTCTCTCTCTCTTATTTCTTTAATGTTCCTTTTCTTTTGCAATTAGGATTTCGAAAATTATCCCTCTTATTCTCTTTGTTCTTGCTTTTTAATCTATTTACACTAAATCCTATTTTCCTTTATTAGAAAATACTTTGTTTTTAAAAATACTACAAAATTCATTAATAATGCATTACATTATCCTCTTATTTTGCAATTTTGGTATTTTCTATATCTTTCTTCTTTATTGGGACTCCTTGGATCCCAAGACATCTCTTTATTTCGAAATTCTTTTTATTGGATACTCATTATCCTTCTAAATGCATCTAAATGCATTATTTCCCATTATCATGTGTATTTCTATTAAAATATCTCTTTTTGAGAATTTCTCTTTATTTCTCTTTTATTTTCCTCATTTGGTATTTCTTTTATCATTAGGAATCCTTGGAACACGAAATTCCACAAAGGATCACTCAATTATACCTTTTTCCACTTATTTCCAACATGTTACCATTATTTTCAATTTCTTTCTTCACAAAGAAATATATAATTAATCTTTTCTTTTCTCATTGCTTTCTTCTTGCCACTTTGGACTCCTTGGAATCCAAGGAACCCAAGAGGCACGAAATCCCTCTTTGGATTTGCCTTCTAGAGGTTTCTATTTCATTCTTTTCTCAAATATTCAATTATTCATTTACTAATTGAATTTCCTTGTTATTTGGGCCCAATAGCCAATAAAGCCCACAACACAAACATCAAGGCTATTGTAAACGAAATCCATTTATTTGAAGCAAATTATATCATTATTTGTTCAAATATCTTCAATATGAGAAATGACATTTCTCACCAAATGAACCCAAAATTTGGGGTTGTAACAAGAGACCTTCAAGAGATGACTGGTGGGGTGTCATCCAAAACTAGGTGATATAATCACTTAGACATGTTTACCTTTATGAATAGTTTTTCCATGTTTAGACATGTTATAGAAATCAATGATAGTTCCTATTCAAAGGACAATGTATGAATCTCAATGGTGAATTATGTGTTTATTTTTTATGATTTCATAAATGTGAGATCCCCCTTCAAGATGAAAGCTTCCGCTCAATTGAGGGATGCATAAATTTACTATTCAATTCTTCATGTTAATAATGATTCAAGAATGCCTATAGTTAATTCATGTCAAGTTTTTTTACATGTCAAGTATATTTACTTTGCTTATATTATTCCTATTTAAAGGACAATACATGAATCTCAAGTGCCGATATTATTAACTGATGTGTTGCTTTTCCCCTTTGCATAGTTGGGGATGTGATATCTCTAGGGGTTGGAGTAAGTAAAGACTCAAGAGGAGCAAGCAAGGACTAGAAGACCTTCAAGAGATAACTGGTGGGGTGCCATCCATACTAGGTGATCCAATCACTTAGACATGTTTACCTTTATGAATCGTTTTTCCATGTTTAATAATGTGTTGACATGTTATAGAAATCAATGTAGTTCCTATTCAAAGGACAATACATGAATCTCAATGGTCAATTGTGTGTTTATTTTCTATGATTTCATAAATGTGACATCCCTCTTCAATATGAAAGCTTCCTCTTAGTTTTATTATATGTCATAAGGTGAGGTGTTACATTAATGGTATCAGAGCCAATAAATGGATGGCCAACATGAAGCAACCTGATTCATATGTTCTAACACAAGAATGAAGATATGTGATTAGGGTTTAGGGATAGATTCTCAAAGGAAAGATACCATGACATACAATGATTAGGGATTTCACCTTAGAATAGATAGAGGTCAGAGACAAATGCTT
Organism: Alisma plantago-aquatica; assembly: GCA_963693085.1. Lineage (NCBI taxonomy): Eukaryota > Viridiplantae > Streptophyta > Magnoliopsida > Alismatales > Alismataceae > Alisma > Alisma plantago-aquatica. The sequence goes on along the minus strand of OY856414.1, from coordinate 123,727,931 downwards.
ACCTAGTTTAGATATCAGGTGTCAACTTACCCTAGTTGATGAGATGACCTCTCCATTCTCATTGGTTATGGCCAGCCAATTGAGACTTGAAGTGGAATGTCATGAGCATGAGTATGAGTATGAGACCTTTTATGCACTTCTCCTTTCTCATTAGTGCATGTGGTATGGGACATGTGCATAGTAGGTTAGTGAGAGGTAGCATGTTGAGATCCCACATCTCTGGGTATGTGCGTGATCACCACATATCTAGGAATGTAAGAATCACCTAAGGACCTAAGGGTAGATAGTCACCTATGCCTAATGTTAGAAAGTTATGTAAAATTGAAAGTGGGTATCCTAAGTGTAAATATGGGTTTGGTCTCATAAACCCCGAAGTATAAAGTGAGGAGATAAGGAATGATGTAATAGTTAAATCTATGTCCACATGAACCTATTTCATAATATAATCCTTTTCATGGAAAATTGAGTATGCTAGCTTTCATTGGATAAAGAAGTAAAAAAAACCTAAGGTGGGTAGTAATCTAGAAAATTTCAAGGGCAAAATTTGTTTTAAGGTGGGTAGAATTTTCACGTCCCAATTTTCAAAGCCAATTTAATAATTAGAGTGAAGTTTTTATTAAATAAAAATGTTTGATGGGCTTTAATGCAAAAATATCAGTAATGGTTGTCCTTATATGAAATTGGGATAAGAAAACTTAAAATAAGACTTAATTTCATATTTCACTTGCAAATGTCCATTATATATATCAATTAACTCGTGTTAATCCTCTTTTCTTTCCTCTCCCCTCCAAGATGGCCATAAAGCCTAGTAAAGGGTTAAAGAGGTGACCATGTGAGTCTTTAATGAATATAACTCGAAATTATGGCTCAAGGATTCAATAATATGAGCCTTTTTCAAATTATCTTACTTTTAATGCCTTTTAATTAAGGTTAATAGTCAATATAGAAGTTATGGACCATAATGTGTACAAAAACGAAATATAATTTTATAGGAATATTCTAGACCTTCTAATTTGGCTATGGTTCAAATTTAAACTCATTTGACCCATGTTTGAACCCTCAAATAAATTAAAGTACATTTGAATATAGTTTGACCAAAGTTTTGAATTTACTTTCATTGATTACATTCATTTCCCTAAAGCCCCGAATTTTGATTAATGTCAAAAGTTACTTATTCATTCTTTCCTTTTATCGCTTGATATGATGACTATGATTTTATCTCAGCCCGATCTAATAGCCTGTGAGTCATCATCTTCCTCTAAACTTTTCACGAGTATGAAAACAGTTATAGCAATTTATTGTCTGACCTTGTTCTCGCTCCATGATGCACCATTGATCTTGATTCTTTCATCAATGAAACCACATGATCAAGACAGACTCAACAAGCCATTACTCACCCCTCATCTCTTTCTATTGAAGAAATGCCCAATCTGGGCTTCAAACCTCTCTCTCCCATGAATGCACATACACCACCATGCCATCCTCATCTCCATTTAAAGGACCAGAAAGCATCACCAAACCCAAAGAACTCTTCCTCTTCATCCAATTTCATCTCTTGTTCCTCAGACAACCCCTACCTATGCAACTCACCATTTCGGTGGCCTTGGCTTCGAAACAGTTAATGATGATGCACCTTGTTCAACTATCTTATGGGTAAGCATTGATGGAACCCCTAAAATGTTCTCCAGCTATTTGTTTCCTCAGTTTTTCCTCGAGGGTTTGCATCTTGTAATCATGCTTATGGACCTCACCGGTGATCATGGCCCAATCTCTCCAGTGACCTTTTGATCCAGGAAGGTACAATTTTGGCTCTATCTAGAACCTAAGTTAGTTTTTATGACCATATAGTTGTGTGCTTGTCTTGAGCCATGGGTTTAGATCTCTGACCTCCCTCTCCTATTTCTTGATTTCTTCCTATTAGTTCTAGGGTCACAGTGTGCCCCAAGGGCTGATCTTTGGTTATTTGAGCTCGTCAGAGCACGAGGAAGAGCTTTGAACTCTCCCTTTTGTCTGGTTGTTTGCAAATCACAATCTTCGATCGAAGAACCCATCTCCAGGTTTTTCTCTCACCATGGATGTGAGTAGAAGATGCCAGATCAACAAATGATGATATTCTCTATGCCGCTCTAATCGATTGATTTAATGAGTATGGGTATTTTGAAAATTTCATGCACATTTTTTATCTATCAACCGTGAGCTTTGTTTTGTATCTAAATGACTAAAATTCCCCTGCATGTTTGATTATCATGTCACGCATGCCATGGTTTTTCTAAAATTTCATGTTTTTCTTACATCAATCTTATTTTTGATTAAATTAGTGTCACGGATATAGTTTAGTGATTTCTGTCCGATCAGCACCACAAAATCCATAACAAATTATCTACTAATCAGAAAAATGCATATAAATAGTCATTAGAAAGGATTTTTCAAGAGGAATCCGATTTTCAAGTTTTTAAGACCTAATTTGAATTCTTATTAAGATGTTTTTAGAAACCCTATTTTGACCCATTGAAACCCTAATTATGTGTTACATGTAATTAATATGATCTAAGTCAACCAAGTTTTTCTAATTTAATGATATTTGATTAATAAGCCTCACCCTAATTGACCCTAATAAAACCTAAGATCAATACAAGGTATTAATTAATGATGTTTATGAACATGTGTTTAGAGCCTAATCAAGATGAGAGGAAGTTTCACCCATGTTTGATTCAAGGATTAGGAAGACTATATTATGATCATCTTTGCTCCAAGGTAAATGGGTCATGTTGTCAAGCACAACTAATTATTATTGTTTGCATGTTAACTACAAAGTAGACATTATCATTGCAAGTTTAATGTTTTAATCATGATCACTCCATATTATTGATTGATGATTTCTACATATGTCCTATGGTTATAATGTTCATTATGATTAAAGTTTATGATTAAAACTCATGAAATTCTTGTTAATGTTCAAGAGGGAGAAATCCCATCATCTTTAACAGATCATGTTAATAGGGAGAAATCCCATCATGTTAAATTCAAGAATCATGATATGTTAATATTAATGTCATGTTAATGATCAAGTTAATTGGAATTGAACTAGTCTTTATATGCTCCCAAATCATGGACCTCAAAGGTTGTCAAGATCTTTCCAAGTAATCATGTGCTCCTAGGGGGCATTATTGAGGGATGCATACATTTACTATTCAATTCTTCATGTTAATAATGATTCAAGAATGCTTATAGTTATTTTTTGTCAAGTTTTCTTACATGTCAAGTATATTTACTTTGCTTATATTATAAAGTGCCAGTACCATTTACTGATGTGTTGTTTTTCCTCATCCATACTAGATGATCCAATGACCTAGACATGTTTACCTTTATTAATAGTTTTCCATGTTTAGTAATGTTTAGACATGTTATAGAAAACAATGACAATTCCTATTCAAAGGACAATATATGAATCTCAATGGTGAATTATGTCTTTATTTGCTATGATTTCATACATGTAACATCCCCCTTCAAGATGAAAGCTTCCTCTCAATTGTATTGCATATCATAAGGTGGGGTGTTGCATTTCTAAACCTAAATATGAGCATATATATTGGCGAGATGTTGAAAGGGTTTAACATGAAGGATTTAATGAGAGAAAATGTATACATATAGATGGGATCAACTTCTCAAGAATCCAATGTTCCAATTATTATGAAGAAAGGAAGAGATTTCATATTCATTCAAATTTGGATCTTTCTACAATATAGTGTACTCATCCCATTGTCTAGTATGTGTTGGACATGACAAGAAGATATTGGTTTGAATCCAATGAAGGTCAATGGAATACCATGAACCATCCATTAGTACTTGAGAAGAACTAAATCATCAGTTTATGCATTATGGTAATAAGGAAGAGTTGGATGTAAAGGGTTACATTAATGCAAGCTTCCAAAATGACAAACTAATGATCGCAATACAAAACTATGTTTAATATTAAAAGAAGAGTTGTAAGTTGGAAAGGGTTCCAAACTACAGACCATTATTTTAATTCTACAATTAAATTTGTGTGCCTTGGTGTTATGAACACAGGAGTGAATATTGTATGGATCTAAAGTTCATATAGATGAACTTCTAAGATGTTCCAACTACTGATGACATAGTAGAAATACTATGACAACAATGGAGATACTGGTTATGCAAGGAATATCAGAAAGCATACCACAATAATTCCATCACATATGAAATATTATACAGCAAAGAGATGTGAAACATGCAATATACTGACTAAAGGCAATATGTTGCTAACCTGCAGAATTAGCACTTGCGTGAAAGAAACATGATGACATGTTTAGATCACTAAGGATAAGATTTGTGGGTGATTGTATCTAAGTGAAAGTGGGAGTCTATTGGTATCTATGCCCAGAGAGACAATCATATGATTATTGGGATGGAATATTATATAAAGAATTTGATTATTAATAATAATAAAGGAAAGCTTCTAATAAATTCTATTTCACTCATTTATGAGATAATGATGAAACATAATGAATTTATAAAGAATAACATTACTCAATGATGTATGTCTGCAAGTGCGTGAGTTGAACAACGAGATCATGCAGATGATAAGAGTATGTACATTCTTATCATGTCCCTAGTTAGATTTTATTGTGGAAGATAGATAGACAACAATAACACATAAGACTAGAGTGAGGGTTGGATGATGATAGAATCTCATCAGTCATGATATGTGATATCAAACCAAGCACACAGATACTTTTTAGAGAATAGTGTATCGGATAGACCCACCTTGAGAGTGACACATGGAAACCATACTTGGTAGTCATAGTAATCTCTCATAGTGAAGGTAGTGATTGTGGTTCTTAGACATAAAATTAATAAACTCATCACATGCCCTTCGGTGTGTTTTGACATCATCCACTGTGATCCTGAATAAGGATTTCCATAAATGTGTTGATTGGATGCATTGTGACACATGGGGATGACTGTGAGTGATGCAGATGGGATTTATCCCTCCTATAGGAGTTTGATATCCTGGCCACTTGATAAGAGAGACTGTAAAAAGCATGTTCATGCACATGTGACTCAATATATGATATCAAGGTCACATATATATCAGACAGTCTTCTCTAGTTCAAGGAATAAGGATTGACCATTGAAGGGGTGATGATTCCATGCCTCAAGTTCAATATGGATATTAGAGACAAAGGAATTATACAATCACTTTAACACCTATCACATATTGTAGGTTGAAGTTGTTTGCTAACTTTCCATTTACTTAGGTAGCAATGATGTGTGACTAGGCACTAGTCTTTGCTTGTGATGTCATAAATGAGTTATAGGCATCCACTATCAATGTAACATGGAACCTATAGGGTCACACACATAGGAATTCATTTGGAATATGATATAAATCATGAATGATAATTAAATTGATTACTAATGTATTTATGTATTCAATTTGAGAAACGAATTAACTGACTAGACTCCCAACCGATCGGATCAAGTGTTGAAATGACCATTTCGAGTGTCAAGTTGATTAGAAATTGCATTGTCTGAATTCTGGATGAACTAGGATGTAAAACAACCAATTCACTTAGTGAACCAATTGGTTCAAGTTCATGAGATGACTGTTTCATGAAGTGAAACCCCCAGTTTGTGGTTCAATTCGATTGAATCAAGGATTAGTGCTGACAACATGTTTTTCATTAATTGGATTAGACTTTCCAATACAATTGTGATAGGGAAACATGAAAAACCATTGGTTCATTTGGTAAACCGATCGGCTCGTGTACCAACCGATCACTTCGCTCACGAACTGACCATCTAGACTGTTGTAGGTTGCAAATTGTGAAATTCCGGTCCCTTCAATTCCCCCTTAGATTGGGAACCCTGACCCTTACCCTCCTATAAATAGAGGAGTACTTGGGGCTTCATAGAAACAACTCTATTTCCTCTAACAATTGTTTGTCTTCTCTTGTTGTGGTAACCTAGAGAACCCGAGAAAGTCCTACTCGCTAAAGGGAGGGTTAGCAAGGGAGAACAATTATGGGAGAGCAAGTTGGTGACTAGTACACCAATAGAGAGAGATAACTCCTTCCTTCCTTTTCTAGTAGAACAACAGAAGTTCCTCATTGGTCAGTGTGAACTACTCTAGAGGCGTGGAAACTTTTCCCGCTCAGAGGACATCGTCAACCTACTGTCTGAGGTGATCAACTAGGAGGCTGACATAGACGTTGTTTGAGTGCAACTCTAGAAAAGTGTGCACAACCACAAAGAGGAATAGTCACTGGACTTGCTCCAGGACAAGTATATCTTCAAAACCATCCTTCTTGTTACATAGTTATTGACACAAACTATTGGTTCAAGGGGAATGTGGCAGTTACATTTTTTATTATGTTGCCTATTATGTTGTCATATTTCCCTATACTACAATCTGGGGATGATAACCACATGGTTTCAAATCTGAACATGTTCTCAGATTTCTTTGTCACCTTTGATTTCTTTATAGTAAGAATAATAGGGGCATGATCTAAGTACAGAATGGGGTAGTGATATACCCTATGTACCTGGAATATGTTGCACCAGTGTTGATTGGTCAAGAATCTATCCAAATGATCCTTCTGTCTATTTTATTTCAGTCTTTCCCTACACCACATCAAGATGTTCCCTTAGAAACCCATATCTTTCAACTGATAGTCTTCAATAGCCTTCCTAAAGTTCCTCATTCTCCATTCAGCCATGTTTTCCCTCCATATTTCTATGCATCCTTGATGATCTCATTAAAGTCCCCACCCAAGACCTTGGGTAGCTGTGAGGATTCACAAATAGACCTCATGAGGTCCCACATGGTGTGTCTCTTACTGATTGCTTCCTAGCCATAAATGTCTAGTAAGCGAAAGGTCTATGTCTGTCCCACACCTCCTATCTCACCATAAATGTGGTGATTTGAGAAGGAGAACACCCTCACCTCATCACCTTTACACCATAAACCCAGACCTCCCATCTTCCCAATGTTGTCTACCTTGAAACCATTCTCAAACTCACAACTTCTTATAAGCATCTCTTTCTCCTTGCTCGCACTCATAGTTTTTGTAATGAAAACAAAGTCGGGCATATCCTTCCAACACCTGAACTGGAGGGATGTATCTAGTCCATGCGTGGCCAGTCCCTGGACATTTCAGTATAAGATTTTCATTATCTTTTGCAGGCCTAGTCCAATCCAAAGTCTGCTACTTGTATGCTAGCTTCCGCTGCTATCGACCTTGTGTTTCTAACCCTCTTTCTAAAAATCACCTCTCATGTGTCCACCTCCATTGCATCTCCTCTATCATCTCTTACACTTTTCCCACATCCCTTACTTCTCACTCTCCACTTAGACCTCAGGCTATATTGTATAATCCTTATTTCTCTAGGCTTATATAGCTTGTATCCTCTCTCCTTTTTGTTCCAAGAGCCACTATTTTCTACACCTTCACTAAATGTTAGGTCCACAATTGTATGACCATTATTGGATTGAATATTGTATTGTACTTGTCCCTATGTACCACCATGCAATCCTTTAATATCCCTTCTTGCTACTTGTTTCTCCTATCCCTTGTGGGTATTTTCTCCACGTCGTCCTTTATTATTGCCTCCCTGAGAAGGGACTTGAAAATCTCATCATCACATTATAGTTTCGATGGAAGTTGTGAATCTTCTATCTCTGGTGGAATCTCTAATATTTTTGTGTTCCTCTCAGTCCTTCTTTTGACTTCCTTCACCTTCCTTCTCCCACCTTTCTTCTTTGTTGCTTGTGTTCTTTTGATATTTTGGACCAACTAAATCCCACCATGCTTTTTCTTTTGTGTCTTGCCTACTCGCCTCATCTCCACCTCCCATACCCCTACCCTTCCTCTTGTTACATCCGCAACCATTGTATTATCTTCCAACTAGATTGCATTTGTTTGTTTATTCTAACTATTATCTATAAATTGACGTGCTTGCATCCTCACGTACTGCATGTGCCTTCTCTTCCTCGTGTTTATCCATAGTATCCTTCAATGTTTCCTCTGGCTTCTTGATGAATGTGATTGTACCCCATAAGATAAGACAAAATCGAAGTTGTCAGTATAAAAGTTGGTATATGCATGTTAAAAGGGAAATAAGCAACATTAGGAAAAAGGACATCAGATATAACAAGAGTTCCCATAAAAGAGGAAAAGTACTATCCAAGTGGAGACAAAAAGAATATGAATTGTAATAATATGATAATAAAGAAATACACTTTCCATTAATAAAACATAAGAGGTGCCAAAAAAACACATATCACGGATTTAGGGCACAAAACCCATCCAAATAATAATCAACCTGCATGCATGTTAGATAAGCATAGTGCTAGCATAATATAAATTCAGTGGCAGTTAGGACACATAACTCATAACCTGATAGAGAATGACATACATCCAGACTCCAAAAAATGCAATATCAAGTGGAAAGGGGCACCCTAGGTGGAAAGGTGTGTCCATATATATAGTATGAGTGGAAAGGCACACTGGTAGGAAATAAAACTCAACAAAACCAAAGCATTACCTTACTCTAGAACTATTGAATCACAAAGCATACAAAATGTGGAGGGAAGTGAAAGTTCAGTCATATGAAACAATAAGATGAGAATACCCGCACTTATCATATGGGGTCAGAGGACCCATAACCAAATATCCAATCATGTCCCCGAATGAGATGCAACTTAAGATCATAAAGTCCACCACAGAAAGGTTAGAGCAGCAAATATTCAAGTTAGGGTTCCCTCATGGAACAAAATGAACAAAACAAGTCTAATAAGAACATCCATCAAAATAAGTAAATGAGATCAATAAAATAATGTAAGTACGCAAATAAGTTAATCTCTCAAGAGAGAGAGAATAGTCTGTAGGAAATATGTTCAAAGGACCAAGAGAGAGATATAATATGGGTGATTTCTCATTATGAATAATAGGGAATGCAACATACCTCACATGAAGTATACATATGTCCATGGTCAAAGCCCTAGTTACATCTTAGTCCACAAGCAAACTATTAAAGGCATATATAACATTAGGGTTAGGTTTACATTAATTACATAAACCCCAAAAAGTCACCTTTCTGTTATTATTGATTTATGTTATAAGTCATACCACATTGTATATTATATTGTAGTGAATTCATAACATATGTTGCTTTATTTGACAGACTGATAGATTATTAGTTATGAATTTTATAAATTGTAATCAATTAGATAAATCCATATTTGTTATATATTTATTGGTGGATTGGTTTTATGTAATGAAAACTACACCATAAGATAGAGAATGAAATATGATTCTCAAACACATTTTCTTACATTTTTCTTGGTTATCAATTAAGATTTATGATTTTTGGAAAAATTATCCAATCAGACATTTTAGAAAAACCACATGTATAAATTATTATCCTTTTAGAGAGGAGGGCTCAACTAAGTTGGCACTATAGAACCTAGCCACGTAGACTGGTTCCTTATAAATGAGAAACATGAAAGAGCGACAAAATACATAAATAACCATGGATGGTAACCAAATCAAAAGTAGGTGACAAGGGTGAACCAGTAATCTGGCACAACTTGTTGTTCCCAGAAGAACAACTTGCGAGCAGACATCCAGAAGAACAACTTGCGAGCAGACATCCACGGAGATGGATCTACTGATAAGAACTCCAAATGTGTTGCTTTGCATTGTTTCCACTATACCAAAATGAGGTCCAAGAACTAAGAATCAGGTGTAGAAGGAGCAAGAACATCCTCAAACTCACCGCCATGACTTCCTAGAAACAGCAGATATAAAAACCACATAACTGAGAACAACAAAGAGGAAAAAGCATTCAAAAAGACTCATAGCTCCACGAACAAGCTAGAGGTGTGTTTGATAGGAAAAAACTTGATTCCATAGTCGAGATTCACTGATTAGGTTCAAACATGACAGAAGGAAGTGAAAGAGGGGGAAAGATAGATGTGAAGAGTCCCCTTAAATCAGGTAAAAGGGGAGCACCATTAGCCTCTACAAAGTTCAAGGGAAAGGTGCGAACCTTATCGACCCCTCACAAAGGCTATGAGTGCATCCTTGGTCGTCGGCAATGAGTAGGAAGGAAGGAAATCTAGGGAGATGTCTTTGGGGACAAAATGGAGAAAATAAGAAATGAGGAAAGGTACAAGAGGGTGTTGCAAATATTTTAGCATGGTTTCTCATAGGTCTTATGGCCTTGAGACTTGAGGAGGGGGAAGAAACGACGGAAATAGGGGGCAAACAAAGGAAGGTGGAAGCGGGATGCAGCTAGTGTGGAAGGCAATGAAATCCTATGGAATAAATAAATGTTGGGTTGGGATAGAAGTAAGGTAGGTGTGAGATACATAATTAAGGGAAAAGGATGAGGGAACCAGGAAAGAGAGAAGCAAAAATATCAAAGAGGGGAATACTTACTGAGCATTTGGCTTCTATCTTGGAGCCAAGGAAGAAGAAAGTGCTCAACCATCTGATCCCAAAACAAAGGAAAAACATGATACCATGCTATACATGATATGGGTACTTCTACAGATGAATCTCATGACAAAGAAATAAGTAAAAAAATTAAGAAATCGAAGATATTAATTTATATATTAATCATTTTATGGCAATTTTTAAGGTCTTTTTCTCTCCTATTTCAATTAGGTTAGCTACCAAATACCCATGAATATGAAACATTAAACATAGATTATTAGGCCATATGAAATTTGATTTCACCATCATATTTTTCTTTTAGGATCATTTAATATTTTATTTTAATATTTTTAGGTTTTATTTGTACTTTCTTTCCTTTATGAAATTAGGATAGTTAGGATTGTTTAAGTATGTGAACCTTGGCACTTTAGCTAACTGGGACCCGAAGATCATGATTTTATCATTATATTTTACTTTTAAAGTTTCATTTTGTGAGTTCTAAAACAATTATGGTTTTAGGCTCAACACCATTATATTATTGTAACATTACATCGTTACCATCATTATTTATTATTTAGAGTCCCATCATTTTCACATTGTTACGTAAAGAGTTATCTTATATCATTATGTATGAATTCCCACACTTTACTTGTTTAACATATTTATTCCATTAATTCAATATTTGTTTATTTTAATGGTCCTTTATTCATATTTATGGATACGGAAATACCAATTGTTATTCTACTTCATGTATTAAGCACATTTTACTCCCCATTAAATATACTTTATCCATTATGTGAATATCAGTTAGAATAGGAAACACATGTAATGTACCTTACTGTCACTATACATAACCATACATGAGATTTTCTAAGTTAATAGATCGATATGAACATCATGACCTCCGGGAATAGGAAAAAAGGATTCTAAATAATCAAAAAGGGACGTTGATTATGTTAACATGGATGCATGTTAACATAGATACATGTTATTATGTTAATATGGGATGTTGATTATATAACCTTATGCCACTTGATTTACAAATGATATTCATTAAGGTACATATTCATTCTTGTTGGTCAAAACTAAAGAACCAAGCTTATACACCTCCAATTCATGGAATAGGATATGATCCTAGGTTTGTGTAAAAATATTCATTAAGGTACATCTTTATTATTGTTTTGTCAGACCTAAGGAACTAAGCCTACACACATCCTATTCATGGAATAGGATAACATCCGAGGTTTGGGTACGTTACAACATTCCACCCCTTTCATGCAAATTTTGTCCTCAAAATGCTGACATTCTAAACCTAGAGTAAAGAGTCACCAGGGACCAAGATGTAACTATGTTAGTCCAAGCATCTTATGTCCACTATATATTCTCACTAGAAGCTAAACTAAAAAGAGTCAAGTCAAAACCTAGGGTTTTGTTAACATTATCACATTCAATAGAGTTACATACTTTGTGATTGTAGCTCCATCATCATTTTATTCATATAAATCTTTTTTTAAGGATTAAGAATTTGGATAATCCAAGATTATATTATGAATTTATATCCCTTTTTATTAGGGTTATCAATTAAGTTGACTAAACTTACAAATCACCTGACCAAGCCATTTCTTATAGTATTTTTTGGCATATTAGAGTTAAGGTGTAAAATTAGGGTTTGATAATATTTTTTTTTGGAGCAGGTAAAATGTTACTATATACCAATCCCTTAGTTTAAAATTTGATCATCATAGTATATATAACTAATTGACTTTATTATTTAAATTTTTATGATGACATTTATCACACATATTAGTATTATTTTTATACTCAATTTGTTTGCACTTCAAATTATTGTGACCAAGGGGGTCGAGTTACGCCTATGATATTTTAAAAGTGTTTAACCAAGGTTTATCAATATTATAGCAAGCAACAAAACCAATCCCTTAGTACTTATCAAACCTAATTACTACCTTGCATTATTTATGGTCACCACTTTAGGTAAGTTAAAAATCAATATGCAAAATGGATTTCTAATTAGCATTCATTTGGTCAACTTAGATGAATTCATTCATCATCTTAGTTAGGTGATCGTTATATCCATCCAAAATTTATTGGTAAAACTACTAAGAGTTAGTTATTGCATCTATCATTATGCTCAAACAACCCTTATAGTTGACATTGACTCCTCTCCTTAAAACATTTAACCTAGTACGCCAAAATAGACAGAAGTAAAGGTATTAGGGTTTTAGAACAAACACATGGGTATTTATGATATACATAGGTCATGCCTCTAATTAGAAGATCTAATCCACCTATGGTTGAGTTTTAGGTCCTTGTGTTACTAACTAAACAACCCTAAGTCCACATCAACCTCCAAAACGTCATAGGGTATAAAGGGTAGGTCACTAAACCTTTATCACAAGACATATGTAACATACTCAATTTTGGTACTAAATTAAACTTTGAGCTATTATTCATAATCCTCTCTAATCGAAACCTCTTTTTCCAAATTTTCTATTCAATATTTCATTTCATTGAATTGTATAAGATTGAACACCAAAATGTAAAATGTCTTCATTTTGGTATGTTCTCCCTATTTGGGACCCAAAAATTGAAGAATTAGATTCCATTATGAACTCTTGGCTATGGACTCACAAAATATATTTCAGAGTGAGTATTATTAATACTAGAATTTATTATAAGGATAATAAAAGATAGGGTTTTGACTTATTAAAAGAAACATGTTTATTTTTAGAAAACAAATACAACAAGTATCAATTGTTGATCAATTACATAAAACACTTAGAGATTTATATAGAGAAGGGAATTTTTTTGAATAAAGGAGGTTTGTAACTTTATATTTCTCTTTTAGAGTAGCCCCTAAATGTGCCAGGGCATCCCCTACTTATGACGTCCACTGTCGTATCATAGAATCGGAAACTGGTTACCCCCATAGGAGAAAGTGTCATTCTCTCATAGAGGAGAGAACACTAGGCACCTAGCCACTGGCAAAGACAAAATATTAGGTTGATTGTGCCAATGCGTAAATCATTTCATTTTGAAATCTTGATATTTGTTTGAGTATCTCTTTATTGCTTTTTGGTTACCACTTTGAAATATTGTACCTTGTTGAAACTGGCATGGTAACTAGATTATATTTTTTTGTTCCCATAGTCCACAAAGAAATCTTACCTACATTTGATCTGATAACTCTTTATTTCAAAGTAGCTCAATAATTGAATTTAGTGCCATCCTAGCTAACCTTTATTTTCCCTACACGGGGTCCATGTGTGGTTTCATTCCCTTGGGAACTCAAGGATAGGTCATACAAAGAAGACTAGAAGAGATGTGCAGGAGTGTCCTATGTTGAAGACTAGATAGGATCATTCTTATTCTTAATCTTGTAATCTTTTGTTTAAAGCTCTCACAACTCTGATGTAAAATCATGAATGTAATAAAATTGTTTATACTTTTAATACGTTTTGTAAACATTCAACTATAAAGGTCGGGTATTTACAACATGGTATCAGAACCATAAATAGTTGACACTCGTGCATGTCTTGTGGAAGTTAGGGTAGATAACCATCATATCTATAACTTAGTCAAATAGTTTAGAACCAAGCCTAGTCTTGATAGTCTTATCTAGTTAAATGGAAATAGTAACTTAAGTGGAGTTAATATTCACAAAGTCATATGATTCACCAATTAGTGAAGATGAAACATCACCGTATTAGTAAAGTAGTTGAGGTGTTAGGAAATGGGAACAACTTAGTAGTTGGAAGGTGAACAGTGAAGCCAGAAGATCCCCTTTGTTAGATAACAATATCCTTCTTCCGTATCATGAGTGAAGTTACCCCAAGGACCCTTTAGGTTCCATGTAAATCCTTGTTTCACTATTGAATCAAGTAGTTAGTATGATAAATTTTGGAAGAGGTGATTGTAACTTAGTCATCTCATTGATTTTGGCTATTTTTAGTTTGCATCAAAATGTTTCCCATCGAGATTTTTTTATTTTGTAAAATCATCAAACTATATTAAGAAGAGTGACAAATGTTGGCTAGTGAGTTATACATATGTTAACCTCCTAAATAAGCCAGGGTGGATTAAACATAAAGTTATCTTTAGTGTTGTTGCGTAGGACATACTTGGCTATCTCATCGGCCACCTTGTTTCTGGACAGCAGAATGTAGATGAAGTTTGATCCATTTGGTGATGAGTGCAGGATGATTTGGACATATGAAATGAACTTGGGAGGTATTTTTCATAGTTGGTTGCAGCAAATAATGGGTTGACTGGAATCAAAAAGGAAAATCAGCTTGGGCAAGCCAAGGGTGCGGCATAAGGTAGATGCTAGTAGGAGTGCTTGTTGTTCTACTTAAAGGGTGATGGTTGCATGGATGGCCTGACAAACACCTTGAACGCAACTGCTAGTTATATCTAAGATGTGAACTCCTATTGCACTTCTCCTTAAAGCTAGATCAAAGGCAGCATTCGTGAACACAAGATGCGAGAAGTCAGAGAGTTATAATGTAGAACTATTTCCAGAGGTGTCACTCGTTGTGGATGGAGGGTTGAGACTCTCGAGGAGAGTGACTGTCTAAGCTTGATCCCTTACAAACTTGATAGAGGACCTATGAGGGTCGACCTATTTCACCATGGATCACAGTGTTTCATGAGTTCCATATATGCCATGGCACAACTGCAAATATTACATTGTCTTTTGCGTGGGTGATGATATTGTTTGTCCATTCCTCTTCGTTCATCAAGAACAACCCATGGGGATAGTCAATTCCTTCCCAAATAGCCTTTCTAGATGGGTTGTCCCTCAAGTAGTGGGGGAAAGTTTCATCAGATACGTTACAGCGGGTGTAGAGTCCCAAAATTCAATTTGTCTATCACGTTTTTCCATGTTGGTAAGGAGAGCTTCGTACGTAAGTAGCCATAGAAAAATCTTTATTTGTTCTGGGAGTTTCAATTTCCACAACGTGGACCAGTTCCCACCCATGTGGGTTTCCTTATCTTTGCACAACCAATGATAAGCCGACTTCACTGAGAAGATGGCATATGTGTCATGTTGCCAGGCAAGTAGATCAGTGCACGCTGCTAAGAGAGGAGGTGGGGTGGAGCAGATCTGAGGCCAAGTGGGAGTAAGAAGGTGGTGCTTGATGAATTCCTTGTCCCACTCACCTATATGGGAAATCATGGAACTGACTTGGAGGTCATCGAGGCCCTATGGGATTTTCAGGTCATGATATTGCTCGAAAAGACTAAAGTCAGCAAGCCAGCGGTCATGCCTTACATTGGTATTTAGACCATTGTTGACGAAGTGTCTGCATTTATCTAGGAGCACTTCGGAGTTGTGCTTTATGAACTTCCAGGTTATGGAGCCTGGACTCTTGGTTGTTGCCCCATTGCATGGGTAATTAGACCGTGTGACTTTGACCCACAACTTGTCTATATGGTTATGGAAATCCCACAGGTTCTTTAGCATAAGCCCACAATTAAATTATCTTTCATCTTTGATGCACATGCCTCCCTCTGATTTTGAGGAGGATACTTTTTTCCATACTACAAGTGAGATTTTTTTATGTTTTCTCAAGCCTTGCCAAATAAACTTGTGGATAGGGTGTTGATCTCATTGCATAAAGTCAATGATAGGGCAATGGATTTCATACAATAGGTAGGGATAGCTTGAAGGAAAGCTTTTTTCAAGAGTGAAGTGACCTACTAAAGAGAGTTGACGTATAAATCATCCATTCATCCTAGATTTTATTGAGTCGAGAATGTTGGCGTTTGTTGCTTTTTTTATCCTCTTGTGGATGATGGGTGCTCCCAAATAACGTCTAAGGTCTGAGGTAGCGGGTATGCCCAACTATATGCGAACTTGGCATCTTGTGGTGCTGCTTGTATTCTTGTAGAACAAGCATTTGGATTTGGTAGCAGAGATGACTTGTCCAGAGACTATAGTGAAGTGTTGTGTAACATACTAGATCTAGAACCCAACCCTAGAACTTTAACCTTTTAGTCTTATCCAAACAAAGTTAAACCTAAAACATGTATAGTGTAACCCTAATGAGCTAATGCATGTAACCAAATTGGAATTAGGCCCATAATGGAACATAAAATGTGTCACAAGAAGTATATAATGGAAAACATGGCAAATCATGCTTAAATAATCACATATGACTCTTTTGGATGGTAATATGAAGATAGAAAAATTAATTGGATAAATAATATAGGTAATGGGCTATTAATGGGCCATATGACATATCTCATAAAAAGACATCACAGAAGTGGGAAAAAACTTCAAATTTGTAATCTACATATCAAAATTAATCTGCATGTCAGTTCTCATCTAATTTGGACAACCTTGGAAAAATAGGGTAAGTTTAGGAGAGAGAAAATGCATAAAATCCATAAGTAATCAATAATGTGATGAATAGCTCCAAAAGAGGGAATTAAAAGCAAATTCATATTCAACTCATCAAAAATAACTTGTGGGTGAAGTTTCACCAAGATTGGGTAATCCTAATGTCATTAATGCATGAGGAAAGAGAAACTAAGGATTTATTAATTGATACATCAAAAGTTTCTAAAAAATAAATCTAATTGCAAAATTGAAATCTACATAACTTAATTAGTTTCTATGAAAAATTTCATAATAATTGGATCATGTTTGGGCCTTCAATTAATGGGAAAGAGAAAAGGAAATAATACATCAAAATCAATTTACTCAATTTCTGATTTCCTAAAGTGTATGGATTATTTGGTCAAGCTTGTTTTCCCATTTTATCTGAGAGTCAGATTCTTTTCCAGTCGGTGGATTCAGATAGTATGGTTCTTAACCCGTCATCAACCTCCGATTGTTTAGGGAAGTCGTACAGGTCAGGCCGAATAGTAATCTGACCCTTTCTCACACGCTCTCTTCTTCATCTTTCCATATCGGTCTCCGATTTCAACTCCTACAAATTCCTCATAGGATTTCACATGGTTCGACCCTAAGAAATAAAGGGTTGGTTGTTTCTTTATCCCTAGCAAACCTTGCACCCATAGTTCCCTTGTTTTCTTCTCCCTCTTCTTCTCCTCTGCTTGTAGGGTCTCCGGAGTGTTGGGAGTTGGTTTCTTAAACTCCACTGGGGTCCCAGGAAGTTTTTTCTCATCTTAGTTTGGTGTCATTTGACCCTGGACACACCTCCCCTACTCCACGCCGCTTCCTCATCCTGGCCTTGCTCGGCTATTTTCCTTAGGCCTTCTCGAGGTTTGTTTTGTCTCTAGTGGTGTTACTTGTGCCTCTGTGATGCTTTCCATTGCATCAATCAGGTAGCTAGTCAATTTCCCCTCTTCTACTTGTCCTTAGATTCTCATGAACAATCATCAAGAGCGAGCCATGTTCCTCTCTATTTTAACCATGGTCATGTTCGTGATGGAGTCATGAGCTTCCTAGTAGTTGTTCTTTGGTGGTAGCTAGTCAATTTTGTGGTGTTTGTTTCTCGGCCAGATTTTGTTCCTCACGGTGTGTCCATGGCATTGACGAGCTTCTGGGTATAGAAGGTCTCTTTCATGTTGTCTCCCTTGCCCTCAATTTTTCTTTTTTTTTTGTCACGATGGTAGGGGCATAATCATCTTTTGACATGGTTTTTGGGGTTCCTTTCTGCACCGAGGCTGAGCAGAGTTAGATGATGAGTTGGCGAAGCCAGATTAGGCCAACTCAGATAATCTGACTGCTGATTCAATTTTTCCGCTGATGTGGAATTTTCTCATTTTCTGATTTGTCACTTTTTGTAAAATTCTTAGAAACTAATTTATAGATCAAAAAATAAAGAAAAAATATGTTTTGAAATCAAAAAATATAAGCTATATGATACTAATCTTGTTTCCTAAATTGAATGTTTTAAATAAGTTTTTTTAATGGATTAATCTAAATATATAATAATTTGTAAAATTCATAACTAAATATTTATAAGTCAAAAAAATATAATAAAATATGTTAAGAACTTAGAATAATATAAACTAAAATATGGAAAAGTTTTCATAACCTAATTCACATTGAGAAAAAGGCGATTTTTAGTGTATGTATAATCAATGTGAAATTGACTCAATATCTACATAAATGTTTAATATGATCTTTGGAGACCTAGGCTTGGACATAGATTGGGCCTCAGATCATTTTGACTCTGAAGTTGAGGTATGATTGCATCCCATATTATTTCTATATTGAGAAATTTCTAATTCATCTCTCTTATTGTATCTTTTCATCTCCTATTATTCCTTTTGAGCAATTCACCTATTTTATCTTTCTCTTGGTCCTTTGGACACTGGCCTATGCAATATCTTGTTCTTTTGTAAAATATGCTTCATGTGAAGTATCTTATTTGTTATTGATTTTATGATCATGTTTGGATATTATCTTGCTTCTTTATTATGCTTGGTTCATGTCGAAACTCTATATGATGACATGTTATGTCTTTTCCCACTTGTGAGGTGGATGTAGATGTTGGCCACTTTTGTGGTGATTTTGTAAGATCTGACTATACTTTCTACTTGCCTCTACATTAAACATGTTATGTGAATCAATAGCACTAGAGTAGTGTGATTGCATTAGTTTTTGGGAAGATGTGTATTTCCTGCTCGCGGCAGTATGCTCCTATTAATTTTGGGATGGAGGTCACCCCATAACTGAGTTTCAAATTTGTGAGGTTTTTCCCACTTTTATATATATTGGGAGCTTGGCGGTATGTCATTCTCTATCAGGTTTCAAGTTTGTGAGACTTAGCCGACTTTGTTGTTATATTGTTTTAGGGCTATGTTTATCTCACATGCATGTAGGATGATGATAATTGATGATGGGTTGTGTGCCCTAATCCTTTATATGTGCTAGTATGGCACGATTTTATTTGTTTGGTTATGGCAAGTATTTCTTTTGTTGTTGTTCTTTCTTTTATGCCTAATTGGGTAGTACTTATCTCTTTCATGGTAAGACTTTATTATTGATGTCCTTTATTCCATATATTGCTCAATTTCCTTTTTAGTATGCACATACCAGCCTTTGCTGGTGTCTTCTATTTTTCTCTTTTTGTTGGGGTATGTTTCCAATCCTAGGTGAAAGATATGCAGGACATGGTATGAAGATATGCACTTAGCTTAAGGAGTTAAATCTTTGAGACAATCTTGATGTGGTTTATATTTCCCTCCACATGGATCCTTATGACATACCCTTACATGTAAGATTAAGTTGCTCTTTTGTAACCTAATGTGAAATTGAATATAGTCAATGTTTTTATTCCACTGCTACACTTACGTTGTTTTGAATACCATTTATAAGATTTCAAAATTTTACACCCACTCCAACATATCCTTTTTTGGTGTGTTTGGAGTGAATGTTCTATTCTTCAAATTTTTAGTAGGGATTGGATCCCCTCTTGGGTCCCACTCCTTACAACATGGTATCAGAGCCCATGGTAGTTGGAATCTGACTATTTCAATTTTGTCTCCCTTGTTAGAACCCTTGACTTGACAAGTTTCCTTTAGGTGAGATGTTCACCCTTTGATCTATAATGATGACTGGTATCTTTGGATGTAATGAGGTCTTGATTTGAGGATGAAATAAGGTTATGAGGAAGTAATTGGTTAAGAAGACCTTGATATGGATAAATTGTGACTTGGTTTTCGTATTGCTTTTTGCTGGTATGTTTGTTTTACATCGCAAAGTTTTTCACCAACAAAAATTATTTTCATTATACTACTATATGTACAAAAAAATTCTCTGATTTGTCAATGTTTTCTTGAACTAAGTCACAATGAAGTGACATAAGGTGTTTTTGTAGAAAATCCTAACCCTAGTTTTGGATATGAAGATGTGACTAGGAATATATGGAATAATATAAAGGTGTAGTTTACCTACCCTTTGTACACTATGACCTTTTGGATGTTTATGTAGGGTTGTCATGTTAGAGACACAAGGAAATAAAACTCAACCCTAGATGGTATGACTTTTAGTTGGATACATGAACAACAGAAATCTCTAAAACTTTAACAACTAAAAAATATGTGGGTAGCCCTAATACCTTGATGATGATTAGTTTGACATGTTAGGTTGAACCTTTAAAGGGGTGGAGAGTAGTTGGTTGTTGATGTTTGGATCAATATATTTTGAGGACAAAATCCTTTTTATGGGGTGGAGTGTTGTAACATACTAGATCTAGAACCCTATCCTAGAACTTTGACCTTTTGGTCTTAACCAAACAAAGTTAAACCTACAAGATGTATAGTGTAACCCTAATGAGCTAATGCATGTAACCTAATTGGAATTAGGCCAATAACGGAACATAAAATGTTTCATAAGAATTATATAATGGAAAACATGGCAAATTGTGCTTAAATAATCACATATGACTCTTTTGGATGGTAATATAAAGATAGAAAAACTAATTGGATAAATAATATTGGTAATGGGTCATTAATGGGCCATATGACATATCTCATAAAAAGAAATCACAAAAGTGGGAACAAACTTCAAATTTGTAATCTACATATCAAAATTAGTCTACATGTCATTTTTCATCTAATTTGGGCAACCTTGAAATAATAGGGTAAGTTTAGGAGAGAGAAAATGCATAAAAGCCATAAATAATCTATAATGTGATAAATAACTCTGAAAGATGGAATTAAAGTCAAATTCGTATTCAATTCATCAAAGATAACTTGAGAGTGAAGTTTCACCAATATTGGGTAATCCTAATGTCAAAAATGCACGAGGAAAGAGAAACTAAGGATTGATTAACTGATACATACAAGGTTAATAAAAAGGAAATCTAATTGCAAAATAAAAATCTACATACCTTATTAGTCTCTATGCAAAACTTCATAATAATTAGATCATGTTTGGGCCTTCAATTAATGGGAAAGACAAAAGGAAATAATACATAAAAATCTCTTTATTTGATTTCTGATTTCCTAAAGTGTACGGATTATTTGGTCACGCTAGTTTTCCCATTTTATCTGAGAGTCAAATTCTTTTCTAAGATGGTGGATTTAGATCGTATGGTTATTAACCTATATTCAACCTCTGATTGTTTTGGCAAGTCATACAGATCAGGTATTCAACCTCTGATTGTTTTGGCAAGTCAGACAGATCAGGCCGAACAGTAATCTAACCCTTTCTCACAATCACTCTTCTTCATCTTTCCATACTGGTCTCTGATTCAGCCCTATTTTAAGGCTTCATCTTGTGTCATATTGCTCTACAATCACATCTATACCTGTTTGATTACATGTTTTTCCTCCCAACATGCTTATTTGTGTAAAATGCACTTATGGACATTATTTGAATGTTTTTCAGGTATTTGGATCACACTTGATGGAAGAGAGAGAGAGAGAGAGAGAAGGAGTGATCCTAGGGTTTCTCTACCCTTGGGGAGGCCCAAAGTGAAGATCGAAGCTCCCTCAACCTACCCCTAGTGGCCAAAGATCCATTGAAGTATAGATGTCCAAGAAAATCCAAAGAACAAAGTTAAAGTGATGATCCAGGACCCAGCACGGTCGTGGTACCACAGAACGGCCGTGCTAGGTCACTTGTAAATCAACAAAGTCGCCCCCAAGTCAAGGTGAAATTACCACGGCCATGCCACACAGAATGGTGAACTGAGCCAAAACGACTGTGTTGCACAGCACGACCATGCTACACAGAAGCTGAATAGGCGTGGCGCAGAACCATGGCCACCATCACCTAGCTCACCACGGTCGTGCCACCCAGCACGGCCGTGCTACCCTCAACCCACCACATTCGTGGTGACTACCACGACCATGCCAATTTTAGTGCAAAAATGACCACCAACCTGACATTTGACCATTTTAATTCACACAATCGTTGTACCCCACATGACTATGATCACCCCTACCCATCACAGTTGTGGTGACCCACCACGGTCGTGCTACTCACAAAACATACCTATTTTTGCATAACTTTATCCATATTTCACCTACTTAACCTAGTGTTTCCCCCCACACCTATATATACCTAGGTGGCGGTTGGGGCATGAAGTTAGCTACCCTACAGCCACTCTAGCCTCCCCATTTCGTCCTCCATCCATTCCCACCTCATTTCACCATTTCCACCATCAAAACCCTACTTTCCTTCCATTTCCACCCTTTTCCACCATACATCCATGCCATTCATTTGCCTTGGAGGAGGGAGATCGAGCTACAGCTGCTAGGATGTGGAGAAGGAGGAGTCTTCACCGATCTCATCATGGCTTTTCACTCCTCTAATCATTTAATCTCCTTTCATTTTGTATTTTGCTTTGTTATGAGTAGCTAGGCCCCTTGGGTGGGCTGTTTGGGGTGTAAAATGTTACTTTGATACCATGTTGGGGGGAAATGACATGTAAACTTTGTAATTCCATTTTCTAATGATTATGTTCTATTTGCATCTCATTCTCCATGAATTGTTTGTTGGTTTGTGTGTGAAATCACCTAGGAATTTAGGCAAATTGCTTATATATGTGAATTTTGGGATTTGCCCCTAGGTCTAATTCTTGGATCCCTAGGTTGCCTCCCATATTCCTACATCCTAATCAATCTCCCTAAACCTAAGTAAGAGATTTAAGTAGCTAGATTAGATAATTCTAGTGCAATTAGCATGGAGCCTTCTCAAGGCTAGAATGTGGGGGAATTAGGGTCCAAAGCCCTAATTTCACCTCCCCATTACTACCCTCGGCCCCTAATTGCCCTAGGAATGTATAATATAGAAACATAGACTTGATTAGACTCTAATTTAATTGAACCTAATCCCTAACCCAATTGAGCCTCGTAAGGGTAGTAGGGGATGTTAGGGACTAGTTCCCCTATACACGACCTAGCATATCCATGGCCAGTTAGTAGCTTAGGTAAATTCATTAGACTCTAACTTATTGTTTGGTTTGGATAATCTAAATCAAATCATAATGTTCATATGTCACCCTCCAATTTAAGTGATAAGTGCATCCCCTAAACAGCCCACACCTTCATTAATTGCTTTAAAACCCTAGTTTTCATCTTGCCTAGCTAGTGTTAGTTTAGTTAGCTCTTTTCTTGCTTAGTTAGCTTATTGCCCTATATTTGCCTTGTTCTTGCTAGTTTAGCTCTTTTCTCGCTCTTGTGCTTTTCTTTTGCCTGCCTTAGTGTAAATTGCCCGTTCATACCTAGCTTACTCATTTCTTGCTTAATTAGTCCTAATCTAGTCTAGGGTTAACTTAGGCTTTGTTCTTACTTTTCGTTCTTTCTTGCTTAACTTAGTTTAACAATCAAAGCACCTTTAAAGCCTTAACCCTAGTCTTTACACTAGGAACGCATCAAAACTAAACCTAGCTCTAGTTTCCCCTCTTTTCCCTATGGATCAACCTATACTTGCCACCTTGCTATACTACGACACGACCTTGTGCGCTTGCGGGTGTAGTTGTTTTAGTGTGAGTAGGTGTTAAGTTAGGTTTTATAAATATCGAAAGTGAATCCATCGTGTGTTCTGTTCTCGTGGGGCGCATCTAGTCGAGTCAAATCGGCTAGTGTGTAGAACCTCTAGCGGACGCACCAAGCTTTCTGGTGTCGTTGTCGGGGATAGAAAGTGTCATAGCTACCTAGTAGTTGTGGTGTTGACTCTCCCCTTTTGGCACCATCTTTTGCCCTTTTTTTGTTGTGTTTGAGAAACAGACCAAGCTTTCTGGCATCGTTGCCAGGGGAAAAGGTGCTCGGTCTAGCTAATTAGTTTTTCTTTGACTTTTCCTACTACCCTCATCAGTGCTATTCTTTATTCATTATTCTTTGCATTCTTTGTGTATATTGGTTTACTAACTTGCTTTCTTTTGTTTGGTTGTGATTTGTGCATGTGACAAGCCATTCGGAAGGAAACAAAATGGAAGGCCAAAATGCACTTCACAAGCCACTTCAAGACTACTTCATGCCTAGCAACTACAAATTGCCAATTGCTAGCAAGGTTGATCAGATGTCAGGGGAGATATTCTCCATCCCTCTAGGTCTTCTTGGGTTCCTACCCATCTTCTACGGCTCGGAGAGTGAGAAGCCCTACAAGCACCTAGACTCCTATCTTGAAGTATGCTCCACCTTTAGGACGCCGACGGTGAGTGATGATACAATCAGGCTGACTTTGTTCTCCTTCTCCCTCAAAGACAAAGACAAAGAGTCGTATGATTCAAGAAGGGACATCATGAGTTGGGGAGAGATGAAAAATGTTTTCTTGAGGAAATTCTACTCTATAGAAAAGCTAACAAAAATGCGGCATGCCATAGCAAGTTTCAGTAAAATAGATAATGAGTGATTCCACGAGGCTTGCGAGAGATTTCAAAAGATGTTGAGAGAATATCCACATCATGAGATCCCTTTATGGCAGCTAGTTCAGTCCTTCTACTACGATCTATCTCATACAAGTCAAGCTACAGTGGATTCTTCTTGTGGTGGAATTTTTATGGCTAACCACCTGAGGAGACATGGCCCTTGTTTGAGAGTTTAGCACAAAAGTTCAAGGATAAAAGCTTCTAGTATGGTTAGTGGCAGTGACCTATCTTTTGGTGTGACATATCCAACTCACGATGATTCAAGCCCATAATTGATGAAAATGTTTGGTGAAATGGTGAGCTTCATGAGAAACTAAGTGACCAAACCTCCTTGTCATTCGGTCAATGCTATTGAGTTCTATGGGGAAGAAAAGAAGACACCTCACTCCTATAGCTACAAGGAACCACATAGTCCCACATATAGATCAAGGTTTGAGGAAGAGGTTCTCTCTAGATTGAAAGTAATTGATGATGTTCAAAGAGATGTTGCAAGGTTAGAAGAGAGAATAGAGAAACTATCTTCCATATTTGCTCTCCAAGAAGAAAAATTGTCTTCAAACCCCATCATGAGCCACCATAATGCAAGTGAACCTATGCCTCCTTCCAACATTTTCTATAGTCCACCCCCCATGCAAGTACATCCCATTCACTCCTTCTAAGGCTATTCCAAGCCTTACACTCCTTCACCACCTCCCTCACCTCAAATTTCCTAAAACTTCACTTTCCAACCCCAATTCTCTCCTCCCCCTCAATTCTCTTCTCCACCTCAATTTCAACCCCAAGTGTCACCTCCACCTCCGCCACAGCCCCAACATGCTCCCCTCTCCACCATGAGCAAGGTAGTGTTGTGACAGTTCTAAGGAGTGGGAAAACTCTTGAGCAACCTGCAAGTCAAAGAAAGGTTGATAAAGCAAAGTAAAGGTAGCCAAGTGGTGATACTATGATTGATATTGTTGAAGATAATGTTCTGATACCACATGTTGAGTTTGGGATTCCATGTTATCCACCACATATCCCTTTTGCAGGTCCTACCATCCCTAGTGTTCTGCCTCATGTTCATGTAAGTATGGAAAAAACTAGTGATCCTGCAATCGTAGAAGCACTAGATGAGCCACCAAAATTGAAAAGGAGGCAAAATCACAATGTTGATATTCTTGAGGTGTTTTTCCAAGTGAAGGTGAACATTCCACTTTTGGATGCTATCAAGCAAATCCCTTCATGTGCCAAGTTCCTCAAGAACTTATGCACTGTGAAAAGAAGGTCAACGGGGAGGATTCCAAAGAAGGTGAGATTGACTGATCAAGTGAGCTCCATCATACAAAATTCACTTCCCTTGAAGAGAAAAGACCCAAGAGCCCCACTTATACCTGGTTACATAGGAGGACATCGCATAGATAGGTCCTTACTTGATTTGGGATCTAGTGTGAATTTGATGCCATGCAATGTCTATGTTGAGTCAGGCTTAGGAAAGTTGAAGCCAGCACAGTGCACTCTCCAGTTGGTGGATAGATCCATAAAAGTGTGTAGGGGTAGAGTGGATGATGTCTTGGTGATGATAGAGAAAGAGAAAGGCGTAGTGTTCCCGGAAGATTTCATTGTACTTGATATGGAGCCAGAGGATAGGAAGATTCCCATTATCTTGGGAAGGTCGTTCTTATCTACAGTTGATGCTGACATTCATGTGCACAGTGGTACTATGAAGTCTCATTCATGGACATGAAGATCAACATCAACATGTACAAGACCCCAACCCGGTGAGTCTGAGATAGGGATATTGGACATGATCACTTCACAAGTCCAAATGGTCATTTGCGAGAAGGACACCAAGGTGAAGAAATTGGTAATGATTATTGTGATGAAAGGGATGAGGGAAACAGATTGAGTGCAAATCAGGGATCCATGTTTTGTAAGAATGGACACATGAGAATTCCAAATGGATGAATGATTGAAGAATCGCAAAGAAGCCAAGATGAAGGCAAGAAACTCAGTGCTTGTGGAAGGCAACCCACCTGGGTTTAGGAATTTTTCGCCCAACCTTACATTTTTTATACTTTTGCTTTGTTTTTACTTTTTTCCAAGAAAACACACACACACACTTGTATTTGATAATTTTTGTGTAGTTTTGAGATGTGCAGGTGAGAACAGACTGAAATGAAGAAAAATGGATGAAATTTTGATAAAGAATCAATGGAAGATCAACTTGAGATCAAAGTATTGATGTTGGAACAAGATTTGAGCGTCAAACTACGGTCACAGTGCCCACCACGGCCGTGGTGACATGGAACGGCCATGGTGGTGCACTCACTTTCAATAGGGAAATTGAAAGAATTCAAGTAAATCAACCAAGTATAGAATCGGAGCACCACATCCGTGTAAGGAAGCACGGCCGTTCTACCTAACTCCACCATGGCCATGTTGCGCAGACCGGTCGTGCCGCATCCCAATTCCAGCAACTTAAGTCAAAATTTTGCAAAATTCCAAGTCGCTCATTTCTCCGAAGAACAGAACGGTTGTGCTCCATTCCCTAGCTCCCGTGCAGCCTTCCTCCCACCTTCTCCAACCCTCTAATCTTCACCAAATCACTCCCAAATCATTCTGAATCATTTCCCCACCATTTCCACTACCTTAATCTCTAGATTCCACCAATTTCCATCCACAAAATCACCATTTCTCCCCATTCTGCCCCAACAGCCTTGTTCTCCGGAGAATCTCAAAATTTGTTAATTTCACCTCCATTTTGAGCAAGGATGAAGAAATTTGCAAGGAAAGCAGTGGAGAAGACTAGGGGTGTCATCCCCTATCAAAGGAAACCAAGGAACAACCACCCCTAGTTGACGGAGGATGAATTGGATGCCTTGGTGGATCCTATCACGGAAGAGACCTCTGCACAGCCACGGTACGGGACGCTGTCATCATCGAGAGTATCACAGCCACTGCCATCTGCTTCCTGACCCTCTGTCTCATCTAAGAGACCTTCAACTTTAGCACCACGGCCATCCATTTCTTCGGCAGCGCACCCACAGCTAGAGCCGCAGCCACGACCACATCAGTGGCTCTTGGTTGATGAGGAAGAGGATGCAGAGATGCCAGATACTGAGCAGCATGCGATACCACAACAGTGCCCCCATCCACAACCCGAGGTCACTACCAGAAGGGCAAAGGAACCTAAGCACTCAGAGTGTTTGACATGCAAAGTGATAGCAACTCGCTATGCATGCCAAACAACAATGGAGGCTATGGGCTTCTACGCCTATTTCCAGGGCCTAATGGAGAATATGGGATTATTTGGGATCTTAACAATGTAGCAGGAGTCGTATATTGAGCTGACTCGACAATTCTTTTCTACACTAGAGAAAGTGATTGATGATGGTGAGAATGCCATTAAAGTGATGATTGGGGACAAGAGGTGGAAGATAACCTCAAAGCTTCTGAATCAGATTTTTGCCCCGAATGAAGAGATGGCAGCCCTCCTAGATGGAGGAAAGACAGAGAGTGACTCCAGTTCCACATATCCGGCAATGTGGAAATACTTCACTGTCCAGAGTACTTTTGTAGTAGGGAAATCCAAGATGAGTGCTATCCATAATGTATTCCTCTACTATGTTCAGAAGGTGTTAGCAAACACCATCTTTGGCAGGTATGAGAACCAAGGTAGTTGCACAAAGAAGGATCTTTTTATACTTGGTTGGATGACTAAGGAGAAGCATGTGAACCTGGGAGATTTACTTATTGAGCATCTGAGGACAATCCCTTCCAAAAGCACAAATCCATCTATAATGGGAGGGATTGTGATGTCCATAGCCACTGCCTTAGGACATGACATGACAGGTTACACAAAGGCAAATGGAGGAAAGTTGGTTGACTTGCATTACTTGGCCCGCTCTTCCATGATCACAGCAATAGAGTAGAAGATCATCTACCAAGTCAACCCACCATACCTAGGAGTCCCCTTGGATCTGCCCTACCATACTCCACCCCTCATGGAACAATATGGACCCACGTAGGATTTTCTAGAGAAATTGAGGAGGTATGAGGAGGAGAACCCTAGAGGAGATGGCATCCCTGAGGTGGTTTTTGCTGAGGGTCTAGGAGAGACCTCACAGGCAGCTGAGCATAGACGAGCGGCGGAGGACAGGCCGACATGACGAGTGAGACAGAGAGAGGAGAGGATAGGAGCGTCTGAGCCACAACAGCCCTCAGTGAATGCATATGATATGGGTACCATTCATGCACAGTTGGAGGGAATTTAGGCGATGCAAGACAGGATACTACGGGAACAGGAGGGATTTTAGCATACACAAGATGTCATGTGGTTGGACCATCAGCATATGCATTACCAGGTCAACCATCTTTACCAGTTCCAGAATGCCCAGGCCCAGAGGAACCCACAGTGGGGTGAAGAGGGGTGGAGTTCTTTAGTAGCTTTTCAGGACATCTATCCACCTCCACAGTCAGACTACTGGGGTGCCTACTACAGATAGGGAGGAGCACCCCCACAACCACCACAGTGATCGTCTACCCTACCATCCTAGACTTTAGTGTCATGTTGTGGACAGCATGATTCAAAAGTTTGGGGTGGTAGGGTGGTATTCCCTTGTTCCATTTTCACTCATTTTGTATCTCACCTGTTGTTTACTTTTTGTTTGTTGTTTCTCCCTATTTGCTTGTTTTGCTATCTAGTTTAGAGTTTACTGGTTTGCATACCTGCATGCCATGTAGTTTGTTTTCTTGTCATTTTTGCATAATTTTCAAAAAATTTGCTCTTTTTGCCATGCATTGTATATCATGTAGATTTTTGGTAATTTTTGCATGTTTTAGCTAGGATTTGCTCATTTGCTGTTTTAAGTTCAATAATATATGCTTAGATGTGATTGGAGGCAACTTGGCACCATTTTGGCCAATTTTTCCCAAATTTGAGATTTCTTGTCTAAAAGTGTGTTTTGACCCAATCTCTACTGTTTTGAGTAAAAATGATGACCTTTGACAAATTCAAGTGAATTATCATTGTTTGTTGCTAAGTGGTATCAATGTTTGACTTTTTACATGTGCATCACCTCTCTTATGATTGTGATTGATTTGGTTGAATTGTGAGTTGAGCAAGCTTTGAACGCTTAGTGTTTGTGGAATCACTTGATTGATATATCAATTTCATCTTGTTCACTCATGTGGTGTGATATCTAGGATGAAGTATTGGATTAATTTTCATGCAGGATGTCTTATGTAAAAGAATCATACCAATTAACCCTCTTTGACCTGACTATTCACTCACCATCTTCTTACCCCTTTGCCTCATGAAAGGATGCCAAAGTTCACATGTCAACCATGGCCACCTCCAAAAGTTTGGGGTGGACAAATCTACATCTCATGGCTTCACTCTCATCACCATATGCCCTATCTACTCTCCAAGGGAAAAGAAAAAGAAAAAAATGCAAAAAGAAAATAAAAGGATTCTCCTATTTAAGAGCATTCAAATAAAGAAAAGATGAGTGCTCTATGCAATAGCACTCCAAAAATCTTACTGCAACCCATTCATCCACTTTCATACCCATTGAGCTAGGAATCATTAAACCTAGCTCATTTTGCCCTTTTCCACAACCACGTGGGTCATTTGGTGTGATTTGAAAAATAAGACTGAATGCATGAATGTGAAACAATACTCCTAGTCATCCTTAATTAACACACCATGAAACGGTTTACCAAAACTTTATGGAAGAAATGTGGATAACTTATGTATTCTATGCGCTATATTTGAAGTTCATATGCTTTGTGCTTTTTTCATGATTGGATTGTGAAAGCAGGAGAGGAAAGAGGTGAAATGCATGTACTCAGTCATCTTTGATCCCACTTAGCAATAATCATCTTTTATATTGCATTTGTCATTTCTTGTTTGTGGAAAATTTGTAGAGAGATTGAGTTGGAGCATACTTGAGGACAAGTATATTTCAAGTTTTGGGTAGTGATTCAGCCCTATTTTAGGGCTTCATCTTGTGTCATATTGCTCTTCAATCACATCTATACCTATCAGATTACATGTTTTTCCTCCCAATATGCTTATTTGTTTAAAATGCACTTATGGACATTATTTACATGTTTTTCAGGCATTTGGACTACACTTGATGGAAGAGAGAGACAAGGAGTGATCGTAGGGTTTTTCTACCCTTGGGGAGGCCCAAAGTGAAGTTTGATGCTCCCTCAACCTACCCCTAGTGGCCAAAGATCCATTGAAGCAAAGATGTCCAAGAAAATTCAAAGAACAAAGTCAAAGTGCTGATCCAGGACCCAACACGGTCATGGTACCACAGAACGGTCATGCTAGGTCACTTGCAAAATAACAGAGTCACCCCCAAGACAAGCTGAAATCACCACGTCTGTGCCACACAGAATGGTTGTGGTGAACTAAGCCAAAATGGTCGTGCTACACAGAAGCCGAACGGGCATGGCGCAGCACCACGGCCACCATCACCTAGCTCGCCATGTTCGTGCCACCCAGTACGGCCGTGCTACCACTACAGTCATGATGACTACCACGGTCGTACCAGTTTTAGTGTAAAAATGACCACCAACCTGACATTTTACCATTTTATTTCACACGATCGATGTACCCCACCACGACCATGCTCACCCCTACCCACCAGGGCCGTGGTGACCCACCACGGCCGTACTACTCACAAAACATACCTATATTTGCACTGCTTTACCCATATTGCCCCTACTTAACCTAGTGCTTCACCCCACACCTATATATACCTAGGTGGAGACTGGGCACAAAGTTAGCTACCCTACAGCCACTATAGCCTCCCCATTTCCTCCTCCATCCATTCCCACCTCCATTCACCATTTCCATCATCAAAACCATACTTTCCTTCCATTTCCACCCTTGTCCACCATACATCCATGCCATTCACTTGCCTTAGAGGAGGAAGATCGATCTACAGCTTCTAGGAGGTGGAGAAGAAGGAGTTTTCACCGATCTCATCATGGCTTTTCACTCCTCTACTCATTCTATCTCCTTTCGTTTTGTATTTTGCTTTGTTATGAGTAACTAGGCCCCTTGGGTGGGTTGTTTGGGGTGTAAAATGTTACTTTGATACCATGTTGGGGGAAAATGACATGTAAACTTTGTAATTTCATTTCCTAATGATTATGTTCTATTTGCATCTAATTCTCCATGAATTGCTTGTTGGTTTGTGTGTGAAATCACCTAGGAATTTAGACAAATTGCTTATATATGTGAATTTTGGGATTTGCCCCTAGGTCCAATTCTTGGATCCCTAGGTTGCCTCCCATCTTCCTACATCCTAATCAATCTCCCTAAACCTAAGTGAGAGATCTAAGTAGCTAGATTATATAATTCCAGTTCAATTAGCATGGAGCCTTCTCAAGGCTAGAATGTGGGGGAATTGGGGTCCAAATTCCTAATTTCACCTCCCCGTTAGTACCCTCAGCCCCTAATTTCCCTAGGAATGTCTAATCTAGAAACCTAGACTTCATTAGACTTTGATTCAATTGAATATAATCCCTAATCCCTAACCCAATTGAGCCTCATAAGGGTAGTAGGGGGTGTTAGGGACTAGTTCCCCTATACACAACCTAGCATATCCATGGCCAGTTAGTAGCTTAGGTTAATTCATTAGACTCTAATGTGTTGTTTGGTTTGGATAATCTAAATGGAATCATAATGTTCATATGTCACCCCCCAATTTAAGTGATAAGTGCATCCCCTAAACAGCCCACACCTTCATTAATTGCTTTAAAACCCTAGTTTTCATCTTGCTTAGATAGTGTTAGCTTAGTTATCTCTTTTCTTGCTTAGTTAGCTTCTTGCCCTATTTTTTCCTTGTTCTTTCTAGTTTAGCTCTTTTCTCACTCTTGTGCTTTTCTTTCTCCTGACTTAGTGTAAATTTCCCTTTCATACCTAGCTTAGTCATTTCTTTCTTAATTAGTCCTAATTGAGTCTAGGGTTAACTTAGGCTTTATTCTCACTTTTCGTTCTTTCTTACTTAACTTAGATTAACAATCAAAGCTCCTTTAAACCCTTAAACCTAGTCTCCATAGTAGGAACCCAGCAAAACTAAATCTAGCTCTAGTGCCCCTTCTTCCTGTGGATTGACCCTATACTTGCCACCTTCCTATACTATGACACGACCACGTGCGCTTGCAGGTGTAGTTGTTTTATTGTGTGTAGGTGTTAAGTTAGGTATTAAAAATATCAAAAGTGAATCCACCGTGTGTTCCGATCTGGTGGGGCACATCTAGTCGAGTGAAATCAGCTAGTGTGTAGAACCTCTGGAGGATGCACCAGTCTCGGATTTCATCTCCTACAGATTCCTCATAGGATTTTGCATGGTTTGAACCTAATCTATAAAGGGTTTGGTTTTTTCCTTCTCCCTAGCAAACCCTACGCCCACGGTTCCCCTATTTTCTTCCTCCTTTTTCTTCTCCTCTGCTCACAGGGCCTTCGGAGTGCTAGGAGTTGGTTTCTTAACCTACGATGGGGTCCCAAGAATTTTTTTCTCGTCTTAGTTTGGGGTCGTTTGACTCCTGACGCACCTCCGCTACTCTGTGCCGCTTCCTCATCCTAGCCTTGCCCGGCTCTTTTCCTCATGCCTTCTCGAGGTTTGGTTTGTCTCTGGCGGTGTTACCTATGTCTCCGCAATGCTTTCCATGGAATCAATTGCATCGATCGGGTAGCTAGCCAATTTCCCCTCTTCTGGTTGCCCTTAGATTCTCGTGAACAATCTACTGGAACGAGCCATCTTCCTCTCTATTTTGACCATGGTCACATTTGTGATGGAGTCATGAGCTTCCTGGCAGTTGTTCCTTAGTGGTAGCTAATCGATTTCATGGTGTTTGTTTCTTGACCGAAGTTGTTCCTCATGGTGTGTCTATGACATGGACGAGCTTCTGGGTGTAGAAGATCTCCTTCATGTTGTCTCTCTTGCCCTCATTTTTTCTTATTTCTTTTATCGTGATGGCAGGGGCATGCATAATCATCTTTTGACAGGGTTTTTGGGGTTCCTTTCTGCGTTGAGGCTGAGCAGAGTTAGATGCTAAGTTGGAGAAGCTAGATTGGGCCAACTAAGATAATCTGAGACTCAATTTTTCAGCTGATGTGGAATTTTCTCATTTTCTGATTGGTAGCTTTTTGTAAAATTCTTAGAAATTAATTTATAGATCAGAAAAATAATGAAAAATATGTTTTGAAATTAGAAAAATATAAGCTATCTAATGGTACTAATCGTGTTTCCTAAATCAAATGTTTTAAATAAGTGTTTTAATGGAGTAATCTATATAGATAATAATTTATCAAAATCATAACAAAATATTTATAAGTCAAAAATATATAATAAAAAAGTTTAAAACTTAGAATAATATAAACTAAAATATGGAAGAGTTTTCATATCTTAATTCACATTTAGAAAAAGGCAATTTTTAGATTTTGTACAATCAATGTCAAATTGACTCAATCTACATAAATGTTTAATAGGATCTTTGGAGGCCTAGGATTCAAACTAGATTGGACCTTGGATCATTTTGACTTTGAAGTAGAGGTACGATTGCATCCCACATTATTTCTATATTGAGAAATTTTTAATTCATTCTCTTATTGTATGTTTGCATCCCCTATTATTCCTTTTGAGTAAGTCACTTATTTTTATCTTTCTCTTGGTCCTTTGGACATTATCCTACACAATATCTTGTTCTTTTGAAAAATATGCTTCATGTGAAGTATCTTATTTATTACTGATCTTGTGATCATGTTTGGACATTCTCTTGCTTCTTTATTATTCTTGGTTCATGTTGGAACTCTATATGATGACGTGTGATGTCTTTACCCACTTGCGAGGTGGATGTATATGTTGGCCACTTTCATGGTGATTTTGTAATATCTGACTATACTTTCTATTTGCCTCTACATTGAACAAGCTATGTGAATCAGTAGCACTATAGTAGTGTAATTGCATTAGTTTTTGGTCAGATGTGTTTTTCCTGCTTAGGGCAGTATGCTCCTATTATTTTTGGGATGGAGGTGGCCCCATACCCGGGTTTCAAATTTGTGAGGTTTTTCCCACTTTTATATATATTGGGTGTTTGGTAGTACATCATTCTCTATCAGGTTTCAAGTTTGTGAAACTTGGTCGGCTTTGTTGTTATATTGTTCTAAGGCTATGTTTATCTCACATGCATGCAAGAAGATGATAATTTATTATGGGTTGTGTGCCCTAATCCTTTATATGTGCTATTATGGCACGATTTTATTTGTTTGGTTATGGAAAATATCTCTTTTGTTGTTGTTCTTTCTTTTATGCTCAATTGGGTCTTTCATGTGAAGCCTTTATTTTGATGTCCTTTATTCCATATATTTCTCAATTTCCTTTTTAATATGCACATACCAGCCTATGTTGATGTCTTCTATTTTTCTCTTCTTGTTGGGGTATGCTTTCAACCATAGGTGAAAGATATGGAGGACATGGTCTGAAGATATGGACTTGGTTTAAGGATTTAAATCTTGGAGACAATCTTGATGTGGTTTAGATTTCCCTCCACATGGATCCTTATGACGTACCCTTACATGTAAGATTAATATGTTCTTCTGTAACCTTATGTGAAATTGAATATAGTCAATGTTTTTATTCTGCTACTACACTTTGGTTGTTTTAAATACCATTTATAATATTTGAAAATTTTACACCCACTCCAACATATCTTTTTTGGGAGTGTTTGCACTTGAGGTTCTATTCTTCACATTTTTAGTAGGGAGTGGATCCCCTCTTGGGTCCCACTCCTTACAACATGGTATCAGAGCCCATTGTAGTTGGAATCTGACTATTTCAATTTTGTCTCCCTTGTTAGAACCCTTGACTTGGCAAGTAAACTGTAGGAGAGATGTTCACCCTTTGATCTATAATGATGATTGGTATATTTGGATGCAATGAGGTTTTGATTTGAGGATGAGATTAGGTTATGAAGAAGTAATAGGTTAAGAAGACCTTGATATGGATAAATTGTGACTTGGTTTTCGTATTGATTTTTGTTGGCATGTTTGTTTTACATCACAAAGTTTTTCACAGACAAAATTTATTTTCATTATACTACTATATGTATAAACATTTCTATGATTTCTCAAAGTTTTCTTGAACTAAGTCATAATGAAGTGATCTAAGGTGTTTTGGTAGAAAAACCCTAACCCTAGTTTTGGATATGAAGATGTGACTAGGAATGTGTGGAATAATATAAATGTGTAGTTGGCCTACCTTTGGTACGCTATGCCCTTTTGGATGTTTATGTAGGGTTGTTAGGTTAGAGACACAAGGACCTAAAACTCAACCCTAGATGGTATGAATTTTACTTTGATATATGAACAACATAAATCTCTAAAACTTTAACAACTAAAAGATATTTGGGTATTCTTAATACCTTGATGATGATTAGTTTGACATGTTAGGTTGAACCTTTTAAGGGGTGGAGAGTAGTTGGTTGGTGATGTTTGGATCAATAGATTTTGAGGAAGAAATCCTTTTAAGGGGTGGAGTGTTGTAACATACTAGATCTATAACCCTACCCTAGAACATTGACATTTTGGTCTTAGCCAAACAAAGTTAAACCTAAAAGATGTATAGTGTAACCCTAATAAAGCATGATCAGCAAGTTTTCTTGAAGTTCTATGCATTTGAGTTCGTTAGAAAAACTATATGAGGGGGATCGATACCTAAATTATGTTAATTTCATGAATGATGGAATTCTTGAACTGGTGTTGGTTTTTCATGTTGGATGCATGCCACCACTACATAGTAGGTTTGAATAAACTAAGTGCATTTATGAAGGGGAGATTGTCATTCCAGGTGTTGTGGACATGCTACTTGAATCTAGGCAACAACGTCCAAGTGGGCATGGTCTTCAAGGGGGTGTTGGGGGTGCCATGATGGAATTTGGAACTCAATAGCAGAGAATTGTGGTCTGAGAGGATGTAAGGAAAAACTGAGACGTGTGCGGGGATTCTTGTCAATCCATTTCTCATTGGAGATGATTTTGTCTAACTTTTCAT
The DNA here is from genome assembly GCA_963693085.1 of Alisma plantago-aquatica. Classification (NCBI taxonomy): domain Eukaryota; kingdom Viridiplantae; phylum Streptophyta; class Magnoliopsida; order Alismatales; family Alismataceae; genus Alisma; species Alisma plantago-aquatica. The sequence goes on along the minus strand of OY856414.1, from coordinate 123,691,104 downwards.
GGAGCATGCCACACTTGAAAGTGTATTGCTGCCCCCGGGATTGGATGTCTATGAGGCCAGAACAGAGAAGAAGGTCATTGAACATGATGCTTTGTGCATGATCAAAGTGCTTACCCCCTTCCTTCTCTGATCTAGAGAGCATGATTTTGAAACCAGTAATTACCGCCCAGTCATTGATTGCTGAAAGAGAAATGTCATAGAGTCTTTCCCAGAAAAAAATTCTTTGAGTAGGGTCAGGGCTTCCACACACAAAGGTAATTAGGGAGTCATATTTATTTTGCAATGTATGAATTGTATGTAGTTGAGGACGATGTCCATCTGGACCCGATGGTGATCCCATAGTATCCATATACCCCTAGAGAAACCGATGGCTTCCACCATATGGGATGAATTAAATCCCATTCTTTAGAAGATGTCTATGGCTTTGCTTCCATTGCATCATGGCTCTATAATGGCGATTAATGAGATGTTATGAGTGCATTTCAAGAAATGAACATAATCAATCTTGTCAACCAGGCATGCACCCTAGATGTTCCTAGTGATGTAGTTCATTAAGAAAGGTTGAGGTTGTGATCACCCTCAGTGATCGTTGGTTGTACGCTAGCATTAATCTCATTGTCTTCATCTTCCATGTCTTCTTGGATTGAGTTGTTTGCACTGAAAAGCCTCCTGGCTTCTGAGTTTTTGTTGTTGTCGAGAGATCCCACTACCTTCCCTTTTTTCCTGGTGTGATCAAGGCTTGTTGGGATTGTTTGGTAGATCACCTTGCGGTTGTGTAGGATGACACCACCATTTCTACTGGAGCATGATGTTGAACTGCCAAAGTCGAAGGTGAATTTGAAGCCTGTGTCTACAACCTGGTTGTCAGAATGGCCCTTGCAGGTTTCAGCACCAACGATATTGATGACTGTGTTAGATACTCAAGATGTGGGAGGGGGAGGGACGGCCTGAGCCATTGGGTGAGCTGCCTCTTCATTGTGGATTAGGGGGAACCTTCTTCTTATTCCTCCTATTTACAATAGACTGCCACTTTTTTGGGTTATAAGGATCTGGGAGGTTGGCATCAGCATTTGACACACATTGTCCATTGGGTGAGGTCTCGTTCTCCTTGTTCGGGATGTCTTGATGGTCGACTCTTCCCTTATTTGCTTGCTTTGGCTTGGGAGGGTGTCTTTCAGGCTTCTTGGTGTGCAACTTCAGAGAGAAGGGGATGACCAGTTGGTCAGAAGACTCTAAAGGAGGCGTTGACACAAGCAGAGTGGTCTCAGATGTAAAGGGGCATTTGGTGTCTTCAAGTTCAAGCCTTCTACATTTCATGCATATGGAGGGAAGAGATTTGTATTCAATTTTGTAGATTTCACCATGGATGAAAAACACTACAAGAAGAGGTTTTGAAGTTTCGGCCTCAACTATAATCTTGGAAAACCTACCACGGTTCCCAGATATTGTTGTGGCATTGATCTTTAGTGTTTTTCCAACCAGATTGTCGATTCCCTAGAGTAATTGAGTTTTATAGAGATGGATTGGCAGGTCATGGATCCTGATTCATACGACGAGCCTTCTAGGGATGGGTTCCGATGGCATGAAATGAGTTGTCCAAGATTGGAGTGAAAGGTAATGGCCAAATAGGGTCCAAGGCCTAGCTGTGAGAACCTTGATGTAGTCATCATTACAAAGCAATTTGCATAACATAGTCTCTGTCATCGAGGTCTATGACCCGGAAGGGCTATTGCAGGTTCTAGAGGGTACAAAGGTGATTGACAAGTGTGTTGTAACCTACGTTGACGTCGACCCTCTTGATGATGACTGATAATATATATGGCTCTAATAACGGCTGGTAAACTTCTTCACGGATAGAGATAGAAGGGATAACCCTGTTGGTGTCGATGATGATGTTTGTTTGTTTGAAAAGATCAACTAAAATAACAATTATGGGATGATGAGATTTGTTGATGCCCAAAGAGGCATCTTTGTAACCTATGCACTGGCTAGGGTTTTCCTCATTCGGGTTCAAGTCAGCAGTTGGGGGATCGAAGGAGACTTCTTCATCGGCGTCTAGGAAATCAGTGTTGGGATCCAACTCATATTTGTTGATATCTGGCGGTCGACCCATGCCAGAGATGCCCCTTCATGATGCATCATTGGAGCATCCTCCTCCTCTGTGAGACATATCAAGAAAACTGAGAGAAATAATTTTCTTTATAATACAATATTTAGGAAAAGATTTTTGGAATTTGTTTGTTGATCCCGACACATCGTCGGAGCATCCTCCTCCTCTGCGAGACATATTGAGAAGACTGAGAGGAATTATTTTCTTTATAATACTATATGTAGGAAAAGATTTTTGGAATTTTGTCGTTGATTTATTGATTTGAGTCACAATCAAAGAGTTATGAGGTAAACCCTATATGAGAGTCTCATGAAACCATTCAAATGTAGGAATTGGTGAAAAACACTACATTGTAGTTGACACGTCCATTTAAACTACTAGTTGAATCATTTTAAGGGGTGTAGTATGGTACCTAAGTAGACCAGGGATAAATGGATTTCAAGGATGAAATCCACTTTAAGGGGGGGGGAGTTTTAACATGCTAAATTTTGGTACTAAATTAAATTTTGAACTATTATTCATAATCTCTAAAATTGAAACCTCTTTTGCCAAATTTTCTATTAAATATTTCACTTCATGGAGTTATCTAAGATTGAACACCAAAATGTAAGTTGTCTTCATATTGATATGTGCATCCTCTTTGGGAACCCAAAATTAAAGAATTAAATTCCATTATGAACTATTGGCTATGGACTCACACAAAATATATCTCAAGTGAGTATTATTAATACTAGAAGTTATTATAAGGATAATTGAAGATAGTGTTGGATCTAGGGCTCTACAGGGGAGTGAATAGAGATTAATGCACTTAAACAAAATTCATTAGACCTTCAAGTTATATCACAAGATAAGGTTGCGAATACGAAATTTGACTGCAACTAAAATATACATAGAAAGGGAGAGAGAGATTGAACAAGCACCAAGTGACAACATATGAAGAGTGGTTCCATACTCCAAACTAGGAGTGTGTTAGTCCACTAACTAGAGATGTCAACCTCTAAGATTTATGTGTCTTCCTCTATATATTCACTAATAAGATTTACAACACATGACCCACCAAAGGACTTACATGTCCAATGCAAAGAGTCTTCAACCTTATCAAGGATTTACCCACTCTGCAATGAGTCTTCGGCCTTCTCCAAGGACTTACCCACTTTGCAATGAGTCTTCGGCCTCCTCCATGTACTTACCCACTCTTGCACAAGTCTTACGCCTTCTAGGAATTACCCACTCTTCTTAGATCTTCAGCCTTTGACTTCACCTTTACTCAGAGAAGCTTTCACCAAGGACTTACCCACTTGAGCAAGGAGTATTTTGCATTCACCATGGGCTAATCGACTCTTGATCCAAGTCTTCGGCCTTGATCTTCACCAAGGGAGTCCTTCCGTTGTTCTTCTTCACCTCTCTTAGCCAAGAGAGAGAACCTTCATCTTAATGGTTGAAATGAGAGATAGGGAGGTGGTGGAAGTGAGAGCCTCACAAAATATACATGTAGGACTAGCTCTCTTACAAATCTCCTACTCACTCTAATGGATGTAGCAAGTGATTGAGCTTAGAGAGAGAGAGGAGGCTGTAGGATGCACTCAACTATAATCTAGGAACCTCATATAGAGTTTTGCATTGAATGCTCAACCTTGGAATGATGCCCAAGGGGTCCTATTTATAGTTGGGGATACGTCTTAGCCTTTGGGAACACTTAAGAATGAAAACTAGATGGTTTTGTGGCTTATAAATGATATATTCTCGATTATTGCAACTCCACAATGGCTAAAAACACTTTTCTATACTTTTTTGTATAGTGCTACCAGTTGAGTTTCTATAATGGTAACTTGACTGAATGCACTATGCAACAAAGCTAATTTGACCAATCGGTCAAGTTTGTCCTGGTAGGAATTCAATCAATGGATTAAATTGCTTTTGTTCTAGTGCAGTGGTCATTCGAGTTTTGAGTATAGGAAACTCGAACGATCAACAACATTCTCAAAGTCCAACAAGGATCGGTCGAGATCTTAACTCGACCGATAAAGTTCCTATAATGAATTTTGAAAAATGTCATTAAAGTACTTAAGTATTCGTTTTAAGTTCTCTTGATTTTTTCTAATCTTAATTACAAGTTGTACAATCATTACAAGTGATTTACAACATGATTCTAATGGATTTACATCATATTCCAAAAAAAGTGCACTTGTATTGACTTTCACTTGTCTTTTCTCCAAGTTAGAATGTGCAATTTAGGGCATTTCGAGTGTGTATATACCTAATCTGAAATCACTCAAGTAGAGACATTAGACACATATAAGTGGAATGGTTTAGTCATCATCAAAATAAGGGTTTAGTCAATTTAGACCTTGAGTCAATATTGACCTAGAGTCAACTTTCTCGCCCTTTTTTAGGCTGAAAAACCATTCCATTAGTGTATTGAAAGCATTTAAGTAAAGGCATACCTTTAGAGAAACCTAGGGGTTTCAATAGAATGGATTTATATGCTCCCCCTCAATTGATGCAAGTGGAGTTCTCATACTCCCCCTAAATTGATGCAATTTCTCCTACATGGTTAGCTTTCATAACATTTATAAAATACTATGTCTTCTACTCATGTATGTTCTACACATATATGATGTCTACCCTTTATATCGACATGCTTCTCCCTATACACGTAAGATATGCTTTCTTTCCCTGCTTTACAAAAGAAGACATGCTTTCTTCCCCTTTGTCATTTCAAAAAGGTGCGGGTATGAAGAGATAAGAAACACCACTTGTTAAAAGAAAGGAGATAACAAAATTTATAACGGAGAGTATAAGAGCAAAACTAGGGGCTTGTCCAAACATAGAAAGAAAAGCAAGTTAAAGAATGCACCTGAACAGCCCATAATACATTCTTGCAAAGATCAAGACAAGATAAAATGTTGTAGAAAAGTAATGAATCACAATTTTGAACCTCAAGATGATGGAATTCATCTAAAAAGCATCAAGGATCATCGCAAAGAAATGAGTCTTTCTCAGAAGGTCATGTCAAAACAAATACTAGTCTTGCATCAAAATCTGACATTGGAGACAAATCTACATAAATTTCAAGGATGCTCTAATTTCTACATACAATGTAGTTCTATATGTCATGCATCACAATGATGTGTAAGCAACTCAAGATAGTAGATACGCAATTCAAGGAACAAGCTTGAGTAAGCATGAAACAAGATACAAGCATAGCATATAGTAGAATATCACTTGATGAATAAGGCTAGAACTACATGTATAAGAACTACTACTAGATGATATTACAAGTTAGACTACTAGTAGGATTTAGATCATAGAAAGATACAAAAGATAAAGCAAGCTATGAGTAGATGTAGAGATATATCCAAACAAAGAGATATGCAATTTTAGAAGCACGAAAGGATACAAATTACTAGCAAATATGCATCGTTACCAAAAGATGATTACCACTAAGAACCTTAAGGGGTTGTATTCAAACAAGATATACAACTATATATATGTATCAAGTTTGAGCACAACGGAAGCAATTTAAGACACAACCAAGAAATCCAAAGAGATCATCATCAAAACCTACATACCAACTCAAGACAAGTAATTGCAAGATATAGGAATACCACTTGTGGGATACCAAAACATAGAAAATTGAAAGATAGAGTTGTATGCAAGATAGGAAATTTAGAACATGGCAATATGCATATATAAAGGTACCAAATGGGAGTGCCAAAGAATAAGGCTATTGGTTGAGAAAATCTAGTTGAGAGGGAAATTCTCATTCAATAAGCCAAATGTATATTCTGTGCACAGTGTTATCGGTCGAGTTCTGTGTATTGACAACTCGACCGATGACAGTTGTTGGCAAAACCCATCAGTGCCTATCGACCGAGTTTATAATAGGACAAGCTTGACTGAACCTACTGTCAAAAAGCATATATATATATATAGGTTAGGAAGTGTGTATCGGCTGGTACATGTAACTTATGTTGGCCGGCCATTAAAATAGCACATGTAGAGTATGTTTATAAAATCCTACTATATGGATTGATTCAACATTGTATAGATTCGATGTATTTAAAGAATCATAAGCATATCTCATATAGATCGTGAGATATAACAATATATCATTCAATGGTTTATACAATTTATGCAACTTATCATTGATTAGAAAATACACATTTTCTTTTGTTGGATGATCTATGAATTTTAGATTGTGGTGATCTTTTGTACACATCTTATCTAAGGGGTATACTTTACATCCATAAGGTTGGATTATTCAGTAAATTTTTGCAATCATCACAAAAGAAGGTGGGTACATATAAGCTACATGTACTCGGGTACACAATTCTTTTATCCATATATATATATATATATATATATATATATATATATATATATAGTAATGTGCCATGATTTTGAGAAAGAAAGTGATGAGAATGACAATATAACACTTTTGACTCAAAAACCATATGTATAGTGCACACTAACTTGGCAAAACACACTATGATTGGATATTAGCAAGCATAACATTACCTCTATGCTTACCATTTCTTTCCACTTGTTTCCATGCCTTAAACATCTCACCTTTATTCTTTCATGTGGATTGAGAAATTAATTTTCAAATCCATAGCTCATGTTAATCCATTAGCAAGTGACATGCAAGAAGAAAGATGAAATGGTCCCCAATCATATATTTAGGTTCAGAGGGGTTAGCTTAGCAGACCAAATCATGTTTCTCTTGGGTGGTTTCCTAAAAGGGTAACAATTAGAATAATGATCAAAATCATGGCAATAGTTGCATGTGTCCATAGTCTTGGAACTAGAGGATTCCCCATGAAAGATTGGAGGTCCTTTACTTTTATTGTTCCTTTGGCTACTATCATACCCTAAACCATGTCATTTGTTTAGTAGTATGGTGTAGGATGTCATTAAGATTCTTTTACCGACTAAGAATATTTGCAAAGAAGATCTCAAACTATTATTATCGTGCATAAGAGAAGTACTAGTAGAAGACAAATGATTAATATTATCTCTAGCATGCAAAATATCATTTTCTAAGAAAAGATCTTTGGTAAAAAAAGAATCTCTATTAATGTGAAGAGCAGCAACAATATTCTCTCTACTAGTAGAACAAGATTCAGACACATTGATTTTAGAAAGCAAGGAAGCATTTTCATTTTCAAATATAGCAATCTTAGAATGATAGATCCTATTTTTAGATTCTAAACCTTGAAAAGGAAAAACTATGTTCTTGTTTTCATATTTAAGAACATCAATATCATGCATGAAAGAATCCACAATGTTACTATGCTCTACAGTAGCACTATACATAAGAGGTTGAGCTTCAAGAAATCGAATCTTATCAAGCAAGATATGATTTTCACGTTTAAGAGCATCTACTTGACTAAGACAAGTATTTTTATCATCAAGCAAGCATGTATTAGAATGTTCAATATCATCTATTTCTACATGCTTATTATCAACAATTCGAGCAAGCTTTTTTTTCTTTTTAGAAGACTAAATAGAGGCATGAATAGCATAAATCATAGCAATTAAAGGTTCTTTATCTAAAGAGTTTAGATTTACCTCATTTGGGTAATTACTTGTTTAAGACATGAGAGCAAAATGGCATGCTCCTTCATTACTAGAGCTTGAGCTAGATCCTCCACATGATTCTTCACTTGAGTTGGAGAAGTCACTTGAGCTTGAGTTGGAGGAGTCACTTGAGCTTTTGTTCCATTTTTCCTCCTTCTTGTACTTCTCTTTTCTTCTCTTGTGATGATGGGTCTTTTTGCCTTGTTGACAATCTATCTTGAAGTGACCCTTCTTTCCACACTTAAGGCACCAGATGGAGGAGCAAGAATTTCCTTTGTAGAGTCTACCCTTGGAGTACATGGAATCTTCTTCAATTTGAGAGTATGGAGAATCTTAACCCATAATAGCATCAATTTTAGCCTTGATTTCAGCCTTCTCCATTCTCTTTATCGCTTTATCATTTTGTCTTTCAACTTCTTCTCTCTTGTCAAGTGTGACTTCATTGGCTTGTAGATTTCCAATGAGCTCTTCAATATGAATATCACCAAGAGACCTTGCTTCTTCAATGGAAGTTACCTTGGGTTCCCATCTCTTGGGGAGAGTTCTAAGGATATTTGAGTTGATCTCTCCTCTACTCATAGGATGTCCTAGAACAAAAAGTCCATTCACAATGGTGTTGAGCCTTGAGTACATGTTGTCTATCTTCTCCTCCTTTCCCATCTTGAAGTTCTCAAGCAACCCATTGAGCATGTAGACTTTGCTTTCCTTCACTTTTTGAGTCCACTCATAAGTAATGCATAGCTTTCTCCATACCTCATAGGTCGTCTCACAAGAAGAAATCTGATTGAACTCGATGGGGGACATTGAGGCATAAATAATGTTGATGGCCCTTATATTCAAGGTAGCGTTCTTCAAGGTAGCTTCATTCCATTCTTCTATCTTTGTGTCCGATAGCTTGTATGGATGGTCCACCATTTGCCATAGTTCAAGACTTTTTCCTTGGATGTGGAATTGAAGCCTTCTCTTCCAATAGAGGAAGTTACTCCCATAAAAGATTGGAAGGTTGACAAAGTATCTCCCATCTTGGTAATCACTCATATTCTCCTTCTTGTAGAATTATGCTTGGAGAAGACTCGCTCTGATACCAATTGTTAGATTAGGGCTATAGAGGGGTGAATAGAGTTGAATGCACTTAAACAAAATTTATTAGACCTTCAAGTTATATCACAAGATAAGGTTGCTAAATAGAAAATTTGAGTACAACTAAAACATACATAGCAAGGGAGAGAGAGATTGAACAAGCACCAAGTAACAAGATATGTAGAGTGATTCCACACTCCAAACTAGGAGTATGTCAGTCCACTACCTAGAGAGGTCAACCTCTAGGATTTCTAAGTGTGTCTTCCTCTATATATTCACTAATAATAGTTACAACACATGACCCATCAAAGGACTTACCTATCCAATGCAAAGAGTCTTCAACCTTACCAAGAACTTACCCACTTTGCAATGAGTCTTTGGCCTTCTCCAAGGACTTATCCACTCTTGCAAAAGTCTTCATCCTTCTAGGAATTACCCACTATTCTTGGATCATTAGCCTTTGACTTCACCTTCACTCATTGAAGCTTTCACCAAGGACTTACCCACTTGATCAAGGAGTCTCCGGCCTTCCTCAAGGGCTTACCCACACTTGCTCCAAATTTTTGGCCATGATCTTCACCAAGGGACTCCTTCCCTTATTCTTCTTCATCTCTCTTAGCCAAGAGAGAGAGCCTTCATCTTCATGATTGAAATGAGAGATAGGGAGGCGGTGGAAGTGAGAGCCTCGATATATATGTAGGACAAGCTCTCTTACAAATCTCCTACTCATTCTAATGGATGTAATAAGTGAGTAAGCTTAGAGAGAGAGGATACTATAGGATGCACTCAAGTATGGACTAGGAACCTCATGTAGAGTGTTGCATTGAATGCACAACCTTGGAATGAAGCCCAAGGGGTCCTATTTATAGTTGGGGATGCCTCTTAGCCTTTATGAATACTTAAGAATGAAAACTAGCCATTTTGTGGCTTGCAACAGATATATTTTTGATTGTTTCAACTCCACAACGGCTAGAAACACTTTCTGCACTCTTTTGTACAATGATATCGGTCGAGTCTATAAAGGTAACTCGACCGAATGCACTATGCGACAAAGCTAATTTGACTAATCGGTTGAGATTGTCCTGGTAGGAACTCGACCGATAGATTAAATTGATTTTATTCTAGTGCAGTGGTCGGTCGAGTTCAAAGTATAGGAAACTCGATCGATCAACAATATTCTCAAAATCTATCAAGGATCGGTCGATATTATAACTCGACCAATAAAGTGCATGTAATGAATTTTGGAAAATGTCATTAAAGTGCTTAAATATTTGTTTTAAGTGCTCCTTATTTTTTCTAAGCTTGATTACAAATCATAAAATCATTACAAGTGATTTACAACATGATTCTAATGGATTTACATCATATTCCACCAAAGTGAACTTGTATTGACTTTGACTTGTCTTTTCTCCAAGTTAGGATGTGCAATTTAGGTCTTTTGGAGTGTGTTTATACCTAGTCTAAAATCACTCAAGTAGAGACATTAGACACAAATAAGTGGAATGGTTTAGTCATCATCAAAATAAGAGCTTAGTCAATTTATACCTTGAGTCAACATTGACCTAGAGTCAACAGATGAGGCTTCGACTTATTAAAAGTAACATATTTACTTTTAGAAAACAAATATGAGTTATTGGTCAATTTCACAAAACACTTAGAGATTTAGATAGATAGGGGCGTTTTTTGAAATTAAGGAGGTTTGACACTTTCTATTTCTCTTTCAATTTAGTCCCTAAATGTTCCAGGTTGTCCCTCTACTCACGACGTGTGCGGTTGTTACCACAGAACTGGAAATTGGTTACTCCCACAGGCAAAAGTTGTGTTCTCTCATAGAGGGGAGAACACTAGTCACCTAGCTACTGGCCAAGACAAAATATTAGATTGGACAATGGATAAATCATTTCATTTTAAAATCTTGATATTAGTTTGAGAATCTCTTTATTGTTTTTTAGTTACCACTTTGAAATATTTTTCCTTGTTGAAACTGACATGGTAACTAGATTATCTTTTATTCTTCCCATAGTCCACAAAGCAATCTTACATAGATTCAATCTCATAATTCTTTATTTTAGAATAGCTTAATAGTTGAATTAAGTATCAGCCTAGTTGACCTTTATTTTCCCTTCACGGGGTCCATGTGTGGTTTCGTTCCCTCAGGAACTCATGGACATGTATGACAAAGAAGACTAGAAGAGACATGCAGGAGTTGTCCTATGTTGAAGACTAGAAGAGACGTGCAGGAGTTGTCCTATGTTGAAGACTAGATAGGATCATTCTTATTCTTAATCTTGTTATCTTATGCTTAAAGCTTCTACGACTCCAATGTAAAAGCATGATTGTAATAAAGATTGTTTATACTTTTGATACATTTTGTAAACATTCGACTATAAAGATTGGGTCTTTACAACATATCTTCCTAGTCATCACTTTAAACACCAAAATTAGGGTTTATGGTATCTATTCCAACTAATTTTAAGGTTTCATCACTAATACTTCTTTCATCCCCTCATTTTGACTTGGTTCTGGAAAGCATCGATAAAACCAGAGAAAGTTTTTTGTACATATAGTAGTATAATGGAAGGTGTGTTTTTCTTCAAAAAATCATACAACATAAAACAAAATGATCTCATAATCAATGCGAGAAACAAAGTCACAATTTTTCCATGTTAGGATCTCCTTATCATGCTACACTAACATCCTCATATCAAACCTCATTATATTCAAAGATACTTGTCATAACTACCTACATCATTGTCTATGAGCAACTAGAGTCTCATCAAAAAAGGGTTTACTATTCATGATTTTTATGTGTAACTCATATGATTATAGATAACCTTTCATCATCTCATGAAAAACATAGGTTGATTCTAGGGTAAACTTCTCACTTAAATGGTAAATATGTAATTTAAGGGTTCAAATTTTGCAGACAAAATTAAAATAGTCAGAATGTGATTGCCACAACGCTGATACGATCTTGTAAGGAGTGGGGCCTGAGAGGGGATCCAATCCCTACTAAAATTTGAGGAATAAACCATTTGATCTTAACACACTAAAAAAATCATGTCGGAATAGGAGTAAATTTTTCATTTCTCAAATGATGATGTACAAAATAACCAAAGTATAGAAATGGAATAATACATATTGACTATATTTAATCTATCAAGGTTACATAATATTATCCCACTAGGGGCTTACATGTTAGCAACTAAATCAGGATCTAAGTAGAGGGATATATAAACTATCTCAAGATCATCTCCTCGAGAGTCAACTCCAAAAGATATATCCATGTCTACATGCCATGTCCACCATGTATTACACCTGGGGTTAGAAGTATACCCCATAAGAGAAGACAAAATGGAAGTTGTCAGCATAAAAGTTGGTATGTGCATGTTAATAGATAATTGATAAACATTAGGAAATAGGACATCAAATATAATAAAACTTCCCATAGAAGAGGAAAAGTACTATCCAAGTGGATAAAAAAAGAATATAAATTCCAAAGGATGATAATCAATAATACAATTGCCATTAATAAAACATAAGAGGTTCCAGAAAAGCACATATCATGAATTTAGGGCACAAAACCCATCAGAATAATAATAAACATGCATGCATGTGAGATAAGCATAGTACTAGCATAATATAAATTCAATGGCAATTAGGGCACATAACCCATGACCTAATAGAAAATGACATACAACCATACTCCCAAAAATACAATATGGAGTGGAAAGGCACACCCTGGGCGGAAAGGTGCACCTATATATAATACAAGTGGAAAGGTGCACTCAGCAAGGAATAAAGCACAACAACACCAAAGCATTACATTGCTCTAGGGATACTGAATCACAAAGCATGCAAAATGTAGAGGCAAGTGAAAGTCTAGAAATATGAAATAATAAGATGAGAATATCCAACAATCATCATGTGGGTCAGAGGATCCATAACCAAATATCCAATCATGTCCACAAATGAGATGAAACTTAAGATTGTAAACAAATACTCAAGATAAGGTTTCCTCATGGAATAGAATGAACATAATAAGAGTCCAATAAAAATGTCCATCAAACTAAGTAAACAAGTTCAATAAAAGAATGTAAGTGCTCAAATGAGTTAACCTCCCAGGAGAGAGAGGCAACAGTGTGTAGGGCATATATCCAAAGGACCAAGAGAGATATATATATGGTTAATTTCTTAATATGAATAATAGAGAATGCAACATACCTCAAATTAAGTCTACATATGTCCAAGGTCAAAACCCTAATTCCATCTCAATTCACAAACAACCTATTAAAGGCATGTATAACACTAGGGTTACATTTACATCAATTGCATAAACCCTGAAAATTGCATTTTTATTAATATTGAGTTAGGTTATGAAACCATACCACCTTGTAGGTTATATTATAGTGAACCATAACATATTTTACTTTATTTTACTAACTTATTGATTATTAGTTATGAATTCTACAAATTCTAGCCAATTAGAGAGATCCACAAATGTTGTATATTTATTAGTAGATTAGATTTATGTAATGAAAATTACACTATAAGATAGAGAATGAAATATTGGTTTCAAAACACATTTTCTTATATTTTTCTTGGTTACTAATTAAGAGTTATAATTTTTGGAAAAATTGGCCAATCATAAATTTCAGGAAACCCACATGTATAAATCATTATCCTTTCAGGGGGGGCAACTGAGCTGGCCCTGTAGAATATAGTCACATGAATTGGCTCCTTCCAAACAAGAGGAGCATCATAAACCTCGCCAAAGTTCAATGAAAAGGTGTGAGTCTTCTCGGTCCCTCCCAAAGGTTAGGAACTCACCCTCAGTCATTGACAATGAGTAGGAAGGAGGTGAGTCTAGGGAGATGTCTTTGACCAAAAAATGGAGAAAATAAGAAATCAAGAAAGGTCCAAGAGGGTGTGGTGTAAGTTTTGGTAGGATTTCTCAGAGGTCAAATGGCCTTCAGATATGAGGAGGCGGAAGAAAGGTGGGAAATAAGGGGCAAATAGAGGAAGGTTGAGGCAGGATGTGGCTAGTGCGAAAGGTGATGAAACCCTATGGAATAAATAGTCATCGGGTTTGGATGAAAGTAAGGGATGTGTGGGAGATAGAATCAGGGAAAAAGGAGGATGGGATAGGGAAAGAGAAAAGTGAAAATATTAGAGAGGGTAATATTTGTTGAGCATCTAGTTTTCGTCTTGGAACTAAGGAAGAAGAAAGCACTCGACTGTTTAATTACAAAATAAGCAAACAAGATGACCATGTTCTTTAAATGACCCCAATACTGCTGCAAATGAATCGTGTGACAAAGAATTAAATACAAAACATAGGAAATTGAAGATATTAACTTATATATTAAATTTTATGGCCATTTAAGGTAATTTTTCTCTCCTATTTCAATTAGGTTAGCTATCAAATACCAATGAATATGAAAAATTTAAACGTAGGCTAATTAGGGCATACAAAATCCAAATTTACCATCATATTTCTCTTTTAGGATCATTTAATATTTTATTTCAATATTTTTAGGTTTTATCTTATATTTTTTCCTTTATGAAATTAGGATAGTTAGGATTTTTCAAATAATGTGAAACTTGTCACTTAAGCTAATTAGGACCCAAAGATCATGATTTACCATTATATTTAACTTTTGAGAATCCCTTCTTTGAGTTCTAATACAATTATGATTTTAGGCTCAACACCATTAAATTATTGTAACATTACAAAATTATCATCATTATTTATTATTTGGAATCCCATTATCTTCACATTGTTACTTAAAAGTTATCTTCTATCATTATGTACAAATTCCCACATTTTACTTATTTAACATATTTATTTCATTAATTTAATATTTAGTTATATAATGGTACATTATTCATATCTATGGATATGGAAATATCACTTGTTATTCTAGTTCATGTATTAAGTACATTACTTCTCATTAAACATCTTTTAGCCATTATGTGAATATCAGTTAGAATAAGCAATGCATGTGATATATTTTATACACTTACTTACAGGTTAGCACATATACATGTTATTATGTTAATATGGGACGTTGATTATATAACCCTATGCCATTTAATGTGCAAATAATATTCATTATGCTACATCTTTGATCTTATTTTGTAAAATCTAAGAAACCAAGTTTAAACACCTCCTGTTCATGAAATAAGATAAGATCGTAGGTTTGGGTATGTTACAGATGCACTCCAAAATAATGTTTTGAAATCAAGATTGATGATTGGACCAATTTTATCTTAAATCATATTGATCCACTTTAATTGGAGTGGCCGAGCCAAATGGATCGGAAATGACACCAACATGATATCAACAAAATTTAAACAGAAAAAATAAACTGGTCACCATAGTATAAGGTAAATAATGGTTATAATGAGAAAACTAGTTGACATCGGAATACACACACACAAACACACACTGTAACAACCCTGCCTCCCAGTAACCCCCAATTAAGGGAGACCAAAAGGTCAGAGTTGTTATCCTAATTACTGGATCAATGGTTCGACAAATAATCAATAATAATTACTAAATTCTACCAAAACTATACTGAAGCTGGAATAAAATAAAACTTTGCATACCTTTTTCAAAAACTTGGATATCTAACTTTTATCCACCTCTAGAATCTATTCTAACTAATCCTCCTTGGACTATATATCTTAATTTCACAGTATGCCACTTTACTATTTGTCCTTTTCAATTTGTACCTAAATCGCCAACAAACAAAATGTCGGTCAGCATAAATGAATATGTCGGTATGTGGGGGAAACAATAATCGTGCAACTATGGTAACAATGTAAGCAACCAAATATCATTTAACAATCAAGGTTACATTTTAAGCAATACTTCTCAATCCATACCTATCCCCTTATCTCTGTGTTGTCCCTAAAGTGGACTTGGATACTACCTCTCTCATATGGTAGATCCTTACCCCCATGGTCCTACCTCACATGTAGCCATTACTTAGGGTTGTGGAGTTGCATGGCCCTACCCAAAGGTAGCCCAATCTCTGACTCATGGTGACTTGATGGACCTACCCCATAGGTATCCATGTAATAAGTCATCTAATGACCTGATGGACCTACCCCATAGGTAGCCATGTACTAAGTCAATCTATCAAGCTACAGAGATGACTTGGATCTGAGCTAGTAGGCATATATCTTAGGTGATAGTCATATCCACATTATAGTATGCATGAATTAAATTCATCCAACAGTTTAATTCAAGCCACTGATAAAAACTTCAAAAATCCTCAAAAACTAGTTTGAGATATTCATAAGTGTAACCACATACCTGATCCAGAGTAACTTGATATCCAAGCAAGAATATTCAAGAACAATCAATCAAGCAATCAACAATATCCTAAAATTAATGCATAACATCCAAGTGTCATTGTTTTTTCCAAAACATTCTCAAGATTGACTTGGATTCCACCTTAGGATTTCTAGGCCAACTTTAGGGTTTTAGTCTCCATAACACATTTATCACTTTTAATGCCTTTTTAGTTCACAAACCATAATTTCAACATCATAGGCACAATTGAATGTCAATTAAGTCCAATATGCCTCTTTTACACTAAAACTACCATCTTTATCCTTTTAAGTCATGTCAAGATCATTAGGCTCAATTATCATCTTTGGTTTCTTCCAGATTAACAACTCATAATTCATTATGGTCTAATTCACATATGAACTCTATTTATTACTAATTCCACACTTATCCACTAGAAAACCCTAATTGCCAAATTAAGGGAATTTATCCACAATTAGGAACTTTTATACTCAAAATAGCATAGTATCATCATATCTCAGCTTCATTCATGGATTTGATCAATTAAAGCCATTAAGAGTCATAATTATCAAAATTAGGGCTTCAAGGCCCATTAAAGCATATTCATGTACATGGAACCCTACATAAAACCAACTATGCAGAAAGATCATCCTTTTGGATCTAATTTTCTCTTTTTACTAACAAAAGGTTAATATCAACTTTAAACATCTATATAACCCTTCCCAATTCATTAATCATCAAATATTAGGGTTTTTCATTAATTAAACCATTAAAGATAGCATATTTTCATACTTTTTGAATTTCAAGCAGAATTAGGCTTCAAATATAATTTCTTTGCTTTCCTCTCATTCTGAGGATCAATTTTCATATATAACACTTTGATATACTAGTTACCAATCTTTTCCTATGTTTTTTTGCAAGAAAAACAATTATTGACCAACCAAGCAATGCCATGTCAGCGCTTACCTATTGATCTCGAGTCCACGTGGATTCCAACAAAACTCTTTTTTGCTCTTTCCTTCATTCACAAGCACCGGGGGAAAGGAGGTATTTTCCTCCTTGCTCGTCTTCCACCTCTCGCCCATGCTACCGTGAACAGCAGTCAGGCCAAGGTCAACCCAGAGGTTGACCCATAGCTATAGGCCACCGGAGAAGCACCCAAGGTGCAGAACGCAGCGCCGAACCTCCCTGAACTTGAATGTGGTCTCGATTTCTTCAATTCTTGCCTGAGTCATCGGGGCATAGCAGCTCTTCTCCGGTAAGAATCTCGGCCGGTCAGGGGTGCAGAGTGGGCAATTTCCCACAATTCGTTGCTCCCATCAACTCGCCTCATCAGCACAGACTCACTGAGGTACTTTGGGTCTATGCACATGGCATGTAGCCCCCCTATATATAGGTCCTCTTATGGCTTCCAGGAAGCCCTAAATTGGGCAAAATACCTGGAGGCAACGCAACACAGGGAAACTATGGGTAGATCAACTCAGATTGATCCCTCAGATTCTTTGGAAAGGTTTCCGAGTTTGTCTACGCATACAATCGTGAGAAAATCCCCATGGAAAACTATTCTACCTTCCTTAGATGGCCCGAGGTGGGTGACAATGCAGACGTCAGATCTTAGATCAACGGGTGTCATGCCACACGCAAAAATAGAAAATAGGGAAATTGGATAATTCTCTTAGAAATAAAGGATTCCCTTTTACTTTGGAAAAATCATAACTCTCAAACCGATTATCCAATTAATACCAAATTTTAAAGGAAAGTTCATAAAGAATTAATATATTTATGTTACAAGTTTGGAGCCAAAATACAAAAGGAATAACTCCTTTTCTTCATTTGCAAGTCAATGACTTATAAGGCATTTATTTATGCCTTAAACTTATATTTTCTCTCTCCTAATTGTTTATTTTCTTTACTTTGATTCCTTTTATTATTAGAAACCATGTAGACATGAAATATTATCCGAGATGGATCCATTATCCATATTTCCACATGTTTCTTGTATTTCATTATTATCTCATATTTTCTTCTTAATAAAGCAATATTTAATTAATCCTTTCTCTTTCTTATTGCAATATCTTTGCAACTTGGACTCCTTGGAACCCAAGGAACCCAAAAGGCATGAAATTCCATCTTGGGAAATATTCCTTTGCCTTTTCCTTATCTATTATCCATTTTCTTATTTATTCAAATAAATTCCTTTTTCCTTTCTTTTTCTTTTTATTTCAATTGGGGTTAATAGCCAATAAAGCCCACTAAGAAAACAAACTAATATGAACGAAAACCATTCAACTCAAACAAATAAATCAACCATTGATTTCATTTATCATTAAAAGGAGATTTACAAATCTCATTACATGGTTTAGAAAAATGAGGTTATAACATTCTCCCCTCCTTATAGGAATTTTGCTCTCAAAATTCATCAATCATACAACAATTCAGGATAAGACTTTTCCATGTCCATCATTGGCCCCTATATGGCTTTACCCTATCCATGGCACTTCTAAAGAACCTTTATCATCACATATTCTTTTCCCTGAGTTCTTTCACCTTGGCATCCATAATCCTCACAGGTGACTCAGGACATTTCAGCTTTTTTTCAAAGCTAAATAGGATCATGGCTTAGATACCTCACATAGTGCACTAGATTGTACTTGTGGAACACATCATACATTACGTTATCCTGAGGGGTAAGACTAAACATAGCCATCTCCACCAATCCTCTCAAATGGACCCATGCAGCTGGGACTCAACTTTCTTAGCTTAGAGGGGTCAGATTTCATATCACATATTCTCCTACAGTGAACTGCATGTCAGTCTCCTTTGCATCAACTTATGACTCATGTCATCCCTAGGCTCTTTTTTATCCATTGCACAATCAAAGCGACTTCATCTGCACACACTATGGTCTTTTTCTGACCTTTGTGAGATCCCTTCACCAACATCATCTCAATGAAGTGGTGACCGACACAACCTCCCTTACAGAGCTTCTTTACATCCCGATACTGGCTATGGTGGTTATCATCACATCTTACATAGGATAAGAACTGTATCCATGTATCACCTTGAATGAGCACACATGCCCTCATCAGACCCTCTAGTCTGGATCATACTAACCATTAGTTAGGGGTGATAAACTATACTAATATCGAGTTCTTCATGTATCTACTTCCACCTCATGGAAGTAAACCTTTAGGTCATACTCAAGAACCTTTGAACTCGTATCATGGTATAGTTGAACCATCTCTCTTACATGTAGTTCAACCGGATCTGTCTCCCGACAGTACTCGCTCATATACAACACACATACTTTAGAGACATCTATTGTGTAATATTGCTACAAATTTAAGTATTTTATCATCAGGTTACATGCCATTCTAATCCACCATGCTTATAATTGAACTTATCTTTTCTAGTGACAAATTATGCCAATTATAAATAGCAATTAAATGTTCCATGTTTTTTTTTCAAATTTCAATAAATAAAATATTTTAATTTCTTGGGTATATTGGTGGTGTACCTTATGCTAACTTTACATATTTTTTTGATATTGACAAGAGAGATGTATAAAATGAATTAATATCTTAAATGTTACACTATATGTATATTTTCATAACAATTGCAAACAAAAATATATTTAATTACTTCTAAAAAGTATAAAATTGTTAGGGATTTTATATAAGATCCATTAGGTTTTCATATTGACAAACCTATACATATTTATATCGATAATTACTATAGTAATACTCATTCAGATCCATACATGTTCATATATAACATAACTCTTTCAGATAATAAAGTGGGATATGAGGAAATGAAAATTTTACATGACACATTTTATTAACTTGGTTCATTTTGTCATTTGGTTCTATTCAATTATTGACACTTTTCGGTAGCATCGTCTTGATCACAATCTTCTTAATGATCATTCCATGTCGACATCTAATGTGTTCTCAAGTAGGAAGTATAATTATGTTTTTGATGCCAAAAATGATATAAGTTATTGGAATTTCAAACATGTTTATATGTAATGTACTATTTTTATATGGCCAACAACAATAATTCTTATTTCGTACAATCCAAAGTTATATGATTGTCATGAGATTTTTCTATATTATTTTGTGAGGCTTATAAATGCACATTACCTAAGAAATTCATTTACATAAAATTTGACTAATACATTTGAGTTGCGCACACCCATAAACCTCCTTCACTTAATAAGAAAAAGAATGTTGCTTCTATGACATGAAATTTGAAATATTTGAATATGCTTACTGTATGGAATACAAATAGCATAATATTTTAAGAAGTATGACAACACGCATCATTCTTATTAAAATTAATTTTAAAAATAACCAAATATTTATATCAAATATTAATAAAAAAGGGTTGGTCCTACGGTATTAGTACGAAACACGATACCTCAAATAAATACATTAGGAAACCCTAATAACATCACATTAACAACCAGTTCACAATTTATAACGGTCTAGATTTATGTGTATTGTTGTATAGTGTCTTGTGTATTCGATGTGTGCATTTTATTTATTGGTCTTTAGGGAAATATGTACCGAAAAGCACATGACTCATTACAGCACAACAAACACCTTGAACAGTTCCTATAGTCTAGCATGTTTTGTACACTTTGTATTGTCCATATATGATCCATGAATTTTTTTTTTATTTTTACTAAACAAATACAACAACCAACAGTAAAATATTGTCCTTATAATGTTATGCAATAGGTCAATTTTTTATATATAATGTTGTTTCTCACTTTGTGTTTTATCTACATACACATTATGCTCCATGCTTATACATAATGGATTGATGTGAAAGTAGGGGCACTTTTTATGTATTAGAGTTTTTATTCATCATATATGGATGGAAATTATATTTGGGATATGTACCCTATCTCTGAAAGTTATTAGGGAGGAATGGTTCAAGACCTATACAAATTCATCTTATATGAAATAATTATCTTCTATATAAATTCATAAAGGTATTTAACTACTTCTTATTTTAATTTAATTACGTTCTAGTGCTAAAATAAGTATCTACTTCATCCATGTTAAGATTTTGTTAATTCACTAAGTTGTGTTTCTAATTATTAAAAATAATACCCCTAGTGTTTTTAAGCTCAAGTATTTCATGTGATAGTGACATATGATGCAAACATAGAAATAAGAAATTGTTATACAAAACGACGGGGCAAAAGAATGATTCGACACACAACAATATTACTAAATTTCATATTTGAGTTGGGTAATGTATTCGGCATTGTTAACTGATTCTTTAATACGTAAGCATGATTAACATTAGCATGGTTATGATTTAGGATCTTGATCATAAACTAGTCACTAAACAATGTAAAACATACCCGTAGACATTGCGGAATATGGAAGATGAGATCTTGATGAAGCAAAACTTCTAGATCTGAAACGTGTCTTCTCTCCCTTCTCCTAAGTTGTCAGCCGTAAGCCGTGATTGCGGTTTTCGTGAGATAACCCTAAGATGGATTTCAGGTTATATTTATAGGCAGAGAGAGGGATAGATTTCTCTATAAGATTTAATCGCAACTGTCCATCAAGGTTGCTAAATAATAGAGAAAGTCTTCTAAATTAAATCCCAATCCTATTAATTCAACAACTTCATGTTTAGACCATGATTGTTATATGGGCCACATAATAAATGCTTTTATTGAATTTCAGAATATCCACAAGTCCATAATAATAAGGACTTGTGGGTCACGGAATTTCCAACAGTCTCTCACTTGGTCCATATTACAATTCCATTATGGTGTTATACAGGAAAACATAAGGCATGCATAAATGATGAAACAATATATATAATGGGTTTGTCTTAATTACTTTGGTTAACCTAGATCATTGATGAGAGTCATAGTGGTTCTATATTAATTAAAGAACATAATTCCTTCCATGTACCACAGACCAACAACCAAATTAACCAATTCTGTATAGTGAAGCAATCATAATTGTCCACTTAATGTCTTAGGAAAGACTATTTCTGTTATCATACATTACAATAATATGTATATAACAAGTCATGATATGAAATAGAAAAATTCAGAAGTTCCAATATTGAATACTCAAATAATGTCATTACAAAAGCACATAGCAATCCACAAAATAAGAAAAGCTACTGGTTACCCTCAAGACCCATTGTTTCTGCATGCTGCTTAAATGTCTTGGGTGGCAACCCTTTAGTAAATGGATCTGCTATATTAGCACTCATATTAATGTACTAAATTGACACTCTCTTCTCCTGAATTTCTTCTTTAGCCGATAGATATTTCATCTCCATGTGCTTTATGCCCTTAGAATATCTATCATTCTTTGAAAAGAACACTGCTGCGGCGTTATCACAATAAATTTTCAGCGGCCTAGCAATAGAATTCATGACTCTAAGCCCTGAAATAAAATTCTGCAACCATAATGCTTGAACTGTAGCCTCAAAACATGCTACAAATTCAGCCTCCATGGTGGACGATGCAATGATGGTTTGTTTGACACTCTTCCACAAAATGGAACCTCCAGCTAAAACAAACACATAACCAAAAGTGCTTTTCCTAGTATCCACACATCCACCAAAGTCTAAATCCATGTAACCAAACACTTCAAGGTGATCGGTATGCCTGAATGTGAGCATATGTTTCTTCATTCCCTATAAGTACCTCAACACTTTCTTTGCAGCTTTCCAATAATCAATGCCTAGATTGCTTTGATAATGACCCAACATACTGACTGCAACACTAATATCTGGTCTTGTGCAAACCTGTGCATACATCAAACTTCCTACAAGTGAAGCATAAGGAATTTCTTTCATTTGATGACGCTCTAATTCAATTTGAGGACATTGACTTAAGCTGAACTTATCCCCTTTCTGAATTGGAACAACATTAGAATCACAAGATGCCAAATTAAATCTTTCCAAAACTTTTTTGAAATAAGCATTCTGAGACAATCCCAAAAACCTATGTGACCTATCACAGAATATTTCTATCCCAATCACATAAGAAGCCTCTCCCATATCTTTCATTTCAAAATTTTGAGAAAGAAAATCCTTAGTTTCCCGTAATAAACCAAGATCGTTGCTAGCAATTAGAATATCATCAACATATAGAACCAAGAATGCAAACTTACTCCCACTAATCTTTAGGTATATACATTGATCAACAATGTTTTCAGTAAACCCAAAGGCAGTGATGGTATTGTGAAACTTAATATACCATTGTCGTGAAGCTTGCTTTAATCCATATATTGACTTCCTTAACAAACAGACCATGTTTTCCTTTCCATCAATAATGAAGCCTTCTGGCTGAGCCATGTAGACTTCTTCTTCTAAACTCCCATTCAGAAAAGCCATTTTCACATCCATCTGATGTAACTCTAAGTCAAAATGAGCTACTAAAGCCATAATGATTCGTAAAGAATCCTTTTTAGAAACTGGAGAAAATGTTTCATTATAATCAATGCCCTCTTCTTAATTAAAACCTTTAGCTACTAGTCTGGCTTTATGTCGTTTGATTTTACTAAGAGAGTCACGTTTGGTCTTATAGACCCACTTACAACTGACTTTCTTATGTCCTTCTCGTAAATCGGCCAACTCCCAAACTTTCTTTGTAGACATAGAGTTTATCTCATCACACATGGCATCGATCCATTTCTCATAGTTTTCAGATTTCATGTCTTATGAATACGTTTTCTTCAAGATTTATGGCTTTTCCATAAACTTTTCATATTTTAATCTTTTTCTTCTTCTTTTTTTGTCAGTAAGTGTGCCTCCTTCTATTCATATACATAAATCTTTACAAGTGGGGAGCTAAGCTCAAAAATAAAGACCTATCTATGCAGGGCTTTATAATCGCTATCTATTCTTCTCCACACACGAATTGTGGATGGAGTTACATTGTCAAAAATAATTTGAATTCTAGCTACCCAGATGACGTTCTATGGTAGGTCCATTTCCTTGTGGCATGACCCGTGGGTCAAGGGGGCCTTTCTTGAGGATGTTATTTCAGTCTCGAGATCACTGAAACTATGATCTAACTTGGGAAGTAATGCTCATCTCAGCATGATCATTTCTAATTGTGAATGGAAAATTCCAGATATTAGAGGCACTGAGGATCTCCATGCTGTTTGTGAATCCATCACCCTCCAAGCCAAATACGAATGTCATTTTGAAGGACTGCAGACATTCTCCATGAGAGGGGCTTGGCAAATGTGCAGAACCAAACACGCCCATGTGAATTGGGTTGACTGGCTTTGGCGTTCTACTGCGCCAAACCGAATCAAGGTCTCCTGATGGAAAATATTACAAAAGCATCTGGTTACTGAGGATTTCCTATAGAGAAGAGGGTTCCATCTGGCCACTAGGTGCAGCCTTTGTGCTAGACAGGCTGAGAACATCTCCCATGTCTTCTGGTCGTGTAGTTTTACCCTGGAAATATGGGAAAGAGCCAAGAATAGAATGCCATGGTGGCCGAGATCCTTCGAAGACCTGCTACATATTTTTTATAGAAACTCTAAGCTACTAGGGATTCTTATTTTGTACCACATCTGGGTAGCTAGAAATCAAATTATTTTTGACAATGTAACTCCATCCACAATTTGTGTGTGGAGAATACTAGATAGTGATTATAAAGCCCTGCATAGATAGGTCTTTCTTTTTTAGCTTAGCTCCCCACTTGTAAAGCTTTATGTATATGAATAGAAGGAGGCACGCTTACTGATTAAAAAAATAGATTATATCATCTAGGTAAGGCAATCTACCATAACCCATATTGCATCCTGACCTTCCTTAGTCCAGGGAGACTTACCACGACATCCATAGTGATGAACTCCCATTTCCTCTCAGGGACTGTTATCCTCCATATCAACTCAATGGGTTATTTGTGTTCGTCCTTCACCTCCTGACATGCATGGCGACAAGCCACATGCAACTCCGTACACTTCTTAGGCATCCAAAGCACGACTATGACTTATTATATTAGTAGTACCACGTTGTATGGTGAACTTAAAATCATGATCTCCTATATGTCATGATTCCTCAAGGTTGATTCCTTAGAAACCCTAAAACACTCTAGTCGGGGTTTCATCACCTTCTTTTCCAGAGAAGTGCATTTGAGGTTCTACAACCATCTTTATATCACCACAAACCCTAGGTTGTCTAATCAAGTAACCACTAACTTGGTCATCGGATCTCATTACATCTGAGTGTTAGCCCAACATATATCCTTTTCTAAACTTAGGGCTAACCTAACAACCTCTTCTAACCTCTAGCTAAACTAGGCAGCTGCATCTCAACTAGAGCATCCATTACCACCTCACATCCTTATGTATTAGGTAATATTGAAGACATACACCTCCATGTATTCCAATTATTATATCATCTCAAACTCTAAGTCTGTCTTCATCAAGAAAACTCTGAGCTCATCCTCTTGGTTATCGAATCCTTGTATAACTCATATATTCCACATAGCTCATGATAAAAACATCCTCATAAGATGACTACCTTAGTTCTCTTGATGTTTGTAAACCATCCACATATCATTCACTCCACAAGGGTATGTTATTATCTCTATCCTTATAGCAATGTTTCAACTCACATCATATTTATCCTTAGTGTATGGCATGCGTACTGCCCTATCTCTCACCCCCATAACGAGAGGAAATAAACATTTGGCAGTCATCCAAATACAAAGTTCTTCTCATTCCAAGAGTAGAGATGGTGCATCCCACATTGCCAGTACACCTTCCAATCTAAGTTCAAACGTGCAACACATGTATCCACATCATGAACATCTTGACATCAGGGTTACTTCCATGGAAAACTGGTCTCGAACCCACTTGGGTCATCATACCATCCTTGGTCATCTCCTCTAGGTTTGTAGGGTGTCGGCACTTTTGGGGACATCCCTCTTCCCTTATGCATCAGAGAGTGCCCTCCTCATTTGCCCTTTGGGTCCATGAGTTCATGAAGGTGATCAATCTCCTAACCCATGGCCCTTAGACAATGATAGTTGTTACCTCCCAACCCTACAGTCATGTGCAACTAGGGAATTAGGTAACTCCTACTCTCATTGGTCTTATCCCTACCTGACCCTAAGATAGACTTAGGATTCTAACATAGTACATGTCCAACTTAGAACCTTACCCAAGTCTCCATCAACTCTCTCTGCATTCGTGGTCTGACTTACATCCTTTCATAGGGGTCACGGCGACCTACCTACCTTGGCCAGGCCCCATACCGATTACCTCCATGGTAACACATCCACATGCACTTAGAGATGATTATCTATGGGTCTACAGGTTTATTCTCATACCATGTACTCTCCACTTAGCTTCTCAAGATCCTATGAGACCTCTTAAGGTTACCTCAAACCCAACAAAAGTTGATTCATACCCTACAAAAGGGTCCTCTCCCAGGATGGGAGGAAACTATCTCTTGATACCAACAAAGGTCACAAACATCCTTATGCCCAAGGTTTACATCCACATGAGCATACTTAGCCCTAGCAAGCTACTAAGGCACATAGCTAACAAGTAGACCACCTACTAAACCATGCTAGGTCTCCATGATAGGTCATACTTGTTCTCATTCCTCAACATTGGACCATCATCATACATACATGTCTATGTCCCAAACTATATGTAGGGGTTCATCAAACATACTCCTTAATCTGAGGGGTTTCCCTTTCCTCTAAACATGAGGAGTGCCATGCTCGAATCTATAGAAATTCAAATCTCATCATGAGCATCAGGTGCACCAGGTACTACTACTTCCCCTCTTAGATCTAGGAACCCTAGGTTCACTTTTCTGCAAGAGCTGTCCAACTGCATGCTCAACATTCTAACCACGAACCAAGCATGTACGAGGTACACCATGCATGTCCTATTATCCTTCCACTTGAATGACACCTCAGAGTTGAGACCTCCTCAAGGACAACCAACTAGGTATAAGGCCTCACAACTTGTTACTAAACCTCCTTAGGGTCTAAGGAACTCTTCTTTCTATCCTTAGAAGGTAAGCACCTATATCATATGCACATAGGTACCAGTAGCCTCATTCTTCTTCTAGGGTTTAGTTCCTCTAAAGGCAACCAAGAACCACAAGGACTATGCACGAGGCAACCACAACCATCCACTTAGGTCGTAACATACTCAACTTCTCAGGGTTCCTCATATTCTAGAGTTTAAGCTTCCATCCTTCTTGCTCGGGTCTTTCTCTCTCTCTCTCTCTAGAGCTAACCCTACAAACAACCTTACTACTAGAGATTCTCTCTCTAAGGTGAATCAAGCTCATATGCATACACCTACATGGGTGAGACGTATGATCAACCTATTTTTGCTCAAGGTTACCCATAGCTCTTTATGCTTATCTCATAAGCTATCTGTTATTCCCTTTAGGCCCAGGTTTTTAACCTACTTCTAGTAATATTAATGTACTCTAGGTGCATACTATGCCATGCTCATATCAGCCCATAGGGTTTCTATAGGGTCATCACTAACCTCATCAATGAAGGGGTTATCCTTCACCCTAACACGCATGACTCTACCAGGGTTGGGTCACCCAAAAGGCACTAAGTCAACCAACCTCACATAGATCATACTTCTCATAGGTATCCAAAACCAAAAGTGTGTCAACCCACACACATGGTCGACCATGGCATCTAGTCATCATGCAATCTCTCTCTCTAACCACCACTTAGGGTTAGGGTTAGCATCATCCTCATAAGATGTGCCAGGTCTCCACCTTTAATGGAGGTCTCTTCCTCCAATACCAACTCTACTTCATCCTCCTAACAAGAAGGTCTAACCTCAGGTCTCTCCTGAGGGCATGACAACACATGTCATAAGACCTAAGCATGCAACTAATCTTTAGTTTACGCTTAAACTATTAAGCTTATGTCCATGACATCTTGTTTACATGCTTTTCATTAATTTGGTGGAGGATTCCTTAACCTTATCACACATACCCTATCCTCAAGAGGGTGAGTAAGAGAGAGAAAAACCTTAAACCTTAGAATCATAATAGAATTAGGGTTGAGAAGGGATGAAAATAGACGAGAGAGTCCTAAAGGTATCTTATTTTGAGTCAGATCCTAAGACATTGGCCAGGCAGTCACATAGATCTGGGAGTCCTCGTATTCTGACTAGCGGTGCGGAGGAAATTCTTGCCAGCCCCCAGATGTGATCCTTTTCTAGACACCTCTATCTTTCAGAAAATCCTCTAAAACTACCTTGGGTTCTACAGAGTTTGTAAAATTTAATAATTACTAAGGATTAAATGAGGAACCAAGGCTCTGATACCAAATGTAACGACCCCACCTCCCGGTAACCCCCAATTAAGGGAGACCAATAGGTCAAAGTCGTTATCCCAATTAATTGGATCAATGGTTTGACAAATAATCAATAATAATTACTAAATTCAACCAAAACTCAATTGAAGCTGGAATAAACATAAAACTATGTATACCTTTTTTAAAAACTTGGATATCTAACTTTTATACACCTATGGACTCTATTCTAACTAATCCTCCTTGGACTTTATTTCTTAATTTCTTAAAACACTGACAAAAAAAACGTCGGTCAGCATAAATGAATATGCCGGTATGTGGGGGAAACAGTAATCGTGCAACTATGGTAACACTGTAAGCAACCAAATATCATTTAACAATCAAGGTTACATTTTAAGCAATACTACTCAATCCATACCTATCCCCTTATCTTTGTGTTGTCCCTACAGTGGACTTGGATACTACCTCTCTCATATGTTAGATCCTTACCCCCATGGTCCTACCTCATAGGTAGCCATTACTTAGGGTTGCGGAGTTGCATGGACCTACCCAAAGGTAGCCCAATCTCTGACTCATGGTGACTTGATGGACCTACCCCATAGGTAGCCATGTACTAAGTCATCCAATGACCTGATGGACCTACCCCATAGGTAGCCATGTACTAGGTCAATCTATCAAGATACAGAGAGGACTAGGATCTGAGCTAGTAGGCATATATCTTAGGTGATAGTCATATCCACATTATAGTATGCATGAATTAATTTCATCCAACAGTTTAATTCAAGCCACCGATGAAAACTTCAGAAATCCTCGGAAAACTAGTTTGAGATATTCATTAGCATAACCACATACCTAATCCAGAGTAACTTGATGTCCAAGTAAGAATATTCAAGAACAATCAATCAACAATATCCTGAAATTAATGCATAACATCCAAGTGTCATTGTTTTATCCAAAACATTCTCAAGATTGACTTGGATTCCACCTTAGGATTTCTAGGCCAACTGTTATAACCCCAATTTTTGGGTTCAATTGGTGAGAAATGTAATTTCTCATATTAAAGATATTTGAACAAATAATGATATAATTTGCCTCAAATAAATGGATTTCATTGACAATAGCCTTGATGTTTGTGTTGTGGGCTTTATTGGCTATTAGTCCCAATAACAAGGAAATAACAAAGAAAATTCAATTAGTAAATGAATAATTGAATATTCGAGAAAAGAAATATGTAGAAACGTCTAGAAGGCAAACCCAAAGAGGATTTCGTGTCTTTTGGGTTCCTTGGGTTCCAAGGAGTCCAAAGTTGCATAAAAGTGCAATAAGAAAAGAAAAGATTAATTAACTATTTCTTTATTAAGGAATAAATGGAAAATAATGATAAAATGTGGAAAAGGAGTGGAAAGAGGCATAAATGAGATTTCTTGGGGAAATTTTGTATCCATGAGATTTCTAATGATGAAAGGAATGCCAATGAGGAAAATAAAAGAGAAATAAAGAGAAATCCTCAAAAAGAGATATTTTAAGGAGAAATAAACAAGATAATGTGAAATAATACAAATAGATGCATCTAGAAGGATAATAAATATCCTTGAAAAGGAAATTGCAAAATAATGGAGTGTCTTGGGATCCAAGGAGTCCCAATAAAGAGGAAAGAAAGAGAAAAAGCAAATAAAACAAAAATAAGAGAATAATGTGATAAATCATTAAATGACTTTTGTTATTATCGAAAAGAGAGGTTATTTGCTTTAAGAAAAGAGGATTTTGTGCTAATAGATTTAAAAGGGAAGTATAAAGAAAATAAAAGAAGTGATTTTCGTATTTATAATTATACAAGGGATAAGGAATATCTAAAAGATAATTAGTAGAGAGAGAAAGTTGCTTCTTAGAGAAGAAATCAACTTCCTATGGGAAGAAGGCATGTTTGCTTTGTGGGCAAGCACTCTGGGGGTTTCTATCTACCCCTATAAAAGGAACAGGCCCTTTAGCATAGAGTTACCTCATTTTCCTCTCATCTCCAACCGTGCACCCGCCCCTAAACCCTAACTAAGAGAAACAATGAGATTAGGCTTCCACGAGGCGGCCAAAAGGAGTGCAGTGGTAGCTCGATGATCCATGGTGCAAGGAAGGAGCCATGTTGTCACAGCCGTGCGCCAGCTTAGGCGCAGTAGTGGCCGCACAGCTGCAACTCCGGCCATGAGTTGCAGGTCTGTGCAGGTCAAAACGACCGACCTGGACACGGTATGGGAGGCGGCCCACGTGCGTTAAGGCGTGGCAGAGGTGGAGTGCGGTTTTCCGGCGAGGTTCATGACCTAAGGAGGAAGAACTAGCCCCCGCAAGGCTGCAGCTAGCGGCCGCTAGGGTTGGCTGGAGGTGGAAGACAAACCCTGGGTCGTTGGATGGAATTACCCCTTCGCGGTGTGAGGGAGCGTCCACTTAAGCGAGGGCAACTTGGTAATTGTGTTATGTTTTCAAACTGAGCCGCATGCCTGGAAACTTGGTGACGTGGCAATCTCTGATTGGCCGGAATGTAATTTCCTTGCAAAATTCATAATTAAATATTCGTAGCTCGGATGACAAAAGTTTATATATGAATTTTGATCAGAAAAATGCAAGGAGCCCATTAAAAATAGTTTTATAGCCTGAATCTGATCATAGTTCGAAAAGTAGTGTAAATTATCATCTTTAATGAATTAAAGATTAAGAAACCCTATTTTGATATGATTAATGTGTTTAATAGGGTTTAATGGATCTTTAGAGTTGATATTAATCTTTTAAATGTAAAAAGGAACATTGAGTTCAAAAAGGAAGAACTTTGCACATGATTAGTCTAATTTAGGGTTTATGTGCTTAAATATGTATGAATTTGAAAAGGGCATAAAGTTATCATCTTTAATGATTCAATTAAGGAAAAACCATTAGATTTGATGATAGATGGATAATTCAAGTTGATATTAACCTGTTGTTAATGAAAGAGAAAATAGGATTTAAAAATATGATCTTTTTATATATTTGGTTTAATTTAGGGTTTCGTGCATGATTATGCACTAATGAGCTTGAAAACCCTAATTTTGATGAATATGTCTTTTAATTGGTTTAATTGTGTAAATCCATGAATAAAATAGAGATGTGATGATCCTAAGCCAATTTGAGCTTAAAAGATCCTTAATGTGGATAATTTGAGTAATTAGGGTTTTTATGAGTGGAAAAGTTGTTTTAGGGTTTGTTAACTTAAAAAGGATAAAGAGTGAGAAATTGATCTAAGAAACCCTAATGCATCCTAATGAGACTTAGAAACCTTAGAAAGGTGTCCCAAGTCAATAAGGAGTTTTTTGGGATATGCTTGTGACAATTAGACATTATACATGTTTTCAGGATCAATGTTTGCTTGATTGATTGATTGGCTTGCTTGATTGGACATCTAGTTGGATTTGGATAAATTGTTGCTCCAAGACAGGTATGTGGTTACTTATGAATAACCACTTAGTTTTCCGATGGTTTCTCAGACGTTTAATCGCATTGAATGCAACTAAACTGTTTGGATGTTCATATTGCAAATATAAAGTGACTATGACTATCACTTAATGTATATGCCTATAAACTCAGATCTTGGATTCTCTCTGTGGCATAATAGCTAACCTAGTACATGGCTGCCTATGGGTAGGTCCATCAGGTTAGAGAAAGGCCTAGTACATGGCTACCTATTGGGTAGGTCCATCAGGTCTATGGATGACCTAGTACATGGCTACCTATTGGGTAGGTCCATTAGGTCTATGGATGACCTAGTACATGGCTACCTATTGGGTAGGTCCATCAGGTCTATGGATGACCTAGTACATGGCTACCTATTGGGTAGGTCCATCAGGTCTATGGATGACCTAGTACATGGCTACCTATTGGGTAGGTCCATCAGGTCTATGGATGACTTAGTACATGGCTACCATGGAGGTAGGACCATCAAGTCACATTGAGTTAGATATTGGGCTACCTTCGGGTAGCGCCATGCGACTCTATTACCTAAAAGAGAGGTGAAATCTATGTCCACTGCAGGGACAGCCCAGAGTTCGAGAATATGTATGGGTTGAGTTGTATGGATTAAGATGTAATCTTGATTGTTAAATAATTAATTGAATGATTATATTGTTAACATAGTTGAACATTATCTATTTCCTCCACATACCAGCTTCGGCTGACCGACGTTTTGTTTGTCAGCGTTTTAGGTACAATGAAAAGAACAAATAGTAAAGTGGCACATGTGATACTAAAAGAGAATTAAAGAATAAGGAGGAACTAGTTAGAACAGTTCAGCTGAGGTTAGAAGTTTAGTTTGTTCCAAACTTTTCAAAGGTATGCAAAGAAAAATTTTATTACCATTTTCAGTATAGTCTGTTAGAATTTAATAATTGTTTATGGTTATATGTCGAACCTTTGATCCGGGATTAATGGGTGCGGCTCAACCTCTTGGTCTCCCTTAATTGGGGGTTATCAGGAGGTGGGGTCGTAACACCAACTTTAGGATTTTAGTCTCCATAACACATTTATCGCTTTTAATGCCTTTTTAGTTCACAAACCCTAATTTCAACATCATAGGCACAATTGAATGTCAATTAAGTCCAATATGCCTCTTTTACACTAAAACTACCATCTTTATCCATTTAAGTCATGTCAAGATCATTAGGCTCAATTATCATCTTTGGTTTCTTCTGGATTAACAACTCATAATTCATTATGGTCTAATTCACATATGAACTCTATTTATTACTAATTCCACACTTATCCACTAGAAAACCCTAATTACCAAATTAAGGGAATTTATCAACAATTAGGAACTTTTATACTCAAAATAGCTTAGTATCATCATATCTCAGTTTCATTCATGGATTTGATCAATTAAAGCCATTAAGAGTCATAATTATCAAAATTAGGGTTTCAAGGCCCATTAAAGCATATTCATGTACATGGAACCTTACATTAAACCAACTATGCATAAAGATCATCCTTTTGGATCTAATTTTCCCTTTTTACTAACATCAGGTTAATATCAACTTTAAACATCCATATAACCCTTCCCAATTCATTAATCATCAAATATTAGGGTTTTTCATTAATTAAACGATTAAAGATAACATCTTTCATACTTTTTGAACTTAAAGTAGAATTAGGCTTCAAATATAATTTCTTTGCGTTCCTCTCATTCTGAGGATCAATTTTCATATATAACACTTTGATATACGAGTTACCAATCGTTTCCTACAATTTTTGCAAGAAAAACAATTATTGGCCAATCAAGCGATGCCACATCAGTGCTTACCTATTGATCTTGAGTCCACGTGGATCCCAGCAAAACTCATTTTTTTCCCTTTCCTTCATTCACAAGTGATGGGAGCAAGGAGTTATTTTCCTCCTTGCTCGTCTTCCACCTCTTGCCCATGCTACCACGAACAGCAGCCAGGCCGAGGTCAACCTAGAGGTTGGCCCGGAGCTATAGGCCACCGGAGAAGCACCCAAGGTGCAGAACGCAGCGCCGAACCTCCCTGAACTTGAACATGATCTCGATTTATTCGATGCTTGCCTGAGTCATCGGGGCATAGCAGCTCTTCTTTGGCAAGAAGCTCGGCCGGTCAAGGGTGCAGAGTGGGCAATTTCCAACAATTCGTTGCTCCCATCAACTCGCCTCATCAGCGCGGACTCACAGAGGTACTCTGGGGTGATGCACATAGCGTGTAACCCCCCCTATATATAGTTCCTCTTATGGCTGTCGAGAAGCCCTAAATTGGGAAAAATGCCTAGAGGCAACGAAATAGAGGGAAACTAGGGGTAGATCAACTCGGATTGATCCCCTGGATTCTTTGGAAAGGTTTCTGAGTTTGTCCACGCATACAATCGCGAGAAAATCCCCTTGGAAAACTTTGCTACCATACTTAGATGGCCTGAGGTGGGTGACAATGCAGACGTCTTCAGATCTTAGATCAACGGGTATCATGCCATGCGCAAAAATAGAAAATAGGGAAAATAGGATAATACTCTTAGAAATAAAGGATTTCCTTTTACTTTGGAAAAATCATAACTCTCAAACCAATTATCCAAATAATACCAAATTTTAAAGGAAAGTCCATAAAGACTTAATATGTTTATTTTCAAAGTTTGGAGCCAAAATACAAAAGGAATAACTCATTTTATTTGTTTGCAATTCAATGACTTGTAAGGCATTTATTTATGCCTTAAACTTATATTTTCTCTCTCCTAATCTTTTATTTTCTTTATTTTGATTCCTTTTATTATTAGAAACCATGTGGAAATGAAATCTTATCCAAGATGGATCCATTATCCATATTTCCACATGTTTTTTTGTATTTCATTATTATCTCATATTTTCTTCTAAATAAAGCAATATTCCTTTCTCTTTCTAGTTGCACTATCTTTGCAACTTGGACTCCTTGGAACCCAAGTAACCCAAAAGGCATGAAATCCCATCTTGGGAATTATTCCTTTGCCTTTTCCTTATCTCTTATCCATTTTCTTATTTATTCAAATAAATTCCTTTTTCCTTTCTTTTTCTTTTTATTTGAATTGGACTTAATAGCCAATAAATCCCACTAAGAAAACAAACAAGGCTAATATGAATGAAAACCATTCAAATCAAACAAATAAATCAACCATTGATTTCATTTATCATTAAAAGGAGATTTACAAATCTCGTTACATGGTTTAGAAAAATGAGGTTATAACACACACACACAGACACACACACACACACAGATATGTATATATATATGGATATCTAAACTTTTGAAATTGAATAAAACTATTAGGAAGTCCAAGACTGAAGCAACGTGAATAGTAAATATGTAGTCTAATTCAATTTAGTTTGATCTAGAATTATTAGTTGCGAAAAATGAGGTTTTTATTAAGTTTTTCAACATATCCACCCCATTAGTCATCATATTTTTCAAATTTTTTAGCATGATAAATTAAACTTCAAACAAATGTTGTATAGCAAAAGCTTATATATATATATATATATATATATATATATAGTCAGACTAGAATACACTCGAGTGTATAGATCGCACGAATACACTCAAGTGTGGTTGCATATCAAGACTATTTTTTGCAAAATGTAAACCATTGATCTTCACTGTTGTACTATAACTAGGCTGCGTACAAATTTTGAACCCATTTGGATGAGTGTAAGTCACTCATCCAAGGGAAACAAAATTGACGTGCGAAACTAATTTGAAATGCATAATTTTTGCAGTCTTTATAACACGACCCATAAATGTCCAAATGTGCTCAAATTTTGTGTATGAGCTATTCACAAGATGTTTAAGAAGATTATGGATTAGATTTTTGAAAGAAAAAAAAGTATTGCATCATGAAAAACTATTTGAGTGTATTCTTCTTTGAATACACTTGAGTGTATTCTAGCCTGACTATATATATATATATATATATATATATATATATATATATATATATATATATATATATATATATATATATATATATATATATACTAGTATACGTTGGGGCTCAACATAAAACCAAATCATACCATAGAAACAAGTCAAACCAAACTAAACCAACTAGTCTGGTATAGTTTGAGGGTGAATGGTTTTGTTTGATTTGGTTCTAACAGATTGCTTCGGTTTGAGGGCACAATTTTACCAAAATAAATAAAATTGATACATATTTTTAAATATTAAAAATATAATAAAATCTTATAATGCAAATATACTCATTTGAACTTAATTATGTAACACTTAAAATATCATGTATGTTAAAAAACATAACTAGTGCTAAATAAATTGAGTTTCAATGTAAATAAATTAAACTATATGGTATGATGCACACATTTCAAGACTATATATATATATAAGGGAGGATCCAGTCGGATCTCAAATGCGGGGCGCAAGTACAAATAAAAGTAGTCATTAAAAAGGTCTAATAACTCTAGTAGTTGTCGATTAATGTCTAAAACACACTCAAACTACAATATTTGGATATACTAATACATATGTAATAAAAACATAATTTCCTTTCACACAATTTAAATTGATTTCTCATTCTGTGGATTTGTTCCACTACTGATTTATTTTTAATTGTATCAAATGATTAATTTTTTATATAGGAAACTATTGATTCATTCAGCCGCTACATCACGGACAATTTTTAATAGCATTCATGATAGAGGATGGTATTTTCACTTTTAATCTTGTCATGTATGAACTTTGTTCTTTCGTATGAAATATAGACAATGAAGACATCCTAAGAAACACTATACTCTATCCATGTTGAGAATTCTAAAAACCATGCTCTATTTAATCTTTACAATTTATTACCAATCATATTTTGAGGGAACTCATGATTATATGGTTGCAATGTACTTTATCATAATTTTCAGATTTCATCTCTATCGTATACTGGATACTCACATAATTCAGGATGTAACTCGGGATCCATTTCAATATCCTCTAAGCTGATTTCTACTCCAAACTAATTTCTATTCTACTCCTTTTTTATGGTAAGCTAACGTCATCATTACTACCTCACGTTAACATCTATCGGTGAATTTTCAACGTAAGGAGTAGTAATATTTGATGGAGAACTAAGTGGTGACCCTTGTTTAAATAATGTATGAAAATATGTCGTCCTATCTATAGTCTTAAGATTGTATCAATCTATATAATCAAATAAAGTGAATAACAAAACCACAAAAAATTCATATTAAATATGATGAGAGTTTACATTTACTAATTTCTTAAAATTTAACAAGAATAAATAAATAGATAGTCGTACATCCAAAATATCAATCACCAATATGTTTAGCTTTATGATAGTTGTTGTATAAATTATATTATAGAGATTCCGATACTACAAATAGAATCAACTAAAAAAATACAAGAATGTACATATTTCTCTATAAATTGGTCGATCAAATTAGGAATGTTTGTCAGTCATCAATTACTAACTTATAAGGAACAATAACGACTGCCTGAAATACAAATGATCGTTTGGCACTGGTAACAATGACCACAAGATCTGGATGCAAAAATCATAATATGTATCTGACTCTAAGACTACAAGGTTGTATGTATATGTTATGGTGATTGACATAAATAAACTCTAAAGCTCATATTTTTGTAAAAAAGACAATTCTTGGTATGGTAAGCATTGACATAAACACAAGATAATGATTTTCTTTTTCAATATAGTTAACAATATATGTAAATCCTAAACACAATACTTAAATATTTCTTTGTTTAAACCATAATCATATTTAGAGCCCACTCTATCTAGAACAATCACCCTACAAATGATTTGCTTACTAATCAGGTATATCATATATATATTTTTATATTATGGGATTTGTCATGTAAGTTTATGGAACAAACATGCTTCTCATGAACTTACTCACACATATTTTGTTGAAACTAAATAGCCACATGTAATCAAGTCAACACAATTTAATTTTTTAGATTTTGTATTGATGTAGTAATTTTTGCATTGACTAGAGTGATTTTTGGATTTACATTTTTTTGAGTCATTTCTTTAGAGTGTTGTCGATCAAAGTTACTACTAAACTAATTTTTTATGGACTTGAGATGGGGAATTTATTATTATTTAAAAGAAATATATACTTGAGGAGGCATTTGCAACTTAATGGAGTTGAGAGGGGCATTTACTATTACTCTTTTAGAAACTTTTTATGTAGTTGAGTGGGGGGGGCACTTCCCCTCTGTGACCTCCTCCCTCCGCCAATGTCAGTATATATATATATATATATATATATATATATATATATATATATATATATATATGGCAACACATCCCACTATCACACAGACAGTGAGGTGTTACGCGAAAACGTGCGGAAATCACCATAACCACATATTACCAAAACACGGGTTAATTATAACCATTTGCGGAAAGCTGATAAACTGAGAAAACTATTACATTCAAGTCCTCATCCTGTAAGGAAACAGGTTATATACATATGTGCAAGCCTGGATACGTGTTCACAGCTTAGAGGAACAGCTGTCTTGTCATCACATGAGTTCATCACCTATTTATACATACATAGAGGCCCTCTTCTGGCCAACAGCAGGATATACAAAACATCAACGATTATACATCGTGAAACAACGTCAAAACACCGCCAAGGACCTGAGAGTACAGGGATTACTCTAGACTCTACTACAAAACATCCAAAACAACAGCATATCCATCGCTTGCCTTCTACTGCTCTTCCTTCTGCTCGGCCGCAACCCCGCGACCACAACCACGTCTAGCTCGACCACCTAAAAAGGGTGTAAACCAGAGGGGTGAGACAATTGAACATTGTCCCAGCGAGAAACATAACTCCCCTCCGCAACTACAAAACCTCAGAAAGATAAAGCTATAATAGCAGATAACTGATCACAGGTATAACAAGAGAAGTGTATGTAAAGCAAAGCTATTCTTACCGACAAGCTTACCAGTTGTACAAAGGCGTATAACCAATTCTTCTCTATGCAACATGATTAAGAAGATAAGATATATTTCTATGTAACATGAGGAACATATGAGTATCTGCAAGATATAACAAGATTAACTACACAAACAAGGCCTCATCCAATGTTCCGTGTTTTGCCTTAAACAGTAAATACTATATGACTGGATTACGTATTTTATTATGCCCTGAGGAAGTGAACCGTACCGTTCAAATCCAACCTTCGGCTGCAAAGCCCATAGCCGGTGCCATACAAGGTTAATGGAAGAGTCGGACTCCACAACCTCTCCCCTCGTGGTCAGTGCATGAGAAACAAAGCAGGACCGCAGTCTCATGCTCAAGTGGCCTCAGCCACAGGGTCAGCTCCACAGGCTACACTTCCTCTAGCCCACCTCGGTACAGGCCACGGCGCTAGTATATCTGAGCCATGGGCCTGATCACCGTGCTCTGAGCCATGAACGCATTCATTCTCTTCATATCACATATCTGGAGCCATGGGCCTATTCACCATGCTCATTACATATCCCGAGTCTGCAACCACAACTGCACTCATTTTCCTCTCTATTTGAGGCTAGGATAAACCTCGCATATTCAAAAATATGCACTCCGGGTTAACCCACAGGAGAACCCGTTTGACCATCACCAACTCCTGACGATGATGGATCTATGGCCAGGGCAAACTACATGATATATTCCACTGTAATTATTTAGTATCTTTTAGATGGATTGTAAGACTCAACCAAGTTGTATAACATGCAACTATAATAGGAAATAAACAACATAAGCTCAATCATTATGCTTTTATTGTAATCACATCAACCTGATCCATCTCAAGGATCTAACATCACATGTTATCACTTGGCCTCTTGCCAATCATCCAGATCCATCTCAAGGATCATCACATACCATGCGATCTCAATCCCTCATCATGTATTGCTATTGCCTCTCAAGGCTTACAACATCATCATGGGACACACACATCATACATGCAATCTCATCAACAAGAGTAATTATCAAAGTGATGTTACTCATCACATATCTCTCATAGCCTTTTCATGGCTAAACATCACCTGCATGGTCAGTGTACACAATAATCATATAAGGACTATTCTTACCATCATGAGATGACATTCAAGATTCTATACTTATCAATTATACATCAACTGATGATCATGTGCATAAAGCACATCATTAGGCATACCACTTATATGCTTACCAATACCTCAACTTATAATCGTATATATATCAGGCACATTACCAAACAACCCACACTACATACTTATCATTTTCCTTAGCATCATACAGACAATCATGATGATCACTTCATGCATATAGTCATGTTGAATATAAAGAACAAGCATTATCATTACCACTACCATTACCATTCATTATGTAAACCACTTACCATTATTCTCCTTAGCATTAACAGATAATCACTTTCATATGTATAGCCAGGCTAAGATAGATGAACCATCTTAATCATAACGAGCACTTATCTATATAAGGAGTTACCATTGTTTTAATTAGAACATAACCCTAAGGTTGTTTTCATGATACAAGGAACCCTCACAAAAGATGTCAAGAACCCTCACTAAAAGATGTCAAGAACCCTCACAAAAAGGCTGAATCGGGCAACCTGCCCTCACCCAAGATCAACACACAACAGCCCACAACGCTGTGTTGCCACTAAGGAAACCAAGTGTGCAATGCACAACGCGCGTCAGGGGGGTGTCAGGTACTTCAGCATATCGGGCAACGCCCATCACCACTTGGTGTTATCAGCCAATATAAAGGCAGCGTGACGCCCATCACAGCAGGGGATGTCGTCCGATACAAAGCCAACTATCGGGCATGTGACGCTCGTCACAGCTTGTCCAGCAACGCTCGTCCCAGAGCCTATATCGGCCAGGTCATCATAAAGAGCTAACAACCAAGAGAGAGAACCCAACCCTAGTATCGTGCAACCACTTATCCAGGCCTAACGGCCATCACAAGACAAAGAAAGAGGTTGTGACGCCCGTCACAGGAGCAAAGGGGTATATCGCCCGACACACAGCCTATCGCCCAACACACACTCATGGTCATCTTCTTCCTCAAGCACAAGGTACGCAAAACCCTAGAGGGTCAAGAACACAAGCTCGCCAAGAAACTCTAAACCACATGAAGGATCGACCAACATGGGTACTAAAGCAAGATGCTAAACTAACAACAACATATAAGCAAAAAGGGAGATAGTGTAGCTAGGGTTAGAAGTTATGCAACCCGCCTTAAGCAAGCTCCAAGCTCCTAGCTCCAAGCACCACCAAGCAAAGAAGAAGAAGCTCCAAGGGATATCGGCCACCAAGCTTGCTCCTTCAAGGGGATATCGGCCACCACAAGCAAGGAGAGAGTTGTGTCATGCACAACAAGATGGAGAAGAAGCTAAAGGACCAAAGGGACTCAAAGCAAGGAAAGGAACCGCATATATAGAAGGAAAGGGAGGAGAAAACAAGGTGGAACCAAGCAAGGTGTCGCCCACCTAGGGACACTTGTCCTAGTGCACGAGCCACCACTCTAGCAAGCTCTATACACATGTCCAAGGTATGCCATATGCAAGCATCATGCACCAAGTGTCCACTAGTGGTGACACAAACGAGGTCAAATCTAGGTCAAACACCATGGGCGACACAACAACTTGCACCATGGGCGACTCAACAAGGCACCATGGGCGACACACACACATGTTGGCCGATACACTCCCTATCTTGGGCGATACACTCATCCCTTGGCCGATACAAGGCTCAACCAAGCCAAAACAAGGCACCTCAAGGCCCAACAAGCTCAACCAAGGCCCAGAAGAACTCAAACAATGAGTCCAAGCCTTCCTCTCAACACTAGAGGAAGCAAAGAGAGAGAGGAACACCTCACAAGGTGGCAAACTTGCCCACAAAACCCTGGACTTGGGTTATTTGCAAGTAGCACCTCCAACTCTCAACAAAGCACTACCAAACCCTAATCACCACTAAAGGTGATTAGCGAGCACCAAAGTATCAAGGTTAAGCAAAAAAAATAGGGTAAACCCTAAACGAAGGTCAGGGCCCTTACAAGCTAACCCCCTTCAAGGGATTTCGTCCCCGAAATCCGAAGAGAAAAGCGAGGGATACTTCCTCCTCATCTC
This sequence comes from Alisma plantago-aquatica, assembly GCA_963693085.1. NCBI lineage: Eukaryota > Viridiplantae > Streptophyta > Magnoliopsida > Alismatales > Alismataceae > Alisma > Alisma plantago-aquatica. Next base: position 123,649,045 of record OY856414.1, on the reverse strand, counting down.
TTCCTCAAGCTCCCACATGGCTTCCTCAACGCCACGATGATGCCAAAGAACCTTCACAAGAACCAGGTCCTTCTTCTTCAGCTTCTTGACCCTTCTGTCAAGGATCGCTACAGGACCTTCCTCGTAGGTCACATCTTCATCAAGCTCAACCTCAACTGGATGTATCACTGTTCCCGAATATGGATGACTTTTCTTCAACATACTGACATGGAACACTGGATGTAACCTGTGTAACTCTGGAGGCAACTTTAACTCATAAGCTACTTTGCCAACACGTGTTATGACTGAGTAAGGCCCCATATATCTGGGTGCTAACTTACCCTTCTGACCAAACCTTAGCACACCTTTCCACGGTGAGACTTTAAGATACACTTTGTCTCCTACCTAGAATTCCAAAGGTCGTCAGTGATTGTCTGCGTAAGACTTCTTCCTGTCCTGTGCCACTTTCAATTGTTGTTGTATCACTTTGATCTTTTTTGTTGTCTGCTGTACTAACTCAGGACCCAAAAGCTGATACTCACCAAACTCATACCAACACAAGGGAGATCTGCACTTCCTTCCATACAAAGCCTCATAAGGAGCCATGTCAATGCTTCGCTGATAACTGTTATTGTAGGCAAACTCTATCAAGCTAAGATGTACATCCCAGCTGCCTAGGAACTGCAAAACACAAGCTCGGAGAAGATCCTCCAAAATCTGAATAGTCCTCTCAGACTATCTGTCTGTGGGTGAAAGGCGGTACTGAATCTCAAATGTGTTCCCAAATCTTTGTGCAACTGTTCCCAGAAATGACTCGTAAACTGCGGACCTCTGTCAGAAACTATCGTTACTGGCACACCATGCAAACGTACTATCTCATACATGTATACTCGAGTGAGTTTCTCAGTCGTATACGTCGTCTTCACTGGTAGGAAATGGGAAGACTTTGTCAATCTGTCCACTATCACCCAAATGGAATCATGATTCCTAGTTGTCTGGGGTAGACCAACTACGAAATCCGTGGTTATATGATCCCATTTCCACTGTGGTATCGACAAAGGTTGCAACGTACCTGCCGGTTTCTGATGCTCAGCCTTCACTTGCTGACAAACCGCACATCTTTCCACGAATTCAGCTACATCTTTCTTCAAGTCGGGCCACCAATACAACTCCTTCAGACTATGATACATCTTGGTGACACCTGGATGCATAGCATACATCGACATGTGTGCTTCCTCGAGCACCAAATTCCTCAAATCATCTGCATCTGGAACCACCATCCTATCACGATAGCAAACTAGCCCATCCTCGGACTCATGGAACCCATCACGCTTCTCACTACCGAACATTGATCTGATCAACTGTACTGCATCATCTGTCTCATGTGCATCCTTGATCTGCTGTCTTAATGTAGGCTTGACTTGCATCTATGCTAGAAGACCAGACAACAAGGAAACTTCCATCTGCACATTCATCTGCCGCAAAGAAACAAACATATCTCGCCTATGGCATACCAGAGAACTCAACCGTGCCCTCTTTGAAGAAAGAGAAGAAGACGTCCTGCTAAGCACATCAGCTACCACATTCGCCTTACCAGGATGATACTTGATAGTGCAGTCGTAATCATTGATCAACCCCATCCATCGACGTTGTCTCATGTTCAACTCAAGCTGTGAAAAGATGTACTTCAGATTCTTATGATCCGTAAAGATCTGACATACTTCCCCATACAGATAGTGTCTCCAAATCTTTAACGCATGAACCACTGCTTCCAACTCCAAATCATGAGTAGGATAGTTCTCCTCATGTTTCTTGAGCTGTCGCGAGACAAAAGAAACCACATGATCTTCCTGCATCAGCACACAACCCAAACCTTTCTTGGAAGCATTACAGAAAACAACATAGCCTTTTCTAGACTCTGGCAGTATTAACATTGGAGCACTGGTCAGCTTCTCCTTCAAACTCTGGAAAGCTTGCTGACATCGATCATCCCAAACAAAAGGTACATCCTTTCTGGTCAACTTCGTCATTGGTAATGCAATCGCACTGAAGTCCTTGATAAACCTCCGGTAGTATCCTGCTAAACCAAGGAAACTATGAACTTCTGTCGGCGTCTTCGGTTGCTCCCAATCTGCAACGGATTCTACCTTCCTCGGATCTACTTTGACTCCTTCGGTAATATCACATGACCCAAGAAAGTCACTTCCTCCAACCAAAACTCACACTTACTAAACTTGGCATACAACTGGTGTTGGCAAAAAAGAGTCAACGCTAGATGAAGATGTCGCTCATGATCTAGCCTGTCTCAACTGTAGATCAAGATGTCATCTATAAAGACTACAACAAACTGATCTAAGAACAGACGGAACACTCGGTTCATCAGATCCATGAAAGCAGTAGGTGCATTGGTTAGCCCAAATGACATAACCACAAATTCAAAGTGACCATACCTCATCCTGAAAGCTGACTTTGGTATGTCATCCGCCTTAATCCTCAACTAATGATATCCGGACCGTAGATCGATCTTTGAAAACACTGTAGCACTGCGCAACTGATCAAACAGATCATCTATCCTCGGCAACAGGTACTTGTTCTTGATCATGACCTTGTTCAACTGTCGGTAATCTATGCACAACCACATCGATCCATCCTTCTTCTTAACAAACAACACTGGAGCACCCCAAGGCGACGTACTCAGTCAGACAAAACCTTTCTCCAATAACTCTTGCAACTGCTTCTTAAGCTCTGCCATCTCCACTGGAGCCATCCTATATGGTGTTTGTGCAACTGGTTGTATTCCTGGAACCAGATTGATCTCAAAGTCAATCTCTCAGGGTGGGGGAACACTAGGAAACTCTTCAGGAAACACATCTACAAACTCTCATACAACTGACACCTCCTCGAGGCTCGGACCTTTCGCCTTGGTAGCCACAATGGTATCCACCACATGAGCTAAGAACGCCTCACATCCTTGTCGTAACAACTTATCTGTCACCATAGTTGATACTAAACACGTCGGAAGAATCTTCCTATCTCCTTGGAAGATCCACTTCTCTCCACCATCATCAAACATCGTCTGCTTGGAACCATAGTCCAAAACAACCTTATACTTCTCTAAGGTATCCATCCCAAGGATAACGTCAAACCCATGCATATCAAGTGGTATAAGATCCACTTGTATGTGGTGTCCCGAGAAAGACAAGACACAAGATGGACACTCTTCTCGGAGCAACGAGGAACCATCAAGAGGGGTTTCTAACAACAAACTATCCTCCTTACAGCTAATAGGTAAATGACAGTTTTCAAGCATACTATGGGCAATAAAAGAGTGCGTAGCACCCGGGTCAACCAGAACAGATATAAAGCAAGAAGAAGACATATCAGAATGAAATAACTCCATCTGACCTGTCACTACTCGCGGGTTGACTATCGCCTCCGGCTGAATCATAGCATAGAATTGAGTCGTTGCTTGCTATCCACGTCCTCTGCTTCCTTGAGCAGACGATCCTGGCTGAGACGCTTGGCCGCGTCCTCGCCCTCTGCTACCAATAGGTTGCTGTCTATCTGACCCCTGAAGATTATGCCTTGGCTACTGTGTCACTTCATCATCTCTGTAGGGAAAACTCGACTTGAAATGCCCCGTCTGACCGCAGATATAACATGTCTTAACGTCAAACCATGGCCTAGATGGTCATGTCACTGCTACATAAGTTGTACTATATGCCTTAGACGGTGAAGAAACATAACCTCTTCCCCTACTCGTAGACCACTGAGACGGTACCCCAGAACTTCTCATTGCTGATGGTGTCGCAAACCTTGGCTTTTTGAAGCAACCAAACCTCTGTCCCTGGAACTGAACATGTCTCTTCTTAGCCATAGACTCTCTCTTTTCCCTTACTGATCGTTCGATCCTTCGGACAGATTCCACAAACGTAGCGAACCGCTCTCGATTCTCCAATGCAGACACAGGTGTTGTCAGCTCAGAACTCAAACCCTTCTTAAAACGTCTAATCCTCTCCTCATCAGTCGCTGCCATGTGAGGACAAAACCTCAACAGATCCATGAACTTGGCCTTTTACTCGGTGATGTTCATCGTTCCTTGTCACAACCGCTCAAACTAACTGATCTTCTCATCCAGATACGTCTTCAGAAAGTACCTGGTGACGAACTCGCGCCGGAAAACCTCCCAACAGATCACCTCACCGGGCCGCTTCTCTTCCTCGATGGTCCACCAGTGACCAGCACTACCCTTCAGCAGGTAGACAGCATGCTTTACTTTGTCTTCTTCGGTGATGTCGAGGATCCGGAAAGCCTTCTCAAGACTTGTCAGCCACAGATCTGCATCCACTGGATCATCCGTTCCAGCATAATCCGAAGCTCTGACTCGGCAAAGCCGCTCGAAGGTCTTCCCAATACCCGATGCTTCACCATGGGGAACATGTGCTCGCGGAGGAGGCACTGGAAATCGCTCAACCATGAGATTCATCGTATCCATCATCTGCCCCATTAGCTGTTGGTAAGCAGGATGTTCAAGAATGGCTGGGTTAGGTTGGGGGACCTCAGGCACCCGATCTTCATGTGTCTGTCCTGCAGCTCGATCAACTGATGCAGCATCGCTAAACTCAGTAGCATGTTCTTCATGGTTTCCAGACATCTTGACTTTTCTTCTTCTGAGGGCAGAAGATGATCGTAAGAAAACCTGGACAACTCACAAGAACAAACTCAACCTAGTCCTAAATCCCTGTAGACTCAGCGAACTTATAGCTCTGATACCAAAACTTGTGGCAACACATCCCACTATCACACAGACAGTGAGGTGTTACGCGAAAACGTGCGGAAATCACCATAACCACAGATTACCAAAACACGGGTTAATTAAAACCGTTTGCAGAAAGTTGATAAACTGAGAAAACTATTACATTCAAGTCCTCATCCTGTAAGGAAACAGGTTATATACATATGTACAAGCCTAGATACGTGTCCACAGCTTAGAGGAACAGTTGTCTTGTCATCACATGAGTTCATCACCTGTTTATACATACATAGAGGCCCTCTTCCGGCCAACAGCAGGATTTACAAAACATCAATGATTATACATCGTGAAACAACGTCAAAACACCGCCAAGGACCTGAGAGTACAGGGATGACTCTAGACTCTACTACAAAACATCCAAAACAGCGGCATATCCATCGCTTTCCTTCTACTGCTCTTCCTACTGCTCGGCCGCAACCCCACGACCACCACCACATCTAGCTTGACCACCTAAAAAGGGTGTAAACCAGTGGGGTGAGACAATTGAACATTGTCCCAGTGAGAAACATAACTCCTCGCCGCAACTACAAAACCTCAAAAAGATAAAGCTATAACAGCAGATAACTGATCACAGGTATAACAAGAGAAGTGTATGTAAAGCAAAGCTATTCTTACCGACAAGCTTACCAGTTGTACAAAAGGCGTATAACCAATTCTTCTCTATGCAACATGATTAACAAGATAAGATATATTGCTATGTAACATGAGGAACATATGAGTATCTGCAAGATAGAACAAGATTAACTACACAAACAAGGCCTCAACCAATGTTTCGTGTTTTGCCTTAAACAGTAAATACTATACGACTGGATTACGTATTTTATTATGCCTTGAGGAAGTGAACCGTACCGTTCAAATCCAACCTTCGACTGCGAAGCCCATAGTCGGTGCCATACAAGGTTAATGGAAGAGTCGGACTCCACAACCTCTCCCCTCATGGTTAGTGCACGAGAAACAAAGTAGGACTGCAGTCTCATGCTCAAGTGGCCTCAGCCATAGGGTCAGCTCCACAGGCTACCCTTCCTCTAGCCCGCCTCGGTACAGGCCACAGCGCTAGTATATCTGAGCCACGTGCCTGATCACTGTGCTCTGAGCCATGAACGCATTCATGCTCTTCATATCACATATCGAGATCCATGGGCCTATTCACCATGCTCATTACATATCCTGAGTCTGCAACCGTAGCTACACTCGTTTTCCTCTCTATTTAAGGCTAGGAGAAACCTCACATATTCAAAAATATGCGCTCCGGGTTAACCCGCAGGAGAACCCGTTTCACCATCACCAACTCCTGACGATGATGGATCTATGGCCAGGGCAAACTACATGATATATTCCACTGTAATTATTTAGTATCTTTTAGATGGATTGCAAGATTCAACCAAGTTGTATAACATGCAACTATAACAGGAAATAAACAACATAAGCTCAATCATTATGCTTTTATTGTAATCACATCAACCCGATCCATCTCAAGGATCCAACATCACATGTTATCACTTGGCCTCTTGCCAATCATCTAGATCCATCTCAAGGATCATCACATACCATGGGATCTCAATCCCTCATCATGTATTTCTATTGCCTCTCAAGGCTTACAACATCATCATGGGACAAACACATCATACATGCAATCTCATCAACAAGAGTAATTATCAAAGTGATGTTACTCATCACATATCTCTCATAGCCTTTTCATGGCTAAACATCACCTGCATGGTCAGTGTACACAATAATCATATAAGGACTATGCTTACCATCATGAGATGACATTCAAGATTCTATACTTATCAATTATACATCAACTGATGATCATGTGCATAAAGCACATCATTAGGCATACCACTTATATGCTTACCAATACCTCAACTTATAATTGTATATATATCAGGCACATTACCAAACAACCCACACTACATACTTATCATTTTCCTTAGCATCATACAGACAATCATGATGATCACTTCATGCATATATTCATGTTGAATATAAAGAACAAGCGTTATCATTACCACTACCATTACCATTACCATTCATTATGTAAAGCACTTACCATTATTCTCCTTAGCATTAATAGATAATCACTTTCATATGTATATCCAGGCTAAGATAGATGAACCATCTTAATCATAATGAGCACTTATCTATATAAGGAGTTACCATCGTTTTAATTAGAACAAAACCCTAAGGCTGTTTTCATGATACAAGGAACCCTCACAAAAGATGTCAAGAACCCTCACTAAAAGATGTCAAGAACCCTCACAAAAAGGCTGAATCGGGCAACCTGCCCTCACCCAAGATCAACACACAATAGCCCGCAACGCTGCGTTGCCACTAAGGAAACCAAGCGTGCAATGTGCAACGCGCGTCAGGGGGGTGTCGGGTACTTCAGCATATCGGGCAACGCCCATCACCACTTGGTGTTATCGGTTGATACAAAGGCAGCGTGACGCCCGTCACAGCAGAGGATGTCATCCGATACAAAGCCAACTATCAGGCATGTGACGCTCATCACAGCTTGTCCAGCAACGCTCGTCCCAGATCCTATATCGGCCAGGTCATCATAAAGAGCTAACAACCAAGAGAGAGAACCCAACCCTAGTATCGTGCAACCAATTATCCAGGCCTAACGGCCGTCACAAGACAAATAAAGAGGTTGTGATGCCCGTCATAGGAGCAAAGAGGTATATCGCCCGACACACAGCCTATCGCCCAACACACACTCATGGTCATCTTCTTCCTCAAGCACAAGGTACGCAAAACCCTAGAGGGTCAAGAACACAAGCTCACCAAGAAACTCTAAACCACAGGAAGGATCGACCAACATGGGTACTAAAGCAAGATGCTAAACTAACAACAACATATAAGCAAAAAGGGAGATAGTGTAGCTAGGGTTAGAAGTTATGCAACCCGCCTTAAGCAAGCTCCAAGCTCCTAGCTCCAAGCACCACCAAGCAAAGAAGAAGAAGCTCCAAGGGATATCGGCCACCAAGCTTGCTCCTTCAAGGGGATATCGGCCACCACAAGCAAGGAGAGAGTTGTGTCGTGCACAACAAGATGGAGAAGAAGCTAAAGGACCAAAGGGACTCAAAGCAAGGAAAGGAACTGCATATATAGAAGGAAAGGGAGGAGAAAACAAGGTGGAACCAAGTAAGGTGTCGCCCACCTAGGGACACTTGTCTTAGTGTACGATCCACCACTCTAGCAAGCTCTATACACATGTCCAAGGTATGCCATATGCAAGCATCATGCACAAGTGTCCACTAGTGGTGACACAAATGAGGTCAAAGCTAGGTCAAACACCATGGGCGACACAACAACTTGCACCATGGGTGACACAACAAGGCACCATGGGCGACACACACACATGTTGGTCGATACACTCCCTATCTTGGGCGATACACTCATCCCTTGGCCGATACAAGGCTCAACCAAGCCAAAACAAGGCACCTCAAGGCCCAACAAGCTCAACCAAGGCCCAGAAGAACTCAAACAATGAGTCCAATCCTTCCTCTTAACACTAGAGGAAGCAAAGAGAGAGAGGAACACCTCACAAGGTGGCAAACTTGCCCACAAAACCCTAGACTTGGGTTATTTGCAAGTAGCACCTCCAACTCTCAACAAAGCACAACCAAACCCTAATCACCACTAAAGGTGATTAGCAAGCACCAAAGTATCAAGGTTAATAAAAACAAATAGGGTAAACCCTAAACGAAGGTCAGGGTCCTCACAATATATATATATATATATATATATATATATATATATATATATATATATATATATATATATATATATGTATATATGGCCCATCTTTATTGCCCACACGGGTAACTACTCGCCCACCCTTCCGACCACTTTTTTTCAAAAAAAAATTTCGTAATTGTAGAGGACTATTTTGTCTAGCTCTCCAAAAAAATTTAGCCAAAAATAATATCATTTGCCCCTCCAAAATAAATAAAACCCCTCCTTATATATATATATATATGTTGTATATTTTGTACAGAGTTACTTTTTTATTCGTGTAGTTACATTTTGATCACCATAGTTACTTTTTTGACAACAAAGTTACTTTTTTGTCCAGGAGAGTTACTTTTTTGGCTGCCGGGTAGTGAAAATCCAGGCTACCTGCGCGACCAATGAATGAACGCCCATATAGGGCCCATCTTTATTGCCCGCGCGGGTAGCTACCGGCCCACCCTTCCGACCACTTTTTTTCAAAAAAAAAATTGTAATTGTAGAAGACTATTTTATCTAGCTCTCCAAAAACTTTTAGCCAAAAATAATATCATTTGCCCCTCCAAAATCAAAAAAACCGTCCTTATATATATATTGTATATTTTGTGCAGAGTTACTTTTTTATTCGTGTAGTTACTTTCTGATCATCATAGTTACTTTTTTGACAACAAAGTTACTTTTTTGGCCAGGAAAGTTACTTTTTTGGCTGCCGGGTAGCGAAAATCCAGGCTACCCGTGCGGGCAACGAATGAACGCCCATATATATATATATATATATATATATATATATATATATATATATATATATATATATATATATATATATATATATATATACAGAGAGAGAGAGAGGTTATATACAAAATTTAAGCTCATTCATATGAGTGTAAGTCACTGATCCAAGAACAACAAAATTAAGGTAGATAATTAATTCCAGGTGTCTCATATTTATTATTTTCATATGAATGACATATAAGTGTCTAAATGAGCTCAAATTTTACATATAAGCTATAAATAAGTTACTTAAGAGGATTAGCGATTTACATTTAGAAAGTAATTATTATGTGATGAAAAATAACTTGAGTGTATTTTGTCTCATATACACTAGAGTGTGTTCAAGCCTATCTCTCTCTCTCTATCTCTCTATCTCTCTCTCTCTCTCTCTCTCTCTCTATATATATATATATATATATATATATATATATATATAGAGAGAGAGAGAGAGAGAGAGAGAGAGTCAGGCTAGAATACACTCGAGTGTATTCGGAGCAGAATACACTCAAGTAGTTTTTCATGATGCAATATTTTTTCAAAAATCTAATCCATTGATCTATTTAAACATCTTGTGAGTAGCTCATACATAAAATTTGAGCACATTTGGATATTTATAGGTCATGTTATAAAGACCGCAAAAATTATGCATTTCAAATTAGTTTCACGCGTCGATTTTGTTTCCCTTGGATGAGTGACTTACACTCATCCAAATGGGCTCAAAATTTTTATGTAGCATAGTTATAGTATGACACTGAAGATCAAAGGTTTACATTTTGCAAAAAATAGTCTCGATATGCAAACACACTTGAGTGTATTCGTGTGATCTGTACACTCGAGTGTATTCTAGCCTGACTCTCTCTCTCTCTCTCTCTCTCTCTCTCTCTCTCTCTATATATATATATATATATATATATATATATATATATATATATATATATATGGCTCATCTTTAATACCCGCGCACACTTCCTGATAATTTTTTTTTGCAATTGTAGAGGAGTATTTTATCTAGCTCCCCAAAAACATTGATCCAAAAATAATATCATTCCCCCCCCCCAAATCAAAAAACTCATCCATATATTTACTGAGTCCATATATTTACTGACTGTATATTTTCTGTGCAGTTACTCTTTTGCTCTCAGAGTTACTCTATATATCAATACAGTTACTCTTTTGATTCAGAAGAGTTACTCTAGTGTACCATTGAGTTACTCTTTTAACCCCGAGTTACTCCAGCAGGCAGCGAAAATCTGGCTACTCACGCGGGTAATGAATGAACAGCCATATATATATATATATATATATATATATATATATATATATTGTTACTCAGGTAAGAATTTGTTGCCCACACGAGTAACAAAGGGCAAGCTATCCGGCAGCAGGGCGTGGTGGCATTGTCCCGTAATTACTTCAAAAAAAAAAACAGGCGGAAAGCATTCGAACGCGAAAAACCCAAAACCTTCGCACTGCGCTCAGACCGTCACTCTACCCTCGCTCTGTACTTGCGTTCTCACGCAAAAATCACCGACGACCAAATCACAGCAACCCCCTCCATCCCCAACTCCTCCGTCTCCACTCGCTCCTCCATCTCCATCATCTTTGATTCCACATCTCGCTACATCTCAATTACGGAGTAGCTCCCTCTTCTGAGATGATGAAAACAAAGAAAGCAACAAGGAAGACCTCGACAAGGTCGTTGTGGAGAAAGAATCTATGGCCAGTGATTGAAGAATATGAAGACTTCGAAATGCAGCACCATCAAGACGAGGAGGAGATGGCCAAAGAACCAGAGGAAGCGGCGGCCGCGGAACTACAGACTACTCTGAAAGGGGATACGGAAGGGGCTACGATGCCCAAGGCAACAGATGTAGCAGAGAAAGAAGCAGTTGCGGAAAAGGAGAAGGAAGATTCTGCGGTGACTACTCCGCCAAAACAGAAAGGGACCAAAGAAGATAACGTGATGGCCAAAGATCAGGAAGAAGCGCGAACAGAGACAGTTAGGGAAAGGGAAAGTGGATCTACTGCTGAGACTCCTAAGTCAAGACATAAAAGGAAGAAAAAAGGGGATGCGAAGACCAAAGAAGCGGGTGAAACGGGACAAGAAGTGGTTGTGAAAGGGGAGACAGAGGTTGCTTCTGCGATGCAGATCCCCTAACGAGTAAACCATCAGAGAAAAGACCAAAACACAATAAGCTGGGTACTACTGAGAAAGAAGGCAATGGAGCTATGGAGCTACTGAGACTGGCGAACCTCTACGTGACAAAGCAGAGAGCAAAGAATGACAAGGTAATTTGTGTTTGCATGTACATTACAATTGAGAAACAAAAAGATTTCGTATAGAAAGTAATAATACATGTTAAAAGAGTAACTATTATAAGAAGTAGAGTAACTAGACAATACCTAGAGTAACTGATATAGAACATTGGAGTAACTGTACGACAACCTAGAGTAACTGGAGTAAATGTTGGAGTAACTATTACAGAACAAAGAGTAACTCGCACACTTTACATAGCAGTTAACATATGAAAACCATATTGTTAAGATAAAAAAGACTAAAAATTTAGAGTAACTTCGTTCGTATGCAGGAAAAGAAAGGGAAGGGAAAGAGAAGGCCGAAGAAATTAAGGATACAGAGAAGGCTGCTGACGAGATAGGAGAAGAGGAAACAAAACAAAAGAAACAGGGAAATTGTCTAGCACTTCATGGACAACATAGAAGAAATTTAAGAGAACTGGTTATTTTGTCAAGTGTACACAGATAAAACATTGTTTATTCAATATCCAAAACTAATATGTATAACATCTATAAAAATGATTGGCAGGTCAAAACGAGAATAGAGATTCAGTGATGACACTTGGTGCACGGGGAAGGACCTCACCACCCTACTGTACAAAGATCAAATGACGCAATCACCAGTAAGAAACAAATAAATAGTAGTGTAACTCTTTGAAAGCTTGTGGTTTTTTTTCTAAACAAAGAAAGCTTGTGGTTTTTTTTCCCGTTATGGACTGCTTTGTACAGATTCTCAAAGCTACCACAAGCAAAAGGAGGAAGAAGGGTCTGTCATGGAACTGCTTGAGCACATATGCTCCGGTGAGAACAAAAAAATTGGTATACAAAATTACATCAAAAATACAAAAATATATACACAAAACTGAAACTTATAGATGTGAATTTTTTTAATTATGCATTTGCAGCAGAAGCTGGCGTTTGATGTTGAAAACATAACCATGGAGCAGATCGACATGCTATCTCCACTATTTAACTTCCCGATGAAAGATTGGGACACAATGGACTCGGTGTTCACCATACTGAACAACGACAACCACTGGCACTTATACGAGGCAAGTTTCAGGGATGGAGCACACCGGTCTTATAACTCAATGAGTGGAAATAGCAAGTCAAAAAAAGAATTCCTTAGATGGGTAAGCGATCTATAAAAAGTAACTCTATTTGTAGTGGATTGACAGGGTTAATGTTTGTTGATTGATGATTAATAAGAGTTGTGTATTTTTAATGCAGGTGGGTATTGTGCACGAATTCTTCAGGGGCGCAGAAAAGGGGATCAACTGTCACAGTGGGGATGGGAGTACCCACTGTTCCCACAGCAGGAAGAAGACTCACTTGACTGTGGGATCTTCTTCATGAAGTACCTAGAATGCCTGGTAAATAGAAAACACATGCACTTCACCTGCAAGGACATGCCGGCCATAAGGACTGATATTTTTCAGAGAATGATGGCGAGGGGGAGCTGCAGCCTATACAAGTGCATGAAAAAGATAACAATGAAGACATCAAAAAAGGCCCATCTGAGGAGAAAAAGGGAGTAAGAGATGAAGGTTGGAAGCAGTAAGAAGAAGAGAAGATAAAAGCAGCAGATGAAGAGAAGAGCATGGAGGAAGAGGTTGTTTCAAGCCTAGATAAATGGCTGAATTTTAGCTGAAATAGTGAATTATTAATTGAAATGTAAAACTTGAACAGTTTGCTTCTGGAATTCTGATGTGTAACCGTTATGAGATACATTTACTTGTGCGCTGCGAAAAGCCTAAAAATTACATTTTTGATCTAAATCATATTGCAAATATGAGTATTTCTGGGTTTAATATATAGCATTTTGTGCTTTGAATGTTGTGTTCTTGAATGTAAAATTGTTGTGGTTTTGTATGGAGATATATACTTTGAGTTAGACTGCTAAACAAAAAAAACACAAGAGAAAGAGTGATGGTAATATCGTAACACATAGAGTAATTATAAGAACACTAAGAGTAACTGTGATAGACTAGAAAAGTAACTGTATGATTCAAAGGAGTAACTCACATACTTTGTAAGAGTAACTCTAAAAAAGAGAGGTAATCCATAAGGTAACTGTGATAGCACTAAAGAGTAACTGAGAGAACACTGAGAGTAACTGTGACAGCACTAAGAGTAACTGTTAGAGCACTGAGAGTAACTGAGAGAACACTGAGAGTAACTATGATGTTATAAAAAGTAACTCCAGTGTTCAGAAAGTAACTCTTGTGGTAGAAGGTTTGTCAAAAACATGAAACCAGTGTATGTGAACCACATAGTAGTAAAAACTGACATTTTGTGAGTAAACTAAACAAAATATGAAAGAAACTGTACTAATCCAAAAATGTATGTATTTCATAAGAAAAGAGTATCCATTACACACAAAGATAAAACAAAAAATATTCTTCAAAAGAGTTACATCTGATCAGAATAGATTCTTTGTAGCATATTCAAAGTATACATACAGCTGGTGGAGCTCAACGTAACACATAGATGCATTACAAAACACAAAAGTGAAAATACATGGAGGGTTACAAAATTACTTTCACAAAAACTGCAGACAAAAAGAACAACCCATTACAGATTTGAATATCCCTCACTCACGCACTAATCAACTACAAACTTGACTAAAAAAATGTCTAGCATCAATAGACCACACGATCAGCAACAGACATAATCATTGAACAGCAAACAGCAACAACACAGAGTCTAGAAACAAAATCCAAGCAGAATGGACTACTTCTTCATAGGGCAGTTCCTGCTGACATGGTTGACCCCAAACTCTAAGCAATTCTTGCACTGCCTCTCTCTTTTAGGCTGGGCAATCTCAACTCCAGATTTAAACCTCACATTGGTCGATCTAGGTCTCCCTTAGTTTTGCAAATACTAGGTATATGGACCTTGACAGCAGAAGAGGAAGTTGTATTAGAAGCGGTTACACCAGCACCTGTACCAGTATCAGCGAAATCCAAGTCTAAGAGCTCCTTTCACAGAGCTAATAGTTTTTCCTGGCAAAGATCTACAGCGTTGTTCCTAAACGCTATATTGACAATCGAATTGCAGGCAGAAACAAGTTGAAGTATCCTCCCAGTGGATGGATGCTTAACTGATGCTTTGCCAAAAATCAAAGGGTGTTCTCTGTACCCTTTGGTCCACCTCTTCAGTATGTAAGGCTCAGGAAGAGTGCAATAGTCACGGCTCTTCAAATAAGAGAGGATGTGCCTGTAAGGGATGCCTTTGAATTCTAACATGAAGCAACTGCAGGAAACAATGTCACTAGATGACTCTTTCTTCAATATATGGGGAGTTCCAAGTCCACCGACGTGATACACCTCAAAGACACCTTCTGAAGCTTCCTTTACATTGTAGACCATGTTCTGGTGAACCTCAGATTGGAATATCTTAAAGATGGACTTGGTGTATATACCTCTCATCTGCTCCCCAGGGGCCACAGTGATGACAAAGGGAGGTTGTTGTACTCGTCGTCAAAGTCTTTGAAATTTTCAATCTCCCGCACATGAGAGTAGGCAGTCTCCAATGAACATACAAGTTCAAAGAGAGTCTTCCTACTATTCACATGGCTCCTAACAAATGCATTCAGGCTCTCTCTCCTCTGAGTCATCCTCATGCCCCCAAAGAAGGAGGATTACATATAGCACGGAACCCAATCGCAATGCATCGCATACATATCAGAAAGCCGGATGATGGACAACCACTAGTACATAACCGGCCTTTAGTGTCGGATATTTAAGGCCTTTCGCGTCAGTTTTAATGCGACACCTATGTGGGCACCACTAAAAGGCCAACTGTTAGGCGTCGATTTTCAAACCGACACCACAATCCTTCACGCGCCACCGAAAACGCGCCAGCATGGGGGTATAGGCGTCGGTTATTAGTTTTGAAACCGGCGTCATAAACCTTCGCGCCACAGAAAGGGCACCATCTGGGGCACTATCAGCGTCGGTTTATTAGTGATAACTGACGCCATCTCACCCGCTGCCACGGTCGTGTTGGCCAGCACGGTCATGTTGTCTGGCCCGCTGCCACGGCCGTGCTGGCTAGCACGACCGTGGTGTCTGGCCCGCTGCCACGACTGTGCTGGCCAACACGGCCGTGGTGTCTAGCCTCATTAGGGAAATCGACGTCGGTTACTAGTAGGGCAACCGATGCCAGAACCATCAGCGTCAGTTTATTATTGATAAATGATGCCACATCACATGCATTAGGCATCGGTTATAATTATTTATCCGACGTTGTAATCATTTGTCATCGGTTTTAAACAAATAACCAACTCCTATTTCATGTATTTTTTCTTATCAGTCTGTAGGCCTACTGTGGCTGGTCACAGGATGAGAAACCTACAGTTCACTTATGAACTGTAGGTTTTACGACATCCATTGATATCAGCCAACAACATGCCAAAAACCTGCAAAATTAACAACATTAATTTTCACATATTTAGCAACATGTAGTTCCATTCGATTTTCACACATGTAGAAACATTCATGTAGCAATGTGCAGTTCCATTCATTTTCACATTCACACATGTAGAAACATTCATATAGCAACCAGCAGTTTCATTCATTTTCACATTCACACATGTATAAACATTCAGACACGTGTAGAAACATTCACACATATTATAATTCAAAAATTCATTTACAAGATATCATTCTTTAGTCATTATTCTCTATCAACATCCCAATTATATTTTAAAAACCCCACTACTTGTATGGTTGTTGCCCATTCTTCTCTTACATCATTTAATTCTTCCGTCGTATAGGGAGCATGTACATCTGGTAAGGCCTTTCCTGTAGTGTGGTCAGTTTTAAATACCTGCAAAGAGAATGATGTATATATATAATTAATAATATATAAATAAGATTGATATATTCATATTATCTAATGAGACTATATATAATACCTCAGGAATGGTTTCGATGTCTACTGCGGCATATTTGATAATCATGTGCATAAATCGCATCACATAGTATGCACATGCCCATCCGTTGTCTTGTGTAGCACACTATAAATTGAAACATACAAAATATTAAAAAATACAACTAATTAAGAAATGTTCACATAAATAATATATACATTGCATTCGGGAACTTACTTCCACATTCTTCCAAATTATTGGCTGGTTCTTTTTCCTGGGGACCTTTCCTCCAGCCTTTTTGAACTCAACTAAACCCCTACATGTTAATGTAACACAGTACATTGCATAATTAAATAGTAATGTAATAACATATGTTAACGGATATGAAAATGAAATATTTCTCACCGGAATAATGTCATTTTCATTGTGTGTCCATATTTTGAATTCAATTTAGTCCCTTTAGGATCTAGATAATAGGCAGTGAACATCTCGTGGACAATAACTAGTAACTCCCAATTCATACCACTAGAGGTAAAAAAGTTAAAAATTAATAACTCAAAATCCACAATAAAAATGTAATTTTCTTAAATCCAAATTATAAGAAAAGTAAACTTACTCCACATTGAATGGAGCTATTATCATTTGTCTTGTTATTTTGAGAAAAATTTGTAAAAGCATCACAGCAGTATTGTTGAACTGACGGAGAGTCTTTAGCTACTAGACTAATCAAAGATGGAATCAAAAATCCTACATGTTCGAATGAAAAATTTGCACATATCTTGTCTAAGTAGCTACAAAACATGTATTACGTATGCATTAATAAATAAGAAACCAGATCACCAGATCCTACACAAGGTATATGGATGTATAAAGAAGATCTCACCTTATCCATAGCTCTATCACAGATGTATTCAGCCAATCATATCGAAATAACTCCAAAATATCTTGTATAAATAGTTTGCTTTCGTATGATTGACCTGTAGCATCCGCATCTATAGAAACAGTTGTAGGGCAATTTATATCATGTTCGCCTAACCATATTGCCATACCCCTACAATTAGGACCTAACGGGACAGGTAGGTCCTGTGGAACCCAACTTGATAATGTAGGAGGTGGAGGTGGAGGCCTAGATGCTCTGGATGTCTTCTTTTTAACATGTATATATATATAATTTCATATCAATTGACATCATATAAAAACACTAACAATTTAACGTAATGTAAATTTACCATACAGTTTCAGTATAGAGGACATCCGCTTTTGGCCACAATATCACTCCGCCTTCTGCCTCACCAAGCGTTTTACAATCTGGGTGGGCATATGGCAATGGAAGATCCATCCAATTGGGGAATATATGTACCAGGCTCACACGAACCCAACTAGCTGGTAATAGAGACCTATGAAACATTTCCCCTGGTAGGGATGGGTAAGCCGACACCTCTGCAATGACAAATTCTTTACTTTTTAGACGGCATGGCTTCAACCCCTACAAATTTTTGTATAAAGAATGTTATATACATATATACATATCATCTTGAAAACATATCATCTTGAAAAGACTAGTTACTATGTCATAAAAATACTTACAGCAGATGTGCTAGGTGTTGGGTCTACAGGATTACTCCCAACCTCTACAGTATGAGTAGAGCGGGACGCCATAAGTACTGTCTGTTGAGTGGCAATCAGAGATGCCTTCCACTTGCTCATTGCTTCTTCGATTTTCCTATCAACTATCTTATCTACCTATACATGGATAAAAGAAATGTTAGCTTCTGATTATTGAATTCTCTTTTACAGTAACATTATAAAGAAAGAATAGGTTATCTCTTCTTGTGAAATTCCCACTTTTGGGACATGTTTGCGCTGGGATGGCCCAAAGAACGCTTTGATGACCACACCAGCATCTGCAGCCCTAACACGTCTCGGATGCTCTCGGTTACCTAAAGCAACTGTCAATTCATCCCTTGTGCCCTCAGGGATGAACTTGCCTTGTTTCCTCAGCTCGTGCATCTCCCACTAATCGCCAAAACAAAATTCTATAATTAAGTAAACATCACAAATAATCAATATTCAAACGATTGCTCTGAGAGTTGTATTTTACCATTTTTGCAGTTGCCTCAGCAGTTGTGGGCTTCCTTATTTCTCCCTTCTTATTTTGCCTCCCAGCTATCCAGACACCATGGCAAGGAAGAGGTGTGGTACCTATAGTAGAGGACTCCCAAGTAGCAGCAGACTGAGCAGTAGACTCAGCCTTTAGTCTTTGGCGAATGCCTGCATACCCCTTTGGACCCATTGTGTGGTCATGCACATTCAGTGCACGCCTTGCTTTTTGCACCTCACTGAGGGCCTAGTTAGTATGCACATTAATGATTTGGTTAGTAACACTAAATTTTAATCTTGAATAGGTGAATACAACGTACATTAATTAAATTGGGAGTAACGCCTAATACCTTGAATTCATCAGTTTTTCTTGAAGCAAAAAACGCGTCCCATTCTTCTTGGTCCAGGAAGTTCCACTGTGTAGTGGCTGTCTTCTTCCTCTTGCCACCTTCTTTTATGTATTCTTTGGTGAGATTTGTCCTATAGTTGCTTAGGACTCTCCCACAGCGTTGCATCACGCATTTACGATGCAACTTTTCATCCAATTCAAATATACTCTGCAAAATAGAATTGCTATTAACTAGTGTCCAAAAAATTAGTAATCTACAAAATAGAATTGCAAATTAATAATAACTCACACATAAATCCTTCCATATTACATCTTTCTTCCCCTTAGGAACTTTATGCCAAGAATCTATCTTACAACCGCAATGGCTACGAGTAACATACCCAAGATATGAAACAAACGAATTGCGATTCAATCCAATTGCATTTCCTGCATTATCAAAATCCAGAACAAGTTTGGGTCCATTTCCCCTTTGCGCTATTAACTTATTCATCATAGTGATGCCCCTTCTCTTGTCAACTTTTTGGTGCTGCTCATCAAGTGCCTCAAGTGCTTCATAGGGTACATGTGCATCATCAACCTAAAATTTGACAAAATAAACACTCTTACAGGATATAACTATAAATGGACATGTAGATATAAATATATGATATATTTTTAAAACTTACATTGTAAGGAGGCGCATTGATGTCCTCACCATCACAGTAATCATCAGCACGGTCATCAGGAGAATGCTCAGCCATCTGAAAGTTCACATTCACATTGTAAAGTAATTCACATTGTAAAGCTCACATTGTAAAGTTCACATTCACATTGTAAAGTAATTCACATTATAAATTTCACATTGTAAAGTAATTCACATTGTAAAATTCACATTGTAAAGTTCACATTCACATTGTAAAGTTCACATTCAGAAAAATAAAACATATAAAAAAGTATAAGCATGCCTCTAATATTGCGATTTTTTATCAATTAACAATCCTTCATTGTGATCTCCGCACACATACAAGTCATCATTAGCTTCAATATTTTTTTGTGTTGGCAACCCAACTGAGAATGGACTGGAGTCATCATACTTATCATAGTACTCTTCTTCATCTATAGGATCTTCAATGAACTGTCTTTTATCATGAATAACAACCGACCATTTATCATTTGCAGAATCATCAATATAAAATACTTGTTTCGCCTGTGATGCCAATATGAATGGTTCACCCTTCTCGCCAATCTTTTCAAAGTTCACTAAAGTGAAACTCAATTCATCCACTATAACTCCTTTGGTGTTATCAACCCAATTACATTTGAAGAGAGGAATTCTGAAATCTATGTAGTCAAACTCCCATATGTCTTCAATGACACCGTAATATGACATTTTAGCTTCATGTGGACTCTTATCCTTTGCACTTGCAAAAAATATAGTCGATGCTTGAAGGGTGACCCCACTGTTTTGGACGACACTCTTATCATCTTGGCGCTTTGTGTAATATGTGAATCCATTAATGTCATACCCTTTATAAGACATAACATTCAATTTTGGTTTAAAGGCGAGGCATTTGATAGTTTCAGTAATATCATCTAGTGTTTGAGATAGTTGATGTAAGACTTTATCTTCAAACCACTTAATAAATGTCTTGTTATGCTCTCTAGCAAGCCACATTGTATTGGCTTGAGGATATTCTCTCTTGATGAAATTGGTATGTTCCTCGATATAAACACTCACTTTGTCCATGTTGTGTAAAATATACAAGTGACCTTGTTCCAACTGCTCACGGCTGATTACTTTCTCCCGTGATCCTAAAATTCCTTTGCCAAATTGCTCCTCAATATTCTTGTCATTACCAGGAGTGTCATTACCACTGATAAAGTCATTGCAAAAATCCATAACCTCTCTCGCCACATAACCCTCAATAATACTCCCTTCAGGCCGATAACAGTTTTGAACATCACTTTTAAAAACGCTCATGTATCGTTCAAAGGGATACATCCAATGCAAGAAAATTGGTCCCAACAATTTCACTTCCCTAGTCAAGTGGACAACAAGATGTACCATGATATCAAAGAACGACGGAGGAAAATACATCTCAAGATGACATAGGGTAACAACCACTTCTCTTTGCAAATTATCGAGAGTATCAGGGTCAATAACTTTGCTGCACAGACTGTTGAAAAAGAAACAAAGCCTGGTGATTGCAAACCTTACATGCTTCGGCAATATAGATCGAATTGCCACAGGCAATATTTGTTGCATTAGAGTGTGACAATCATGAGATTTAAGACCTATCAACTTCAGATCTTTCATTGATACCAATATGCGGATGTTGGATGAGTAACCATGTGGTACCTTAACATTTACCAAACATTCACAAAAAGCTTTCTTCTCCTTTCTAGACAATGTGTAACAAGCGGGAGGTAAGTATGTTCTCCGATTTCCCATTTCACGTAATTCTGTTAATTCTGACCTTATTCCTATTTTACGTAGGTCCAGTCTGGATTTTATCCCATCTTTAGTCTTACCTGGTATATTCAACAAAGTACCAATGACACTATCACAGACATTTTTCCTCAACATGCATGACATCGATACAATGCCTGACTGTCAAAGAACTCCAATAAGGAAGATCCCAAAATATTGACTTCTTCTTGAATAAAGATTTATCACTCCGTGTGGCCATAGTACATTGTTATCTCTTACCAAATTCATTGACAAAGTTTTTTACTCTTTCATAAACAACCTCCCCTGGTATAGGTTTAGGTGCACTTCGTTCCTCATTCAATCCATTGAATGTTTTGTGCTTCCTACAATACGGATGGAATTTTATAAGAAACCTTCGATGACCGAGATATACAGTCTTACCGCCATGTTTTAGTCTTGTTGAATCAGTGTTCTCTTCACATATAGGACACGCTTTAGCTCCTTTGACACTATATCCAGACAAATTCTCATATGTTGGAAAGTCATTAATAGTGCAAAACAACATAGCATGCAAATGAAATGTCTCTCTTCGTGAAGCATCATAGGTCATCACACCTTCACCCCAGAGTTTCTTTAAGTCATCAATCAGAGGTTCAAGATAAACATCGATATCATTTCCAGGTTGTTTAGGGCCTGATATCAACAACGACAGCATTATGTACTTATTTTTCATACACAGTCAGGGAGGAAGATTGTATATAACAAGCATGACTGGCCAAGTTCTATGTTGGCTTCTCAATATCCCGTACAGATTCATCCCATCTGTACAACGTCCAAGTCTTAGATTCCTGACTTCTTCACCAAATTTAGGGTACAATAGATCAATCTTCTTCCACTGTGGGGAATCAAACGCATGTCGTAGGATTCCATCATTATTTTTCTTAACATCTGCATGCCACCTCAAATTCTTCGCATCTATCGGATTGGCAAACAAGCGTTGAAACCGTGATATTATAGGTAGATACCACATCACCTTGGCAGAAGAACCAGTTTTCGACTCCCCCGAAGTCGTCAATTTATACCGTGACGCACCACATTTTGGACAATCTTTCAAATCCACATAGTCCTTTTGAAATAATACACAATCATTCGGGCATGCGTGTATCTTCTTGGCATCCATTCCCATTGGGCACAACAATTTTTTTACCTGGTATGTTGAGATTGGCAGCTCGTTTCCTTCAGGAAGCATTTCTTTCAAAAAAGACAACAATGACGTGAATTTTTTGTCACTCCATCTATTGTTAGCTTTCAACTTATACAATCTCAACACAGTGCTAAGCTTCGTAAACTTAGTACAACCTGTGTATAATGATATCTCGGCATCATGCATAATGTTTCTAAAAATGGGAGGTGGATCGGGGTGCTCTACCCCACAACTATCTAGCATCGCACCAACGATGTCTACTGGAACTGGTTCATTCACATCTACGTCATCGGAGGCAATTTCTTCTTCCACACAAGCACTGCTATCGACATCCACTGGTTTCGGGTTTGAAATCTCTCCATGCCAATGCCATTTTGTATAGCCTTGTATAATCTCGTTACACATGACATGACTTTTGATTTCGTCACCAGTGCTGACTTTCAAGTTGTTACCGCAATGCCTACATGGACAGTAGAACCTATCTCCAGGTTGTTACCTATGTTCCTCGAAAAATCTAATAAACTGGTCAAGACCATAAATAAACTCTGGGGTGCAGCGATTGCGAATGGGCATCCATGATCTATCCATTCTATGATCAAAGAGAAAACAAGTATATATTACAACAAGATTAGGGTCTAGGGTTAGAGTTTTTGCATGGTTAAAACTTTAGGCCAACAAATACATGTGTTGTCATTCTTATATATAATAAATGTGTACCACCTATCCCATTCTTGAACACTTAATCTCACTAGTAAGTGTATAATGTGTATTGGGTTTTCAAGAAAATTTCGGCATCATTTCCCTGCTGTTCTCTAAGTACATATGTACTTAGAGAACAAACGGGGAAATGGCTGCTGAAATTTTCTTGAAAACCAAATACGCATTATACACTTCCATCCTAAGTGAGATTAGGTGTTCAAGAACAGTCCCAAACCGGGGACTATCCAAGATTTACTCCTAAATCTTGGATGGGTTTCTAGGCCAACAAATACATGTGTTTTCATTCTTATATATAATAAATGTGTACCACCTATCCCATTCTTGAACACCTAATCTCACTAGTAAGTGTATAATATGTATTGGGTTTTCAAGAAAATTTCGGCAGCATTTCCCTGCTGTTCTCCAAGTACAGATGTACTTAGAGAACAAACGGAGAAATGCTACCAGAATTTTCTTGAAAACCAAATACACATTATACACTTACATCCTAAGTGAGATTAGGTGTTCAAGAACAGTCCCAAACCGAGGACTATCCAAGATTTACTCCTAATGAGTAAATCTTTGATGGGTTTCTAGGCCAACAAATACATGTGTTGTCATTCTATAACATTGATTTCAACATTTCGAGTGTCCATGCATGTTCATCATCAAGATAAAGATTACACATAAATTAGTATGACCTAGGGATGGAGAGATTCATAATTGATTTCAAAATTTCAAACTAGCTCATGCATTATCATCAATCTACATCATACAATAGGGATTCATGTAGATGTTAGGGTGACACATCACTACAAAATCAGAGATTTCACATTAGGGTTTTAATATCTTACATAGATTGATCACAATATTTTAGCAATATAGTTAATTCAAGATTATGGTGAAATGTGTATTAGGGTTTTAATATCTTAATTCAACATGCATCAAATTTTACAGAATTAGGTCAACCATTAGTATTCAATTGCAAATGTATCTTCTTCTTCCTGCTCCCTCCTTACCAAATGGATAAAAGCAAGGCCACGACCGTGTGGGCTGGCCACGGCCGTGGTCGGCCAACACAGACACGGTCGTGACCAGCCCACACGGTCGTGGCCTTGCTTTAATCCATTTGGTAAGGAGAGGGAGCAGGAGGAAGAAGAGGTGGAGGAAGAAGAAGGGCAGCAGCCTACCTGGCCAGGAGAGCAGTGGCTTAGAGAGTAGGGGCGAGAAGAGAGTAGGGGCAGGCACCGGAGCAACGAACCACGGCGCAGGAGAAGGCAGGCGCCAGAGCAACGAACCACGAGCAGGCTCAGGCACCAGAGCTAGCAAAGAAGGGTGGTGGCCGGAGAGCAGGAGAAGGTCGGCGAGGAGAGCAGCAGCGGCGACGGCGGCGAGGAGAGCAGCAGTAGCGGCGGCGTCGGTGAGGAGAGCAGTAGCGAGCGGCGGCGGTGCGGGGGAGCAACGGTGGCAGGATCGCCAGACCTAACTGATCAACCAATGAAACAGAGAGAGTGGGGAAGAGTCGATCGTGCAGGTGCTATTAACTGCACCATCGGCATTGGTTGTTTAAAAAACCGACACCCAAGAATGAATGGCGTCGGTTATCTAAAAACATTGACACCTATGCTCAATGATAGTCGTCGGTTTTTACTAGAAAAAACTGACGTCTATCTACATATGTCGATTAAAAAAATTGTTCTTGATTAATTACCATAGTTGTCGGTTTCT
Organism: Alisma plantago-aquatica; assembly: GCA_963693085.1. Taxonomy (NCBI): domain Eukaryota; kingdom Viridiplantae; phylum Streptophyta; class Magnoliopsida; order Alismatales; family Alismataceae; genus Alisma; species Alisma plantago-aquatica. The sequence continues at coordinate 123,624,080 of OY856414.1, read as the reverse complement.
TTAGCAAACCGACGCCCAAGGGGTGTGAAAATTCTCCCGCAAACAGGGCGGGAAAACCCATAGGTGTCGGTTATTGTAGTAAAACTGACGACCAAAATGTGCCCAATTTCTGTCTCGCGAAAAACCTTTCGTCGTCGGTTTAAGAGTTAATAACCGACGCCATATGATAAATTTCGGAGGTAATTTTTTTCGCTGGAAATTTTGGATTTGGCGGTTAATTTTAGGCTTCGGTTTCTTAATAAGGAACCGACACTGAATAAAAGAGATACCCGTGTCTGGTTGCCCTTCATAGATAGATGTCGGTTTTTTTTTAAACGACGTTTTATGTGTTAGGTGTCGATGTATTTATACAACTGACGCCTTTAAAAGTGACGTTATAAGTCATTTCTGTAGTAGTGAACAAATCATTCTCCTGAATTACATAATTCCACCTCTCTTTGAAAATGTCGACATCATCCACATTCCAGACGCAATCATTCAAGGAGCTTATGATCTGGTCCTTGTTGGGAACGCCGCCAAGCTTGGAGGGAAGCTTTTGTAGGATGTGCCAGCTGCAGAAGCGATGCTTGCAATTGGGAAAAATAGTGATGATAGCAGCATTAATAGCAGGGTCCTGATCGGTTATGATGGAAATCGACTCTTTGCCAAAACAAAGTAGGTACTGCTTGAAAACCCAGACAAATGAGTCATACTTCTCATTGACCAGCAGAGCAGAAGCAAACAGCACTGTCTTGCGATGGTGATCAACTCAATGGCAGATCTTACCCTGCTTGTGACAAACCAGATCTTTGGCAACCAGAATCTTAGTTCCCCGTCCATATCTGTTACGACCCCACCTCCCGATAACCCCCAATTAAGGGAGACCAAGAGGTTGAGCCGCATCCATTAATCCCGGATCAAAGGTTCGACATATAACCATAAATAATTATCAAATTCTAACAGACTATACTGAAAATGGTAATAAAATTTTTCTTTACATACCTTTTGAAAACTTGGATCTCTAAACTTTTATCCACACCGACACTAACCTATCTAATCCTCCTTTGCACTTTAATTCTCTTTTAGTATCATATGTGCCACTTTACTGTTTGTTCTTTTCATTGTACCTAAAACGCCGACAAACAAAACGTCGGTCAGCCGAAGCTGGTATGTGGGGGAAACAGATAATCGTGCAACTATGATAACCATGTAATCATTCAATTAATCATTTAACAACCAAGATTACGTTTTAAGCCAAACTACTCAATCCATCTTTTCACAACTCTGTGTTGTCCCTTTAGGACTTACATGGTACCTCTATAAGGTGACTTGATGGACCTGCCCTCTAGGCAGCCAAAGTCATTCATGACCCCACCCTCTAGGCAGTTAAAGTCATTCATGACCCTACCCTCTAGGTAGTCAAAGTCATGCATGGCCTGATGTACCTACCCTCTAGGTAGTCTTTTATCAGGTCCACCATTACGACACAGAGGGAACCAAGGATTGAATTAGATGGCATATACATTAAGTGATAGTCATAGTCACTTTATATTTTGCATGGAAGAAATAAACATCCAAACTGTTTAGTTGCATCCAATGCGATTAAACATTCGGAAAACGTCGGAAAACCTAAACGGTTAACCATAAGTAACCACATACCTGATTTGGTGAGTCATGCAGATTATTCAACATATACTTCATGTGTATACAATTAAGTCAATCAACAGATCCAAGCAAGCAATTCAATCATCACATAGTCCCTGAAATAAATATGTACTCTATTTATTACACTCTTATCAAGAAACTACTTCATTGACTTGGATTCTCTTTCTAGGGTTTCTAATCCGCATTACGGTTCCATTAACACTCATTAGGGTTTCTTAGATCGATTTCTCGGACTTTATCCTTTTTAGGTTAACAAACCCTAGAATTCTCTTTTCCATTTATATGAACCTTAATTGCTCAACTATTCATTTTAATAATCTTTTACACCCAAAATTGACTTAGGATCATCATATCCCTATTTATTTACAGATTTGAACAATTAAAACATTTAAAACTCATATTCACCTAAATTAGGGTTTTCAAGCTCATTAATGCATATTCGTGCACGAAACCCTAAATTAAGCCATATTATAAAAAGATCATCTTTTTGAATCCTATTCTCTCTTTTATTAAAAACAGGTTAATATCATCTTGAATTATCCATCTATCATTAAATCTAAGGGTTAACTCATTAAAGATGATATCTTTATGTACTTTTCCAATTTCATGTATATTTAAGCACATAAACTCTAAATTAAACTAATCACGTGCAAAGTTCTTCCTTTTTGAACTTAATGTTCCTTTTTATATTTAACAGGTTAATATCAACCCTAATGATCCATTAAACCCTATTAATCACCCTAATCATATCAAAGTAGGGTTTCTTTAAACATCATTATGTTAAAGTTGATAAATTACACCACTTTACAAATTGCAAGAGGAATTGGCTTATAAAAATATTTTTATTAAATTCCCCTCGTTCTGAGGATCAAGTTTCATATATAAACTTTTGTCATCCGAGCTACGAATCATGAGATATGATTTTTGCAATAAACCACTTACCACAGCCAATGAGATTGCGCCACGTCATCTCAGCCATGCGCGACTTGGTTGGGAAAACATTTCGAAAAGACCACGCTGCCCCTGGTTAAGTGAATTGGTTGTTTAGAACGTGGAGGGCAGAACCGTCCAATGGATCTTCCCTTTCTTCTTCCTCCAGCAGCCCGACGGCTGCCGCCCTAGCCGCCGCGTGCAGGGCTTCTCGAGCTCACCTCCTCCACTCCAGGGCCCAAGAACCTCCGCCGATGGCCGCCCAAGATTCCTTGGCCCTAGGCGCACCTAAAGCACCGCATAGGCCGCGGTATAACCGGCTGGAGCACGAGCGAGGGCCCTTCCAAGGACGATCGTGGTTGCAGCCTTGTCGCTGCAGCTGCGTGAAGCCGGGGGTCGATGGGTGGTTCCTAAACCGCCCTAGGTGATCGTGGAGGCCTCCTGCCTCAAGCAAGATCACCGAGCACTCCCACATTGCTCCATGGTCGGGTTCATACCCTTGTTTAGGGTTTATACGCAAAGAAGAAGGAAAAGAACGTGGGATTTTTCTCCCTCTCTCTCGGACTCGAACTAGGCTTTACCCCCTTTATATAGGGTGGGGTACGAAGCCCTAGAGCGTGCCTCTTGAGAACACAAGTCCCATCTCGAGAGGAACTCACTTTTCTTGGTTTGGAAGCAATCTCTCTCTCTACTAACTTTTATTTCCTTATAACCCTTTTTGCATGTATATTTTAAAAAAAAATACGAAATCTCTCTCTCTCTTATTCTCTTTATTCATGCCTTTCAATATATATCAGCCACGAAAACATGTCTTTCCTCTTTTAATAGAAAATACTTTCCTTTTTCACAAAATCATTAATAAAGCAACACATTGCCCTCTTATTTTGCCTTTTTAGTATTTTCTCTCTCTTTCCTCATTATTGGGACTCCTTGGATCCCAAGTTACTTCATTATTTCGAAATCCTTTTCCAAGGATATTTATTATCCTTCTAGATGCATCTTTATGCCTTATTTCACATTATCTTGTTTATTTCTCATTTAAATATTCCTTTTTGAGGATTTCTTTTTATTTCTCTTTTATTTTCCTCATTGGCATCCCTTTTATCATAAGAAATCCTTGGGATACGAAATTCTATAAAAGGGTACTCAATTATTCACCTTTTTACTTAATTTCCACATTTAATCAATGTTTTCAATTTCTTTCTTAATAAAGAAATACATAATTAATCTTTTTTTTTCTTATTGCTTTTCTTTGCAACTTTAGACTCCTTGGAACCCAAGGAATCCAAGAGGCACGAAATCCTCTTTGGATTTGCCTTCTAGAGGTTTCCACATATTTCTTTTCTTGTAAATTCAATTATTCATTCACTAATTGAATTTTCTTTGTTATTTCCTTGTTATTGGGCCCAATAGCCAATAAAGCCCACAAATCAATCAACAAGGCTATTTTAAACAAAATCCAATTATTCAAAACAAATCACATCATTATTTGTTCAATTATCCTTAATATGAGAAATTGCATTTCTCATCAATTGAACCCAAAAATTGGGGTTATAACATCCTTCCCCTCTTATAGGAATTTTGTCCTCAAAATTCAAACAAGCAAACAAAAAATTCAGGATAAGAATTCTCTATGTCCATTATTGGCCCCTATGTGGCTTTGCCGTACTCATGGCATTTTCAAAGAACCTTTATCATCACACATTATTTTCTCTGAGTTCTTTCATCCTGGCGTCTATAAACTACACAGGTGACTCAGGCCATTTCAGCCTCCCTTGGGGCTCACTAGGTTCATTGCTCTGCACATGGTCGGGTACCTCACATAGTGCTCTAAACTGGACACATGGAAAACATCACACATTACTTTATCCTGAGGGGTAGGGTCAAACCTAACCTTCTCCATCCATCCATCTCTAATGGACCCAGGTATCGGGGACTCAGCTCTCTTAGATATAACTTAGAGGGGTCGGATTTTTATGTCACATTTTCTCCCACAGTAACTTGTATGTCAGTCTACTTTGCATCTGCTCACGACTCTCATCGTCTCTAGGCTCCTTTCAGCCCTTGCACAATCAAAGTGACTTTATCGACACACACTGGGGTCCCTCTTTCTAACCATCATGTGGTCCTTTTCTAACCATCATGTGGCCCTTTTCACCAACATCCCCTCACTGAAGTGGTGACCGACACAACCTCCCTTACAGAGCTTCATATAAAACCCGATACTGGCTATGGTGGTCATTGTCACTTCTTTCATAGCACAAGAACTGTCTCTAGATATCACCCTGAACGAGCACACCTGCCCTCATCAGATCCTTTAGTTCTGGATCATACTAACCATTGTTAGGGGTGATAAACTATACTATCATTGAGTTCTTCATGTACCTACTTCCACTTTATGGAAGTGAACCTTTAGGTCAAACTCAATCACCTTTGAACTCGCTTCATGGTGTAGTTGAACCGTCTCTCACATGGGTAGTTCAACTGGATCTGTCCCTTAACAGAACTCTTCCTTATCTAGGTAAGGCGACCTACCATAACCCACATTGTATCTTGACCTTCCTCGATCCAGGGAAGACCTATCACAACATCCATAGTGTTGAGCTCACATTCCCTCTCAAGGATTCTTTTGTCCTCTATATCGATACACTGGGTTACCGGGGTTCGTCCTTTACCTCTTGGCTTGCATGGCCATACACCACATGCAACTTCAACTTAAGCATCCAAAGTGCTATTTCCATTTTCCACGGTGTATGATGATCTCCAACCAGGGCTCCCTGTATGTCATGATTCTTTCAAGATCAACTCCTCGAAACCCTAAACCACTCTAGTCGGGGTTTCGTCACCTTCCCTTCCAAAGAAGTATGTCTGAGGTTTTACCATCATCCTTTCATTGCATCCAGAACTAGGCTGGCAAACAAAACAACCCTTAACCTTTCAACGCTTCTTGTTTCATCTGAGTGTTATCCAAACACCTCTCTTTTCAAACTTAGGGTTAGCCAAACAACTTCTTCTATCCTCTAGTCAAAACAAGTCAGTTGTATCTCAGCAGAGTATCCATTACCTCTTCACATCCTTAGGTATTACACTTCCATGTATTTCACTTATCATGTCACCTCAAACTATATTGTTATCTTCATAAGAACACTCTCTGATTTCATCATCACGGTGTTCAAACTCATTCAGGTGTAACTTGTAAGTTTCACATAGCTCATGATAAAAACACCCTCATAAGGGGAATACCTCATTCCTCTTAATGTTTGCAAACCATCCATGCATCATTCCTTCCACATCTCTATCTTTATTCCTTATAACAACGTTCCAACTCACAACATCCTTGTCCTTGGTGTATGGCATGCATACTGTCCTATCTCTCACTCTCATAACAAGAAGAAATAAGCATTTGGCGGCCGTCCAAATACAGAGTTCTTCCTATCCCAAGAGTAGGGATGGTACAGCCCACCTCGCCAGTACACCTTCAAGTCTCCGTTGAAACGTGCAACTCATGTCTCTATATCGCAATCATCATTATATATCAAAGTTACTTTCATGGAAAACTGGCCTCGAACCTACTTGGGTTTACACACAATCCTTGGTCATATCCTCTAGGTCTATAGGGTGCCGACACTTTTGGGGTCATCCCTCTTCCCATATGCACCAGAGAGTGCCCTACTCACTTGCCCTTTGGGTCACATGAGTTAATGAAGGTGATCAATCTCCTAACCCATGGCCCTCAGACAATGATAGCTGTTACCTCCCGACCCTATGGTCATGTGCAACTAGGGAATTAGGCAACTCCGTCTTTCATCGGTCTTATCCCTACCTGACCCTAGGATAGACTTGGGATTCTCTTATAGTACAGGTCTGACTTAGAACCTTACGCAAGCCTTCATCATCTCTTTCTGCATTCATGACTGACTTTCATCCCTTCACAGGGGTCATGGCAACCTGCCTACCTTGGTCAGGCCCCATACCGGTTACTCCCATGGTAACACGTCCATGTACTTAGAGATGGTTATCTATGGGCCTATAGGTTCATTTTCATATCATGTACTCTTCTCTTAACTTCTCAAGATCCTACGAGACCTCTTTAGGTTACTTTGAACCAAGAAAACCGATATACACCCTTCCAAAGAGGTTCCTCTCCCAGGATGGGAGGAAACTATCTCTAAGGTCACAAAAGCTCTTAGGTCCAGGGTTTACATCCACTCGAGCCTACTTAACCCTAGCAAACCATTAAGGCACAAGCAGATCACTTATTGAACCATACTAGGTCATACTTGTCATCTTTCCTCAATGATAGATCAAGGTCATACCTTCCTTTATCATCAACCTATCTATGAGGGGTTCATTGCATATACTTAAACTTAAGGGACTTCCCTTTTTCTTTATTCATGAGGCGTACCATGCTCGAACCTATAGAAACTTAATTTTCATCATGAGCATTAGGTATACCTCTTCCCCTCTTAGGCCTAGGAACCCTAGGTTTACTTTTAGGTATCCAACTGCATGCTCTATTTCTGAACCATGAGTCAAACTGACAAAAGGCATCTCGTGTACTTCCTATCATCCTTCTTCTCGATCAACACTTAGGGTTGGGTCCTCCTTAAGGACAACTAACAAGATATAAGGCCTCATAGCCTGCTGCCACACCTTTCTAGGTCTAAGGAACTCTTCTTTCTACTGTAGCCACATAGGCACCAGATGCTTCCTCTTCATGTCTAGGATTTTGTCCCTCTAAAGGCAACCAAGATATCATCAACTTTCAGGGATCAATCATGAGGCAACCGCTATCATCCATTGTTCAGGTTTTTAGGCTTCCAACTGTCTTGCTGGGTTTCCTGCTCTCTCTAGAGCTAACCCGCATCCAACCTCACCATTAGAGGTCCTTTCTTCATGAAGGATCATCCTCAAAACATGCTCTACGTGGGTGAAACCTAAGTTCGAACTTAAGGTTGCGCATGATCATCCAGGGTTTCATCCTACTATCAGCATTATGACGTGCCCTAGGTTCTAGCTATGCCCTACTGGTACAAGCCCATAGGGTTTCTATGGTCCTTCACTAACATCATCATCTATGGAGCTATCATTTACCCTAACGTGCACGACCCTTCCCAGGGTTGGGTTGCCAAAGGTGTTAGGTCACCCATGGATCGTATGGCATCCCAAAGGCATGTCCCTTCAAACATCTGGTCTAACTCATCTCTTCTCTAACCATCACTTAGGGTTAGGGTTAGCATCATCCTCTTAGGATGTATCAGGTCTCTACTAGAAATGGAGATCTCTATCTCCAAGACTGACTTATCCTCCTGATAAGAAGGTCTAGTCTCAGGACTCTCCTGAGGACATGACATCTTATGTCATACGACCTAAGCATGTATCTATTATTTATTTTGCGCTTAACCTATTAAGCTTATGTCCATGACATCTTATTTACATGCCTTTCATTAATTTAGTGGAGGATTCCTTAAACCTTATTAACCTTACCCATACCTCAAGAGGGTGAGGAGAAGAAAGGAAACCCTAATCCTTTATGTCCTTATCAGAATTTTGTGATGAGAAGGGATGAATAAGATGAGAAGTCCTAAAGGTATCTTATTTCGATTCATACCCTATGACTTTGGCCAGGCGGTCACACGGGTCCGGGAGTCCTCGTATTCCGACTAGCGGTGCGGAGGAAAATCTTGCCAGCCCCCGGTCGTGATCCTTTTCTAGACACCTCCGTCTTTCGGATACTCCTCTAATAACTCCCTTGGGTTCTATGGAGTTTGTAAAATTTAATAATCATTAATGGTTAAATGAGGAACCTAGGCTCTGATACCAAATGTTACGACCCCACCTCCCGATAACCCTCAATTAAGGGAGACCAAGAGGTTGAGCCGCATCCATTAATCCCGGATCAAAGGTTCGACATATAACCATAAATAATTATCAAATTCTAACAGACTATACTGAAAATGGTAATAAAATTTTTCTTTACATACCTTTTGAAAACTTGGATCTCTAAACTTTTATCCACACCGACACTAACCTATCTAATCCTCCTTTGCACTTTAATTCTCTTTTAGTATCATATGTGCCACTTTACTGTTTGTTCTTTTCATTGTACCTAAAACGCCGACAAACAAAACGTCGGTCAGCCGAAGCTGGTATGTGGGGGAAACAGATAATCGTGCAACTATGATAACCATGTAATCATTCAATTAATCATTTAACAACCAAGATTATGTTTTAAGCCAAACTACTCAATCCATCTTTTCACAACTCTGTGTTGTCCCTTTAGGACTTACATGGTACCTCTATAAGGTGACTTGATGGACCTGCCCTCTAGGCAGCCAAAGTCATTCATGACCCCACCCTCTAGGCAGTTAAAGTCATTCATGACCCTACCCTCTAGGTAGTCAAAGTCATGCATGGCCTGATGTACCTACCCTCTAGGTAGTCTTTTATCAGGTCCACCATTACGACACAGAGGGAACCAAGGATTGAATTAGATGGCATATACATTAAGTGATAGTCATAGTCACTTTATATTTTGCATGGAAGAAATAAACATCCAAACTGTTTAGTTGCATCCAATGCGATTAAACATTCGGAAAACGTCGGAAAACCTAAACGGTTAACCATAAGTAACCACATACCTGATTTGGTGAGTCATGCAGATTATTCAACATATACTTCATGTGTATACAATTAAGTCAATCAACAGATCCAAGCAAGCAATTCAATCATCACATAGTCCCTGAAATAAATATGTACTCTATTTATTACACTCTTATCAAGAAACTACTTCATTGACTTGGATTCTCTTTCTAGGGTTTCTAATCCGCATTACGGTTCCATTAACACTCATTAGGGTTTCTTAGATCGATTTCTCGGACTTTATCCTTTTTAGGTTAACAAACCCTAGAATTCTCTTTTCCATTTATATGAACCTTAATTGCTCAACTATTCATTTTAATAATCTTTTACACCCAAAATTGACTTAGGATCATCATATCCCTATTTATTTACAGATTTGAACAATTAAAACATTTAAAACTCATATTCACCTAAATTAGGGTTTTCAAGCTCATTAATGCATATTCGTGCACGAAACCCTAAATTAAGCCATATTATAAAAAGATCATCTTTTTGAATCCTATTCTCTCTTTTATTAAAAACAGGTTAATATCATCTTGAATTATCCATCTATCATTAAATCTAAGGGTTAACTCATTAAAGATGATATCTTTATGTACTTTTCCAATTTCATGTATATTTAAGCACATAAACTCTAAATTAAACTAATCACGTGCAAAGTTCTTCCTTTTTGAACTTAATGTTCCTTTTTATATTTAACAGGTTAATATCAACCCTAATGATCCATTAAACCCTATTAATCACCCTAATCATATCAAAGTAGGGTTTCTTTAAACATCATTATGTTAAAGTTGATAAATTACACCACTTTACAAATTGCAAGAGGAATTGGCTTATAAAAATATTTTTATTAAATTCCCCTCGTTCTGAGGATCAAGTTTCATATATAAACTTTTGTCATCCGAGCTACGAATCATGAGATATGATTTTTGCAATAAACCACTTACCACAGCCAATGAGATTGCGCCACGTCATCTCAGCCATGCGCGACTTGGTTGGGAAAACATTTCGAAAAGACCACGCTGCCCCTGGTTAAGTGAATTGGTTGTTTAGAACGTGGAGGGCAGAACCGTCCAACGGATCTTCCCTTTCTTCTTCCTCCAGCAGCCCGACGGCTGCCGCCCTAGCCGCCGCGTGCAGGGCTTCTCGAGCTCACCTCCTCCACTCCAGGGCCCAAGAACCTCCGCCGATGGCCGCCCAAGATTCCTTGGCCCTAGGCGCACCTAAAGCACCGCATAGGCCGCGGTATAACCGGCTGGAGCACGAGCGAGGGCCCTTCCAAGGACGATCGTGGTTGCAGCCTTGTCGCTGCAGCTGCGTGAAGCCGGGGGTCGATGGGTGGTTCCTAAACCGCCCTAGGTGATCGTGGAGGCCTCCTGCCTCAAGCAAGATCACCGAGCACTCCCACATTGCTCCATGGTCGGGTTCATACCCTTGTTTAGGGTTTATACGCAAAGAAGAAGGAAAAGAACGTGGGATTTTTCTCCCTCTCTCTCGGACTCGAACTAGGCTTTACCCCCTTTATATAGGGTGGGGTACGAAGCCCTAGAGCATGCCTCTTGAGAACACAAGTCCCATCTCGAGAGGAACTCACTTTTCTTGGTTTGGAAGCAATCTCTCTCTCTACTAACTTTTATTTCCTTATAACCCTTTTTGCATGTATATTTTAAAAAAAAATACGAAATCTCTCTCTCTCTTATTCTCTTTATTCATGCCTTTCAATATATATCAGCCACGAAAACATGTCTTTCCTCTTTTAATAGAAAATACTTTCCTTTTTCACAAAATCATTAATAAAGCAACACATTACCCTCTTATTTTGCCTTTTTAGTATTTTCTCTCTCTTTCCTCATTATTGGGACTCCTTGGATCCCAAGTTACTTCATTATTTCGAAATCCTTTTCCAAGGATATTTATTATCCTTCTAGATGCATCTTTATGCCTTATTTCACATTATCTTGTTTATTTCTCATTTAAATATTCCTTTTTGAGGATTTCTTTTTATTTCTCTTTTATTTTCCTCATTGGCATCCCTTTTATCATAAGAAATCCTTGGGATACGAAATTCTATAAAAGGGTACTCAATTATTCACCTTTTTACTTAATTTCCACATTTAATCAATGTTTTCAATTTCTTTCTTAATAAAGAAATACATAATTAATCTTTTTTTTTCTTATTGCTTTTCTTTGCAACTTTAGACTCCTTGGAACCCAAGGAATCCAAGAGGCACGAAATCCTCTTTGGATTTGCCTTCTAGAGGTTTCCACATATTTCTTTTCTTGTAAATTCAATTATTCATTCACTAATTGAATTTTCTTTGTTATTTCCTTGTTATTGGGCCCAATAGCCAATAAAGCCCACAAATCAATCAACAAGGCTATTTTAAACAAAATCCAATTATTCAAAACAAATCACATCATTATTTGTTCAATTATCCTTAATATGAGAAATTGCATTTCTCATCAATTGAACCCAAAAATTGGGGTTATAACAATATCTATTGTTGTATTTCTGGATGTTGAACCCAATCATTCCAGCGTAGCTGCAATAGAAGGAGATACCTTCATCTAAGATTCCAAACTGGAGGCCAATTCTAGGGATTGCAGCTGGGGGCAGAGAGGAAGCACCAACAGAATGAGAAGACTGAGGATTATCATCGTCACGCATTAGCATCATCCGTATCAAGGCTGGGATCCATGACAGCGTGTTGGAGTAACTCAGAAGACCAGAAGAGTAACCCTGTAACACAACAACAGTAACTCGGTAAGTCAAAAGAGTAACCATGTATAACAAAAGAGTAACTACGCAAAACATAAAAATATGTATGACAGTTACTACTTCAAAAATTAAAATGCAGACACAAAATTTGGGTTTCTTTCCCACACAAGAGAAAGAGGGATGAATACACATTGAGATGATGAGAAAAATAAGAAAAATGAGTACAACTGAATGAATTGACAAAGAGAAATACAAAATCTACATGAATGTAGCTTGGAAAAACTGCTGCTCCTAAAAATGCAGATAGAACATGGAATTCTCCCATCACCTCCACTCCCTCCTCCTCAGCAGCGTGAGATTCACAACAGCAATTTGCTCCTAAATATGCAGATAGAACAGGGAATTCTCCCACCACCCCCACTCCCTCCTCCTCAGCGGCGTGAGCTTCACAACAGTAGGTCTGGACGGTGGAATCAACTTGGTGAAGATCGATATCGTCACGGGATACACAGACGAAGGTGGGAGAAGGATCAAATCGGTGCAACTACACCTTCATCGTCCTCCTCTACAAGACTGATAAGAGGGGAAGTCGTCCTTGTTGTTCGGTAATGGAGATGAAGATAGGGATTTTTTAGGAAGAAATGTAAAAGGAAGATCGACATACGCCGCGGAAGGCGGAATCAGAGGCAAATTTACGGTAGTGGGTCGTCCAGTGGCGGATGGGGGTAGATCGGATCTATCAGCCCGGCGGTGGCACAGACCAACGCGGAGAAGACGCTACGTGATTTTTTTTCCTGAAACGCATGCTACACTAAGCTAAAACTTCGAGTTATTTACAAAAGGTTGTCAGCGCGTCACTTGGATGGGTAACTTGCCCAATGCTACCCGTCGGGCAACAAATAAATAGCCATATATATATATATATATATATATATATATATATATATATATATATATATATATATATATATATATATATATATATAGAGAGAGAGAGAGAGAGAGAGAGTCAGGCTAGTGTACACTCGAGTGTACCAAAAGCACCGTACACCTCAGTCATTTTTGAAGATGCAATAAATTTTTGAAAAATCTAAGCCGTTGATCTTCATAATTATCATAAGAGCATACTATATAATAAATTTTAGCTCATTTGGACACTTATAGGCCGTGCATCTAAAGGAGGCAAAAATCATGTATTTCAAATTAGTTTTGTGCGTTGATTTTGTTGTCCTTGGATGAGTGACTTACACTCATCCAAATGAGTTCAAATTTTGTATGTGACCTATTATTATTGTAGCCATGAAGATCAATAGATTAGATTTTGGAAAAACATGGTCTACATAGGAAACCACCATTGGGGTGTACGGTGTGATATGTACACTCGAGTGTATTCTAGCCTGACTATATATATATATATATATATATATATATATATATATATATATATATATATATATATATATATATATATATATATATATATATAAATAAAATAGGATAAGTTCCATTGTGATGCATACCTTTATGAGAAATGAAGCATATCTTTTTGTTAAGTTGGTTACTTAATGTCACTATAATTCATATTTCCCTACCGAATCCTAAATTATGTGATAGTAATGAAAAACTTATCCAAAATTTCAATTTACATCAAATCATGTCCACATGAAAATGTGAATCCACACCAAGACAAAGACTTGCAACATGCTACATTTAAAATGGAAGAAAGAAGTGTCATCTTCTTTAGTTAGTGTGTTGCAGTACTGCAATATTCAAAAGCAAAACAAACAAAAAAAATGTATAAAATGACGTATAGTATTATAAAAATACATAACTAACATCATTTGTCAAATCTTCCACAAAAGGTTGCACGCCACCTCTAACTAACATCATTTGCCAAATCTTCCACAAAAGGTTGCAAGCCACCTCCAACAAATTATTGATATCATCTTCACCGGTTAAGGGTTTTCCTTTGTAGCAGTTTTTCTCTTGTGTTGTTAGAAATCACGATAGTTGTTGGGTGTGTAAGTATTTCCTTTTTCTGAATTGGTTGGGTGGGTCACTATTTGATTTTTGTGTTTTGTTTATTTATTTTTCTTTTGTACTTTGACCCTACTGGTTAAACAGGAAAAGAACACATGACCAGTTACTTTAGGTTACTTTAAAAAAAAAAAAAGAGTTCCGAACCAGTCAACCGCCAATTCACCCGTCCAACTGGTTAGCCCAGTCAGGTTCCAAAACACTGCTCCAAATTGTCTTCCCCGTCGCCAGGTCACGGGAGTTTTCACAAGAATGCCGTTGGGTCCTATGAGAAAGAACGGGAGTCAGTCTTAGTGCAAAAGAGAGGATCCATCAATGATTAAGGTCAAGATTTCTAGCTCTCTATGGACGGACGCAGTTCGTTATCAGCTTGATTGCTTGTATACAGCTTTCCATGAAGTGCCGTTGTTTTAGATGAATATGATCTAGCACCATATCAATTAAGCTACGCCTAGTACCATATATGTTCCCGCCTTTAAATGTTCAGAAAATCGGAGACCAATTTGTGGCGGTGACCAGAATACTTCTGCTCAATAGCTCGAGGAAATGTCAAAGCAAGTACCGTTGAGATTCAAAATACTAACACTGGTGACACAGAACCCGATATATGTCACGGGACGAACCTAATCTCGCTTCCAGATTGATGGTTTGATTATTTATGCGGTTCACTCAGGCTTGGTATGCTACTTAATTCGCTATTTGTTCTCTCAAGCTAAAGCATAAACATAAATGAAACAAAATTTTGGATAGAAGATGGAAGCAATGCATTTATCGCTTATATTATAAAAAGAAAGGGACTTCTGCACGAATCCACACTTGATCCTGGTCCATACAAATGACTTCCAAAAACGCAGCGCTCCAGCCAGCTACCGGTTAGACATTGATATATTCCACAGTTATAGGGTGTGTACAAATCAGGTAAGTTAGTTGGAAAAAGAAATTATTGCCCTAACCCAAAAAAATCTACCATTCCGTAAATTGATTTCAGGATCAAACCAGTTGGTACATAGCAGTATTTACGATTTTCTTATTGAGACAGGACTGATACGATCATATGAATTGATGAAGGTGGATGAAATTCACAGGCGTCAACAGCTTCTGCTTCTTAAGGACCAGAAGGTCAACATGACAACATGTGAGCTTAACGCATCCAGAAATGCAACATATACATCGTATAGCATTTTTTAAGGGAGAAGGAAAACACTTGATTAGATATTTCTAAGGCAAATATTGTTCAAGTATCTCACAAATGTTAAGTACCTTTTACTTAGGAAATTGGAAAAAGATCCTTCAGACTTTGAAGCACCATTCATCAGTACTGCATTACATCTAAATTTGAAGCAAGATATACATCTATACTAACTCTGATAGTTACAAAACAGAAAGTAATTTCTGAGCTATGCTTTTAAATCTATGACGGCAATAACATTTTCATAATCGAAAATGAAACTAAACCCCCCGACAGGCCACCAGTCAGTAAATGCAAGTCTCCTTCATGTTAACAAAGAATATGAATCAATATGGCATCTTGGCTCTCTAAATCTTCTTCTCATGAATGCTGACACCATCAGCGCCAGGAACTGCTCTAGAGTCCGTTCATGAGCATGCCCGAAAGACAGGGTGCATAGTCCATTACAGACCCGACAAATTCCATCTCAGGTTTCTCACCAGTCATAAACCTAAACTCAAACCGTTCTAGGTGACTGAGATTCAAGACTAGTTTCTGTTCCTCCCAATAGTTGTCAACAGGGGTGCTGGGTTTTTCACGGGAGTTAGTCTGCATAAAAAACAGAGGAGGGTTTGTGAGCATAGTTTGACTCATGTTAGATAGTTGTTAACAGGATATGTTAAAGTCGGTTCCTCCCAATAGAAATGCTTTTGCTACCACAAAATAGAAAAAGGAAAAACTAACATACAAACAAATGCATAATTCACTCACCTCCACTTTCAGATATTCCAATAGAGGACAGCTTGCCAGCAGAGTAGTACCACAGACTGTCTGCTCCAAGCAGTTGAAATTCCATATCAGATAAAGAGACTTAAGGCCACCAAGAGGTAACGGGATGTCGTCAGGACAAATGAACTGCAAATTGAACAAGAAGAAGAATGTAAGAACTTTAATATATACCATAGGAGCTTATCCAAACAGAAGAAGAACTGAAATCCAATACCTGCAAGGACTTGTTCAATAGTACGAGCTTCTCCAGATTCTTAGAGTTGCCCAACACACTGTAGAGACAAAGCCCTCTGTCCTGGTCAAAGTACTCATTATGTGAAAAGACAGTAAAAGTTGCGGAGGTTAACATCGGAGCATCCACATATATATTGTCAAGATTATCCGAAAAGGTGGAGATTTGCATATCTAGTTTGCGGAGATTTGGGAAACACATCACAAGCTCTTCGTCGTCGTCAGGTAGATTATAGGTTAATACAAAACGTTCCAAACGTGAGCAGCAAGAGACCAAGCGCCCCAGATCGCGTCTAGAGATAGAAACACCGTCGAGAGAGAGATCAGTCAGGCAAGGGAAGCCCGTAAACCAACCCGGCAGGTTCAGGCCCAGCGAGGAGAGGTTCAGGATGGTCAGTTAACGGCAGCGGAAGAGGTAGCTGTGCACGCCATCCTGGGTCGACCGGAGATCGAGGACGAGGTGCCGGATGCCCTTGAACATTAGCTTCCTCATCCAAGAGTTCAGTACATTGGACCAAACGACCGCGGGTGGGTCGTAGGAGAACTCGAAGTCGTGTATCGCGTCGCCGGTGTGCATGTGCAGGACGTGGTTTACCAATGCCATGGTTCTCGAGTCGCAGGCAGCCACCGCTGAATCCGGCGTTTCATCGTCACGGATGTGAAGCACTGATAAAGTACTGTCGGTGATGTCCCGGCCATAATAGACGGGTAAGGTCTGTCCGTTGAATGCGAGACGATGGAGTCTTGTCCAAGCATGCCTCCAGCTTCGTGATAGAACGCTCGTCCTCGCAGCTTCTTGTATTGGAAGCCTCGCGAGGATGCAATCGAGAACGTCTTCCGTCAGAGAATCAAACAAGGACTGAGATGCGGTCATGGTGCGTGCGTTTGTGCGGCGCTAGGGCAGGGTGTGTGGAGCCGAGGAGGGTGTGGAAAGCAAGACGGCAGCTGACCAGTGACCACTTTACCTTTTACAGAATTTTCCGGAACTGCCACCCCTCCCCTCAGTTTTGTAGAAGTCCAAGAAATGCCCCTAATTCTTCACAAATTCTAAATACACTCGGTTCTTGCCCACCGTAAATTAGCCGACCAATTTGAAGATTTGTTGTTTCTTTCTCTAATATTTTGTTCTACACCATATAATTTAATATGTTGTAATTAATGTAAAATACAAATTTATGTGATTTATTTTTAATTTTTTTCTACCATTTTCACAAAAAAATTAAACATAAATTTCTTGAGGTTATAAAAATATCGAAGTTTATGTACAAACGAGTAATGTGGACTTACTTAGACCTAGTTTGTATGTATAATTTGATACAATGACTCTTTCTGAGCATATACTTAAAATCTTTGTATGTATAATTTGATACATTTGTATGTTATAGTTAATAAAATCTTATACAGATCAAAGAATAATATGTTTTTTCTTATTTTTGAACTTAAAGTATATCATAGGTTATTTCATTTGTTTGTTTATTCTTTATTTAATTTTTTCTTCTCATGTTACATGAATATAGACAAGCAAATCATTTTTGAATCACATCATGCTCGGACAAGTATGCCAATCATAGCCAAAACTGGTTTGAATAGATTTTTTTTGCAAAATGTTAATATATAACTGAAATTGATTTTATAGTTTGTCATCGAGAACTGTATATTTCCTCAAATCATTACTATACATACAAGTATGAATAAATGTGTAAAAATTTGTCCTACTCATCCAACCAAACCCCAACCCAAAAACTCAGGGATCTTAAGGGTTTGTTCAAGTTTTCAACTACTTAGTGTAAAATTCAATTGAAATTGATGCGGCTGAAGTTAGGTTTAATTTAACTTGATTATAGTTTTGTATGAGTCTTGTCAGCTCAGAATTTAGTTCAACCAACATTTTACCAGCTAATGTTATAAGGAAACAAAATTTAGTTACATTTGGCTTGGTTGGGGATGGGTCAATGTAGCTTCAAATGAGTTTCGGTTGGACTCTCTGTAACTCATTTTTTTGGATCACATCTGCCTCTATTGACATTGTTCATATTTGGTCTGATTGTGGTCAAAAATTATAATTGTTTCGACCTTCATTTGGGCGAGTTGACCTTATTGACCCAACCCAACTTGAAATGAATAAGGGCGACTAAACCTAATCTAACACAAATATGAGTTACTAAAAGTGTGATAGAAACTCACTTGAATTTGCATTGACACATCTAAATCAAGATTACATGCTAGATTGGACCCATCTTCATCAGGATTATTTCTAAAATATCATACTCGTACATGATTTGATTAACTTTAATCTAGAGTTATATATTATTAAATTGGTCTTCGTGTGTGTTCAAAATTTTACAAACAAGTTGGGACCCAAGTCAATCTAATATGGACTGCTCCCAGATAATTCTTTGACCTAAACCAACAAAAGTAATTGTTAATTAAATTAAATTTCATGTTGTAGAATGAGATATTAGAAGAATTCAAGAAAAAACAACTATGCATCTAGTGGGATGGTAGGCAAGAGCAGAGGGGGTTATCTAGGATATTTGATAACTCAAAGATTTTCTGAGACTTCATCAAAATTAATGGAGGTTTTCAAAAGATAAAAATTCTTTGAATTATGTACCCATACCTTTAGTCAAATAATATTTTGAGGTAGCTTAAAGTCATTATGGTCAAGTGAATTTCAAGAATTGGTCTAGATGTGGTAAGTATTTTCTAGGCCGCGCTTGAGAAACTGGACGAATGTGAGAAGAATTGGAGATCCAAGTAAAGGTTATTGGAAGGAGAAAAACAAAGAAAAATAAATGAAATGTATATTTATATAGGTAGAGGACAATGGGAAAAATAAGTTAGAAAATATTGACTACTTATGTACGGACACACGAGGAGCGACAATACATTTGGGTAATGGTGTTGAAGCGACCCATGGTTAAACCTTTCATAAAAACATCTTTAATTTACAGCAAAGATGGGAATGGAAGAAGAAAAATTAATTCATACCATATAATGAGTATTAAGATAGTAGTTAAATTGAATTATACATTTTTTCAAGCAAGATATTTGATATAAAGAACGAGATCATTCACTCTCATACATCATTGTTCAAACAACTATATAAAACCTTTATAAAATATGAAGATAGGTATTAAATTGATTTAATATAAGAACGTGATCAAAATAGAAAAAGATGAAGATGTACTTATTTATATGATTTATAAATATTTTTAGATAAAAAGATAATGATACATTTTTGGGTCATTATTCATGACTTAACAAAACTTAAGCTCAGCTTGCTTGAATGCTAAATTAGATACTAAAAAGTTTTTATGTGGATATAACTTTCAATTTGTATGTTATCAAAGTACGCAAGATGTAACCTTGTGAAAATCGTTGCAAAACACATTTTACATAAATTACTTTCTCTTCTTTAATGTTTAAAAAAAATCAATTGTGAGCTCCTTGATGACCCTAGTATCCTCCTTCATCTTTTTTTATGGTTCGTATAAGAATATTTGGCAATAGATTGCAGTGTTCAATGTCATGTGATAAATCAATAGAAAAGTCTTGTAAGATCCTCAAATTATACAAATTTATGCAAGAATACTGGAGTAAGATTTATATTAAGTCAATTGAATCATAATAATCCCAATAGGATGAGAATGCATAAGACCATGATTAAGTCTTTCATCTAACATAACTTTATTAGGTTTAGTTTGCTTTTACTCTAGAATCAACCCATTATTGAAAGAACAATGATGATTGAGCCCTAATGACAAAATTAGGAGTTTAGTGGATCGCTTGGTTCCATTGTAAGGCATGGGTTCAACTCGTGACCCAAGAAGGCCCAATTAGACTATTTGGAGTTTTAATAGGTCCATGGCTTACATATTAGCGAAATTAATGTTTTGTGTCTAATTATGGTACTAATGATAGTATTAATTGATTGAAAAATTAATTTCGAGATAAGGTGCCAGATTCTAGACAACTCTAAAGTTTTTTGTCTCCCAAAACATTTTGCCTCCTTTTTTTTATTTTGAAAAAAGTTACAAATTTAAAGAAAGAAAGAAAAAACATCTTCAAGAAGCAGACTGAAGAAAGGAAACTTCACAAATGGTGAGAAAATAATAAGAATAAAAAAATTCTATACACCATCTAGCTCATAGAATCCATATTCTTCTTGACTCTTTTCCGTAAGAGAGCACCAGGGTTGTCAATGTCAATGAATATTCTTTGGTTTCTTTCAATCCATATCCCATGGATGATAAAGAGTGCACAAAGATTCATTTTACCTCCTGAGAAAGAAATCAAATCATTTATACTAACAAGACATGATGGAAGGTAACCATCAATGCAAGCTAGGTGCTAAAGAGTTTTAGAATAAAAACAATTAACAAAAATAAGAACTGAATCCTCTACACAATTCCCACAATACTAGCATATTTAGGTAAAAGATGATCATGTGTAAGAAGCTTGATTAGCATAAGTCTCCAAGCTAACATTTAGCATCTAGCTGGAGCTTTTGGCCTTTAAACTGCCAGCTGAACTGGTCGTTTCACACCCTGAAATGATCATTTCATGCCCTGAGCCGATCGTTTGGGATCTAAGTCGATCGTCTGGGGATCTGAGCCGATCGACTGTACCCCGAGCCAATCAGTTCGTGGTCCTGATCCAACTCAAATTGATTTTCAAATTTGTTTCCGATTATGACTAGGGGACTTGAGGATACTATGATACCTCTGACCTTACTTTCTTATTGATCTTGCTTTTTTAGCATAATTAGATTCTTAAAACCTTAATCTAATCATGTTATGTGCCTAATTAATATGTGACATGCTTGTTATTTCAAGTTTGGTCCAGTTTGGATGATGTTTGAGCTAGTTATGCTGGTATGTGCTTGTTTTGGACCTAATTGCAATTTACTCATGTTTAGGGTTTATCTTGCAATTTGTCACATGCTTGTTGTGCCTACATATTTTGTCATAATTTTGAAGAGAGAAGTGTCTTAGGGTTCCTTGTCATACCTTGGTTTGATGAGAAGAGATGTGTTGACGTGATGTGTTGATATCTAGGGTTTGCTTGGATGCCCTAGTTTGGTGTTGACCGATGGTTTCCCTTGGTTTTCAATGATCACCTTGTTGTTTCTTCAATCATTCTCTCTGTGGTCAAAGAGGTTTTGAGTATTCTTTGTGTTCTTTGTGGTTGAAGAACCCCTAACCCCTCTCTTTGGTCGCTAAGAAATCTAGGGTTTTATCTAATGCATTTGTTTGCTCTTTTGGTTCAATGCAACCGTTTGCATCTTGTTCCCTTCAACCATTGAGATTTTTGGGCCAAGTTTTCTTTGACCGATGAACTTGTCTTGACCAAGTAGGTCGCTGGTTTTCCTTATTTTTGTCACCCTTGGTGCATGTATGATCTTAGTTATTGCACGGTCACGTTTGGAGGACAAGTGGCACATGTTTGCATGACAACTAACCCTCCTTACCTCTCTCTACCCTGGGATATATATACCCCTCTCTTTGCATGCAAGTTATCCCCTTTTCACCCTCTTAATTTCTATCTTCTTCCTTGGAGTTTTTCCCTTGTTCTTGGTGGTGAAGGAAGGAGATCATCCTTGGAGGATGTGGCTGAAGCCCTTGCATGTGACTAGGGTTTTGGAGCAACCCTTCTTTGGTGATTGTTTGGTGATCCTTGATCTTGACAAGTAATCTACCTTTCTTGATCTTCATTTCCTTGCAACCCTACCTTTCTTCCTTTTCTTGTCCAAATCCATGGTTCTCCATGGAGGTGCTTGAGTTGAGCTTGAGGAACTTCTCTCTTCTTGGTCACATTCATGGTTCTCCATGATAATGCTTGAGTTAAACTGAATATCTCCTCTCTTTCTTGTCTTTTCAACCTAGGGTTTTTACTCTCCATCTTGTTCTTCTTTAACCTTTGGTTTTGCCTCTCTCTTTGAGGTTGCCCTAGCTTGGTCATGAGATGATGATCAAGCTAGGGTTTCCTCTCTTCTTGGAGCATCCTTGATTTTGGAGTTGTTTCTTCACATACAAGGCGAGTTATATACAATTCTCCTTGATTGTTGTTGCACTTAACTTTGCATGCAATTAATCTACCCTTAAAATGTGATTTCCATATAAAATGATGATGATATCTTAAACCAGGGTTTGTGCTCTATGGTGATCTTAACAGATGAAACCCCCTTTAATGCAACCCTAATATGGAGCATGTTTATCTTGTTGATGATGGGAGTGTTGATCTTTGCATGCATGTGCTAAAAATTGGTTTCTCTCCTAACATGGTTCTTCTTTGAATTGATGGTGACCGAAATTAGGGTTTTGGAGTTGTTTCCCTTTCATATGGTTACACCTTGATGCCTTGATTTTCCTCTCATGTTGATGATTGGATTTAGGTTTTGAGGTTGATTTTCTTCATGTGCCTTACTCCTTGTTGGTTTCAGTTTCATGTTGATGGTCAACTTGTTTGATCATGTGGGGGATGGTTTTCTCTCTCTTGATGATCACCAAGTTTGATCCCATGACTTGGTCGATGAGTTTTGATCATGTTCTTTAAGGTTTCATTCTTGTAGTTGGTTGGTGTTTTGAGCTCTCTTCAGTGGATGAGATTCTTCCATGGTTAAGTGGTCATTGTTGCATGGTTTTTGTGGTCGATGAAGTGGTGAGATTATCTTTGATCGCAAAGTTTTCCCTTCGACCTAGTTCTCTTCAGTCAAAGACATGGTCTTTCTTTTCCTTCATCGTTGATGCGCTTGATCTATGTTTTCCAACAGAGTGACTCATCTCTTCGACCGATGAAGATGATGTGGTCTACTTCTCATCGATCGATGAGAATTCCTAGACAAGTGATTATGTATGTGGTTGACTTCATGTTGATAACAGTTGACCTATATGCTTATAAGAATGTTGGAGTTGATAATAATTAGGGTTTACATCTATTGTTGCTTTGAAACCTTGATTCGGTTAGCTATGTTGAAACCCTGACCCTTATTGCATGTACATAATGATGTTTCCTAGCTTTCTTGAGTATATATCATAATGATGAAGTACTTTCTCTCTCCTAATGTTGTAACCCTAATTTGTTGTTGAATAAGCATCATAGCTAATGATCTATTATGGTATATGTGTAATGATTATGAGCCTTGATGAAGCTTGGAGAGATAATGTTGTTCTTGCAAGGAACTATGTGAATGGCTTGTGCCCTAAATTGAGGTGATATTCTATGGTGATGTGATGAGCGATTGATACCATGATGATGTAATGATGGTGATGGCCTTGTGAATGGAAGTGGAATAGTACCATGTGTTGATGTGATAATCTTTATGCTTTATACGTTTTATATCTTCTAAAGTTGCAATATACCCTTATCTTTGTAGTATCTTTTAGGGTTTGTATGTAACTTGATTGATGTATTTAAAAGAAACCCCAATGGCATTAACTAATCAAGTGTAACCCTAATCTTGTAGTTGCGTTGGTGATAAATCTATTCGAGCGTCAGGACTTGTTGAATGGTGAAACGAGTACTAAGGGGAACTTGGAGTGCATACTACTTAGTATGTTGGGTTCTTGGAGAGTAAATCCTTGTCATCGTGATCCCAGGAATATTGAGGATGACTACGGTCATGCCTTGATGTGAGAACGGCTACGGTCATGTCTTGTAGATTTGCATATGTGATATGTTTGAGGACAACTGCGGTTGTGCCTCAGTGACAAGGTTTTGTACCCTGGTGTCTAGCGTTGTGACATATATGAAGGCGCGTTAGGTGTTTTCATATTGACTATATGTCACTGGTGATAGTTGACTAATATGTCTCTATAGTGTTAACTCGTACTAACTGAGTGGGGAGAAGACTTGGGATTTTGGCTCTTCCTAGATTTTATATGGCACTAATTTTGACTTAGTAGTGGTCGATTGGACTTGGGTGGTATGACTCAAATCCACAAGGCATTAATAAAAGATGTAATACAATCGTGTAGTAAAACTATATAGAGTTAAAGATGCTTCACATTGGATATTTACCCTTACCTTGTTTCTTATACTACTCAGTTGTAATATAATACAGTAAGAGAAATCAGCTATTATACATGTTCTTCATATTCCTTCTTATGATGATACCATGATTATCCGTTACAATTGTCCAATTTACTTAACCTATATAATCAATATTAATTATTCATTTAGATGAATCTGCTCATCCTATTTAATAAGTGATATATCATGTTGTAATAATAATTGTTGGTTGAGAGTTATATCTCTCACTGGGACGCTTGTCTCACCATGTGGTTTTCCACATCTTTTTAGGTGGTCGTTAACGGCGTGATAGAGATTATGCTGTTGAGGAAGAGAAGCTCAGAGATCAGTAGTTGTTGAAGGTTGGATGCTGTTAGACTTGTCGTAGAGTCCGATGTGTAATCCTTCTACTCTCAGGTCCAGGAAGGGATGTGTTTTGTAGACGTTGTACCTTGATACGTAGTTTTTGGCAATATGCCAGTGATTATACATGTGTCATGTATATGTAAGTAGATCTTTTGTATACAAGATGTGGTAGTTGGCCACTATGTAGATGTGAATACCGGATACGGTATACGATGTGATACATGTTTATGGGCCTTGATGTAATATGCTTTTGCATGTTACAGTTATGAGATCGGTTTTAATATAGCCACTTTTATGATATGTGGATGATTAGTTGTTAATCGCACATTTTGTTTTGAGTAATATCGCTCGTTTGACGTTGGGACATCACAAGTTTGGTTGGTATCAGAGCTCTAGGTTTGCTGAGTCTACATGGACATATGACTAGGGTTGTGTCTGTTCTTGTGTCCTCCCACATGTCTGATCATAGCTTCTTCTTATGAAGATATGTTTGGAGAGCAGGAAGAACATGCTGAGGGTAGTGTTGCTACACTAGGAGGCGTTTCTAGGAGGAAGGAAAGAGTAGATGGAGTGCCTGAAGTGCCTCAGTTTGACCCAACAACTATGGCTGATCCCACTTTTTAGTTCATGCTTGGCCAGTTAATGGCCACGATTTTGTATATGGCAGATTGAGCGCCCACACCTCAAGTGAGGTTTTTGCTCCCAATGCGGAATCTCGGGGTTTTAGTAAGTTCTTTGAGAGGTTATGGGATGTCGGGGTGATCGATTATGCAAGTACAACATACCCAATGGACACGGACATGTGGCTAACATAGTTGGAGAAGGCTTTCAAGATCCTTAATATTTTTGAAGAGTATAAGGTGAAGCATCGGTGTACTTGCTGAAGAGAAGTGATGGCCATTGGTGGCCCATTGAAGAGGAGAAGAGGCCTAGTGTAGTGATCATTTGGGAAGAGTTTTAGTGAGAGTTTGTGAGCCGAAACTTCCCATAGACATATTTAGACGTGAA
This sequence comes from Alisma plantago-aquatica, assembly GCA_963693085.1. Classification (NCBI taxonomy): domain Eukaryota; kingdom Viridiplantae; phylum Streptophyta; class Magnoliopsida; order Alismatales; family Alismataceae; genus Alisma; species Alisma plantago-aquatica. The sequence goes on along the minus strand of OY856414.1, from coordinate 123,598,533 downwards.
GATCTCACAATTTGAGAAGATCTGGCAGGGATCGATGACAATCAACAAGTACGAGGTGAAGTTCATGGAGCTGTTGAGGTTTTTCCCTCACATGGAAGCGATGGACAAGGAGAGGATCTAACGGTTTGAGAAGGGTTTGAGTACATAGTTGACGATGATATTGTCTTCTTTGGAGAACTAAGAGAGTTTTGCTACCTTTGTGGAGTCTGTGAGATGTATAGAGTTGTCGATGATGGAGAAGCATGAAACCAACGCTAAGAAGAGACTAGCTCAGTTTCAAGGGCAGTATTCTAGAGGCTTCAAGAAATCAATGTTTTTGTCACTTTAGTCACAATAGAGATCAGTGGTATAATCACAGTGGTCACTTAGTAAGGCCAGAAGCCATAGTATTTTGTCAGTAAGAGCTCATAGTACAACATCAGTGTTAGTAACAGGGCCTTCTAGGCCATGGTATGATAGTAAGACATATTACATGTGTGGGAAGACATGGAATACGAAGTTGTTTTACTCTATGAGGGATGAGGAGGTTACACAACAACTAAAGCAGAGTCAATAATGATTGCAGCGACAACAATTCAGCAGTGGTAGCAGTAGAGGACGCGGTTAGGCATCAGAAGTGGGTGCTTCTGGGCAAGCCAATAGAGGACAGGGGAGACAACAGGTGACGACTTGATTCTACTCTATGAGTTATCCAGAGGGAGTGATTAATCCATGGGTCATGACAGGTTAGATGGAGCTTTTTCATTCTGATTTGTCTACATCTTCTTTTGTATCTATTTTGGTTGACCCGGGTATGACACATTCTTTTAGCACTATAGAGGTGATATGTAGTTGTTATTTGCCTATTAGTCATAGATCTAAAAGTTTTTGGTTATAAACCCCTCTGGTTGGTTCTGTCGCACTACGGGAGGTGTGTCCATCTTGTGTTCTTTCTTTCCCATGACACAACATTCAAGTGGACCTTAAGCCACTTGACATGCATGGGTTCAGTGTGATCCTAGGGACGGATAATCAGAGAAGTATTGAGTGGTCTTAGACTGTAGTTCCAAGGTGGAGACATTCATGCTGACGATGTTTCGTGGGTCTTCTAAGAGATAGGAAGATTCTTCCAGCGTGCTTGATGTCAGCTATGATAGTAGAGAGGTGGATGAGGCAAGGATGTGAGGCTTTCTTGGCACATGTGGTGGATACCAAGGTGAGGAGTCCTAGGATCCAGGAGGTTCCTATTGTTCGATAGTTTGATGATGTTTTCCTTGAAGAGTTTCCTAGTGTTCCCCCTCTTAGAGAGATTGAATTTGAGATCAATATTGTTCCTGGTACACAACCGATAGTGCACTTACTGTATAGGATGGCACCAACAGAGATGTAAGATTTGAAGAAGCAGTTGTAAGAGTTGTTAAATAAGGGCTTTATCAGGCTGAGCACTTCCGCTTGGGGTGCTCCCATTTTGTTTGTTAAGAAGAAGGATGGTTCTATGAGGTTGTTCATAGACTACCGATAATTGAACAAGGTGATGATCAAGATTAAGTACCCGTTGTTGGGGATAGATGATCTGTTTGATCTGTTGAGAGGTGTTGTAGTGTTCTCAAAGATAGATCTGAGGTTTGGTTACCATTAGTAGCGGATCAAGGCAGAGGACATACCCATGTTAGCTTTTAGGACTAGGTATGGTCACTACCGGTATTGGCTAAGATAACTAATGCATCGTCAGCATTCATGGATCTGATGAACAGGGTGTTCATGCCATATCTTGACCAAATCATAGTAGTGTTCATCGACAACATCCTGATATACTCCAGAGATAGACAACAACATGAGAAGCATTTATAATATGTTTTTGATGTTGTTGAGATAGCACCCGTTGTATACCAAATTCAACAATTGTGAGTATTGGTTGAAGCAGGTGTCTTTTCTTGGGCATGTGATATCTTGTAGAGGTGTTTTTGTGGACCCAAAGAAGGTGGAGTATGTTCTAGAGTGGGAGTAGCCTAAGACACCTATGGAGGTTTGTAGTTTCCTAGGCTTGGTAGACTACTACAAGAGGTTTATCAAGAACTTCGGTGTTGTGGCATTACTCCTAACCAAGTTAATGAGGAAAGGTGTACATTTTTTCTGGGATGACAAGTGTCAACGTTCTTTCCAGCTGCTGAAGAAGAAGTTGACCAGTGCACCAGTGTTGGTGTTTCTAGAGCAAGGGAAAGGTTATATCATATTATATGATGCATCAAAGAATGGCTTGGGATGCATGCTGATGCAGGAAAAGAACGTGATTCTTTTGCTTTGCGACATCTTAAGAAACATGAGGGGAACTACCCGACACATGATATGTAGCTTGCAGTTGTGGTCCATGCTTTGAAGATTTGCAAACACTACCTTTATGGTGAGAAGTGTCAGATCTTCACCGACCACAAGAACCTTAAGCATATATTCTCAAAAGAGGAGATGAACATGCAGTAGAGGTGATGGATGGAGTTGATCAAGGATTATTATTGCACCATAGGTAACCGTCCAAGGAAGGCAAACGTGGTGGCAGATGCTTTGAATAGGAAGTCTTATTCGTCATTGTGAGACCCTGACCTTGGTTAAATGGTTGAGTAAGCTTAATTACCATATTTTAGTGCTTAAAACCTTAATCTAACCTTGTGATATGTTTTGGCATGGTGTAACAAGCTTAAGGTCCACATTTAATCCAGTTTGGACATTGTTTGAGCAAGTTATGCAATTTTATGTACATATTGGACTTTTCTACAATTTACCCAATTGAGGGGTTTTCTTTGCAATTTGTCACATGCATTATGTTCCTTTTATGTTTTCTCATCATTATTGATATTTTTGAGCCATGGGATTCTCAATTGTACCTTGGTTCGTTGGTGATTCCCTTCAATGGTGAATTAAGGTTTACCCCCCAATGGATGAGCCACCTTCAAGGATAACATTCGATGGTACCATTGGTCTGGGCAACAACCAATGGCCATCAACCACATGGACCAGTGAGTAACATCTATAGGTCATCCTAAAGGCTCTAGGTCAATAGTTCATGCCGCTTTGGTTCAGTTGAACTGATGGTTCACTATTAAACATGATCAACCAATGATTCAAAATATATTGACCTAAACCATGAACAAACGATGGTACCTTCGCCCAAAAACTAATGGCTCACATGGGAGACCAACAAACAATGGCTAAGAAGTCCCCAACAGCCTATGGACATGTTGCTTGCTCATCCATGGAATATTTAAGCCATGGACACATGGAGAGTTGTGTGTACACCTCATGCTTCTTCTCTGCTTTATCCATGGGCTATATCTATCTCTTCCTTTCCCAAGTTCAAAAATTTTACTCACTTTCTCTTTCCTCTAACCTAGATCACTGACTCCACTACATTTGTCTGTAGAACTAGGTGGTCTAAGGTAAAATATGACCTCTTTCTGGAGAAGAAGGTCTCCAAGAGCTCCATCTAGCCCTACTTGGGGTTTCCAAGGTCACCTCCTAGGGTTTCCGACCAAGCCAAGTTGTTTTCTTCCTTCCTTCTCTATTTTCCTAGTTCTTCTTCTTCCTTCTACCTTCCTCCAGGTTGAAAATGTGTTGTTCCATGGTAAAAGTTTATAAAATCTTAAAATACCTACCTTTCTTGCTCCTCCTATCTAGGGTTTGCTTCTTGTGTGGAGAAGGTGCTAGATGGCCGAGTTTAGAGGTTGTGCTAGAGTTTTCTACTTTCTTGCTTGTTCTTTATTGTTGTTTATAGTCTGTTTTTCTCTATAGAGGCGAGTTTTATAACCCTCTTCACTTTTATTGCTTACTACTAGCTTGCTTGCTCATTTACTTTCTCTAAAACGAAGATCTAAGCACCTAGAAGTTATGCTTGCTTAGGGTTTCAAATTTTTATGATGTTCCCTATTCTATTCTAACCGGTCATGATGTTGAGGAAGTAAATGAAACCAAGGTATGAGTTCTTTATAACACATGTAGTGGATACCAAGGTAATGGATCCTAGTATCTAGAGTGTACCAATTATATATGAGTTAAGTGTATTGTTAGATGATTTGTCCAGTATTCCTCTCCATTAGAGAGAGAGAGAGAGAGATTTGATGTTGATCCTCCAAGTGTTGTTTGGGAAAAGTAGAGTGATTCTACAATGTTTTGTATTGTCTGCTGATAGTTGGGCAAGACCACTATCAAGGATAGATGGTATGTTGATTAGTAGACATGTGTTACCGTGTTCCTTTAAGATAAATCTAGGATCACAATATCAATGGATAATAATTAGGAGTGGATGATATAAGTTACATGACCATGATGAGTTTAGGGTTACGTCATTAAGACTAACCAATGTATCCATAGAATTCATAAATAGGAGGAACATAGTGTTAAGGTCACATATCATAAGTTGTGATAAGGTTTAAATGATGACATCTCAAAGTATTTCAGAGATGGCCAATATCATGGTTAATATCTTTGCTAAACCTTGAGAATGTAGAAGCAACTATACTTATGTGTGGAAAGTTCAACAAGAGTGATTGGGGGATTAACTAGAGTATCCTGTTGGAGTTATGACACACCTGTTAAGTGTGTTGTGTGAATTATAGTAATATGAAGACAATGTCGTTTCCCTACTCCTAACAAAGTCAACCAGGAAGTTATATTTGTTAACAGTTGTAGACAAGTGTATGATTCTTCAACTAGACAGATGGTCAATCCACCATGATGATTGAAGAATCTTCTATGAAGATATGCCTTATAGTTCTTAACTATTAGGGGATGCCCACATGATTGATTAAGTTGTTAATTACAACAATCATTAAAGGGGCATAGATATGAAACCTTGTAAAGTTG